>JAGFMF010011959.1:916177-961314 GCA_019455555.1 Galemys pyrenaicus | reverse complement strand
AGGGAGGGAGGGAGAGGAGGAAAGAGAGAGGGAGGGAGGGAGGAAGGAAGGACGGCCGGCGGACAGGTGGATAAGTGGGTGAATGGATGGATGAATGGACGGATGGATGGATGGGTGGGTAGATGGTTGAAGAGATGGATGGGAGGGTGGATGGATAGGTGGATGGGTGGATGGACGGAGGGGCGGGCGGACAGATACGTACATGCAGGCAAGCACGCCGCAAGCCTACAACCTGGCAGGTTCCGGCGACTAGCCCCTCCCGCAGCTTCTCCGGGTCTCCTCCGAACAGGTGGGGAGGGGGCGTCGACCAGGAGGCACTGGACTCGCTCCGCCGCCCCCCCCCCCCCCCCCCCCCCCCCCCCNGCTTCTCCGGGTCTCCTCCGAACAGGTGGGGAGGGGGCGTCGACCAGGAGGCACTGGACTCGCTCCGCCGCCCCCCCCACCCCCCCCCCGAGCCCCGGAGCCCCGGAGCCGCGGAGCCCTTTGGGAAGTGTAGTTCGCGCCTGCGCCGGGCGGGCGGCCGAGGCCAGGGGTCTCTGGGCAGAAGGCGGACCCCTCCTCCGGGAGCGCGGCGCGGGGCGGGCCTCTGCGCTCTGGTCCGGCCCTTCCCCGCGCCTCGCCGGCCTCTGCCCGCACCCACCTTGGTCGCCACCTCCGAGGGTCAGCGATCCCGGGAGGGACGGGGCGGCCGGGCCGCGCCGGAAGCTGGGCGCGGAGCTGGGTCCCGGGATGGCGCGCCAGGTAAGGCGAATGGGACCCCACCGCGAGCCGGGGAGCACGGACCCACGGACGCTGTGGCAGGGCGGCGAGGCCCTCGGGGGCGCAGGGGAAGGAGGCCGGACCCTCTAACTTCGGATCTGGCTGTGTTCGGCCAAGCCGGCCTGGCGCTCGGATTTCGTCCCTAAAGTCCTGGTCTTCGGGTCACCCCCTCGCTCCCCACTCCGCTGCCCTGTACCCACGTAGAAGAGAACCTCTCTTCACCTTGGAAACTCGTTCCTTTGGCTTAAGCATCGCCCTTCCTCGGTGGGCTTCTTTCACTTACAAGTTGGGGACGGTGGACAGGAGGCCTCAGGGGAAAGAGTAAACCTGATACTTCTATTCTTGGAAGCATGGGGCTGGGGGCAGGGACCTAGGTCCCTGGTCTCTCCTCTAGTAGGGTGTGCGGGTCCAGGAGCTGTGGGGAGAGCTCCTTCTGTCATGGCTGGGGCACATTTTGTGCAAGTGAGTGCTGTGGGACTGTGATGTGACCTGGGGGGACTGCACCGTCTCTGGGTGGACCTCTGCAGCCACTTCTGCAGTTGTGGCTCAGGAGCTTGGGCCAAGCTCAGGCCACCATGGACTGGGGGGGCCTGGGGAGGGGAGTGGCACTCAGTCACCAGGCTGGGTGGGCACTGTGCCAGGCCTGGGTGTCATTGATGTCTCACAGTCTTGTTAAAAGGGGGGAGCCAGGCACGCTGGTGGGGGCAGGGGCAGCCTCCAGCACCTCTAGCTGTCTGTCCTCTTAAGCAGCCCAGGACACACTTGCCCAGATATGCCCGGTGCTCCCAGGCTCTCATACTTCTTCTGTCTCTTTTCCAATAAAACAAAGAGGCTGGACTGCTCCCCTTGCAGATCTAGTGTTCTGGGGAAGGGGTGTGTGGGGGTCCTCACTGTGTAGCTTCATGGGGAAGGTGAAGTACCCTTGGGAGCGGCAGTTTGCAGACAGATGGAGAGGGACAGGGAGGGCCTCCTGTCTTCCAGTCTGGTGGATTCCCCAAAGCTCAGGGCTGTGTGAGCTCAGGGCTGTGTGAGCACAGGGCTGATGAGGGAACCCAGCCAAAATTCCCTGGGAGAATGCGTCAAGCCTGGGAACCCCTGGCCAGGTGGACAGTCCTAAGGGCACTGTGGCTGTGTTTCTGCCCTGGGATAGGACACTGGGGAGGAGTGTTTTTGGAGGACCCCATGCAGCAGTGGGTTCAGCTGGGAAAGCTGCTTTCTAATGGTGGAGGGAGGGAGGATGCAGGTCTGGGTTGCAAGCCTGCCGTGGTATCTCTCTCCTTAAGGCCAGTATTTGTGTTTGCACACCCATGCTTGCTCATTCCCTTACACACACTTCTCACTCTTAACCCGCTTTCTTTGGGCAGTGGGAAGCCTCTGCTGGACCTCCTGCCCTGGCTACCATCACTTCTCATTCTGTTTCATAAGAACTTTGTTGCAGAAGAGTTTGTTTGTGGCTGAGTTGGTGAGAGGCCTGGAAATGATCCCTTCCGGATGTCTAAAAGCACTGGGTATATTTTTAGCAGGCAGATAAAGAGGCACATGGTCAGGAGGGTGTGGGAAGAGACCCTTCTGTGTCCTGGAAGTGGCAGCTGTGACCTGCAGGTGACAGCAGGCAGACGGACTTGGCTGCGATAAATCACAGCACTCAGGACAACGCAGCACCCAGCATCTGTTCAGGCGCTTCTACATTAACTCATTTACCTGCCTTGGAGGTGGGTCCTGATCCCTGTGTGACTTGCTGAGGTGCCATAGCTAACCTGAAGCAATGTGGGGACCAGAACTCGGCACCTGGCTCTCCGGGCTCTGCCCTGTCTGTGTGTCCAGAACATTTTAACTGCCACATCAGGCCAGCGGGGAGTGGGGCAGGTTCCCGGGCCTTGGGTACTGGAGGTGTCCCAGTGCTTGAGGCTTGCAGCCTTGTTGGCGATGTCCCGCTCATGTTGTATTCCATGGGAGAGTTGGTCGCTGGGAAGAGGAGCTGGGTCTGCTCCTGTTTCCAGGATCCTGGTCACCAACCCCACTTTCGTTCCCGAATTCTGCCTCTCTTGGACTGGACTGTAGCCTCCTACACCCTACCCCCACCTGTGACTCTGAATGTTGACTGTATCAGGGTCATCTGGGGAGTTGGCAAGTATAAGTGTTGGGGCCTGAAAATCACTAGACTTAATCCTGATTTGGTAGACCTGTGACTGGGGAGAGGGGGTGTGCACAGTGCCAGTCAGCCCTAATTAAAAGAAAACTGAAACAAATCATTTGAACCTAAAAGCCCTTTTGTATTTTCAGTTGTTATGCTGGGAGAAGCTGAGGCTACAGAGTATTTTTCACCGAGTTGGCGGAACAAAGAAACTGTCTGCTTGGGTAGGGGAGGGGGGAGGGAGGCTTGCCCTTCAGTTGGGCCATCGCCCCCCCCCCTTCAGGCTCCAGCCCAGCCCAGCTACCAGGACCCTGCTGTGTTCAGCACTGGCTGAGGGAGCATTTCTTTGTATTCAGGGCCCTTCCCACCACCTTTTAAAAAACTATTAAGCGGTCAGCTTTTAATAAAAGGCTCTGGGAACAGCAGTGTTTGGTAGACACCCTCATGGTCTATCTCTGCAAACGTTAGAGGGTGATAGGATTTTAAAAAATTGAATATTTGGTGCATTACTATTGCTTATACATAGTCAAGTACGGTGGAAAGGACAGAATCTCAGTGTGAAGGCCTGAGTCCTAGACTTGGAGTGGATTCTGCATGCAGCTTCACCCTCCCGGCTCTGGAACCTTCGCCCGCATGTGGGGTGATAGTGTCTGACCAGCTGCCTGCACAGGGCTGTCGTGTTACTCAAATGAGAGACAGAAATGCTCTGAAGCTGGTGTCAGGAGTGTGCCCGGGCTGTGGTTCTCAGGGGAGTCAGTTTACTCGAACCAGACTCAAAAAGGACAGCTAGAGAAAAAGAGTTGACTAGCTGGAACTACAGTGGCTGACAGAGCCTTTGCTTTTTTTTTTTTTTTTTAATTTATAATTTTAAAAAATTTACGTATATTTGACATCAATTGTAATCCCCATGTATTCCCCATTACCGTAATGACTGAGCCTTTGACACCTCGCCTGAAGTCTGCCTGGGTACCTCAGGGTCCTGGAAAGCCTCCTGGCCAGGTGGGGCCAGAGCAGGGAGGCTGGTGCACAAGCTGGCCAGCTGCCCTGGGGATGGAGGATGGCCCGATGCCTCTGTCCCGGCAGGAAGCACCCTGTAGCGCAGGGCAGATGCTTGGTCTCCTGGGCAGCCGAGGATACCCAGGTGAACCCCTTTACTTTCTGTGCCCGCTGTAGACTTGTGTGGGTGGCAGCAAAGTAGATAGACTGTGAATGTCAGGAGGGAAGGGAGTAACTGGCTGCATGCAATGGGGGATGAGGGTTCATGTCTTGTCTGGGTCTCCAAGATCACCCAGGGACAGTGATTTGTTGGGAGGATGCCCAGGACTCAGCGTCTAGATGTATCCGCAGCTGTGATCTATCACAGCAAAGGGACACAAAGCAAGGTCAACAAAGGGAAAAAGGCAGGAGGGCAAGTTCCAGAGGAAACCAAGAAGAAGCTTCCAGAACCCTTCCTGGGTGGAATCACAGGGGATGTGCTCAGTTTTTCCAGGGAAATTTGAAAATACCTGTGAATGTTGTCTCCCACGGACACTCGCAGGGGCCTGGCAACCCAGAGGGCTGCTTACATAGGCGCCCTCTGCTTGGCATGTCCCCCCAGTGTCAGGGCTGCAGGGGCTCTGTGGCACTTTCACATAAAGTGTGGGTCATGGCAGCTGGCTGGAACTTGAAGGTCAAGACGAGATCCAGAACGTGAGGGCAGGCACAGCCTGGTACATACCCAGAGTCCTGTAGCACAGCCAAACCCAGAGCCCTGCTGGCTGCGCCAGAGGCTCCGTGGAATCTCGACCACGGGGGCTGGAGTTGAAGATTCAAGCCCACGGCCGGCTGGCTGGCTGTACGGTGCAGGTTTTCCTCTTTGGCCTCTTGTCCTGTGTCCCAGTGAGGCAAGGCCCACCTCCTCCTGCCCGGCAAGGCTGTTAGAGGCCCTCCAGCTCATGCGCACCCTCTCTCTGTCTCTCTTTCTGCAGCATGATCCTTTTGCTCAGCTGATTCCTGCATGTCCGATAGTCTCGAAAAAGTACTCAGCGTTGCCTTCTGGTCATGCTGATTATCCATTTTATGTATGGGCTTTTTCATGTGTGTGCTGGAATCCCAGGTCCTGGCACATTCAGAGGGGTCTTGCTTATGAACCCAGCGCACCTCTTGTTTGGCAATTAGGACTGGCTGGGGTTCCCATCTGGAGGCCAACTTTTCTTGGCACAAGTCTGTCCCTCTCCACTTCCCTGGGCCTTAAACTCCCTGTTCTCTCAAGCAGCGCGAGGCTGAGCCCAGAGCTGGGTGCACAGGGTGCCCTTCCGCCTGTGCACTGGGGAGCGCCCTTCCGTGTGGCTTCCAGCCTCTGCGTCCCTTGGGCGTGGCCGCGTCAGTCCAGCCTCTGTGCCCTCTGTGACATGGTCTCCCTGTCTGTCTTTCTGCGTGTGTGTGTGTCTCTTGCCTCTTCCTGCGAGGACACCAGTCATGCTGGGTTACGGGCTCACCCTGCTCCTGTGTGACCTTGTGCTAGCTATTATGTCCGCAAAGACCTTGTTTCTAAATGAGGACACGGTCACTGGACATGGTCACAGGTACTGAGGATGTCAGCCTGTCATTTTGGGAACACAGCCCAACCCCTGTCACCGTCTCTCAGGTAGATTCCCACTCTCCTTTGCTCCCGCTTGACACTCACCACTCCTGCCCCTGGCGAACTCCTGGGGACACGGGCAGGGCCACCAAGGGGAGGACAGCAGGGCTGCCAGCCAACTGCCAGGGTTGTGCCCGCAGGTGCCCATCGCCTTCCAGGACCTGGCTGTGCGGTTCTCCCAGGAGGAGTGGCGGCTCCTGGGGGACGGGCAGCGGGAGCTGTACCGGGACGTGATGCGGGAGAACTACGAGATGCTGGTCTCCCTGGGTGAGGAGCAGCTCTGCCCCGGGGAGGGGGTGGCAGCGCCACTTGGCAGGAGCCCAGCTAGAAAGTAGAAGGGAGGCCACATCCCAGCCAAGGGGGTCTCTGGTTGCCCTGTGGCCCTGGGTCTTGGTGTCCACTTACAAAATCCACATTGAGGTGGCCACCCAGGAGCCTAGGTGCTGAGCAGGGGACCTCGCTGATCTTTTAATTGCATTTGTGGGTGCTGTAGTAGGACTCTGGGTCAACGTGGTGGGGTGCTAGGAAACAGGTGACACACTGGACCCAAGCCTAGGTTCCTGGGCTTGGGGGGTCACATGCACACATGGGGTCAGGTGATGATGTGAGGCCACCATGGGACTGTGTGGGAGTGTGGGGGCAGCTTCCATTCCAGGAGCACTGAGCCTCCTTCCTGTCCCAGGTTCAGATGAACTGCTCCCCCTCTCTGCCTTCCTGTGTCCCATGGAGCTTGGAGGAGCCACAAGGGGCCAGAGCCGCACTGATGTGGGGCAGGAGCCTCTGAGAGGAGCAGACCTCCCAGGTGAGTAAGCCGGGCAGACCAAGGCCGGACTCATCTGGGCGTCCTGGTCCCGCTGGGCAGCCTGGACCCAGGTGGACTCACTCTTGTCTCTCCCATCCCTGTAGTCCTCAGCCCGCCTCCTCTCCTCAGGCGACTCCATGACCTCAGCCCTGCCCATTTGTCATGCTCTCCATTCCCTGGCTGTTCACCTTCACCCCTCTGGGCTGCAGGTCTGACACCCTTGCAGTGCATAGAAGAAACCTGGGGTCCCCGTAGTGCAGCCCCACCTCAGGCCCCCTTCCTCCAGTACCCGCAGCCTGGTCCCAGCCAGCCTGCAGCTTCCCACGGTCCTGCTCTGCTGAGGGGGCCCCATCAGAGGCCTCAGAGGAGGGACGTGGCCCCCAGGCAGTGCAGTGTGGCTGGAGAGGCGAGGCTGCCAGTGGGAGGGCAGGCAGCCTTCTTAGTGTTGCCAGAGTGATGGCAACAGGGACCGGGCCTGGGCCCCCCGCCAGCCCGACCGTGCCCTGGGAAGTAACTGCCAAGGCTCCACCTGTGGACATTGCCTCTCCTTTGCCATGTCCATGGGGCTGGAGGGTTCCCTGGGACGCTGAGGTGAAGTTCAAAGAAACACAGTGCCCAGGGTTCACTGAGGCCTCTCCCACAGGAGGTGCCCCCCAGCACAGCCTGCACCTCAGCGCCCTGGTGCAGCTGGTGAGGGAGATTCCAGAGTTCCTGTTTGGGGGAGTCAGCCCTGAGAGCGGGGGAGGCGGCCTGGACGGGGAACGGGCAAGCCCCCAGGGTAAGTTGGCTGCCTGTGTGTGGGGTGTCTCCTGTACCTGCCAAACCTGGGGGAATCTCCTGCTTCGGAGCCCTGGCCCAGCCTGCTGCAGGGTGAGACGCCCCTCTGGCATCTGCCTGGCTTCACCTGCCCTTGGGGGCTGGTACACTCTGTCTGCAGATGAGGCTGGTCCCCGTCTGGCCCGTGGGGACATAGGCCTCACTCCTCAGGAATCTGTCCCACCCACCCCACCCTGAAGGTTCACTGAGTCCACTCAGTTGCTGTAAATGCAAGGGAAAGCGGGGTGAGGGGTGCTGTCTGAACACAAGCTGCTGATGGACCTGCGTCCTGGAGCCGGGGTGACGGCGCAGGGCTGACTGCTGCCCTTAGTGGACCAAGCAGGGAGGGCCTGATGGTCGCCACGTGGGGGCATTTTACCTGCTGGGCTTAATTTCCAGCCTCGAGTGACCTCTCCCTCCTCCCGGACAGCAGCCGTGACCCTGGAGACTTGCCGTCTCGGGGGCCTGCTTGCGTGCCTGCCAGACACCCCCTCCAGTGGACTCAGCCTGGCCTCCACGCCCAGCGGCAGCTCCTCGTCCAGTGACCCAGCTGGAGCCAGGGGGCAGGGAAGCCCCCTCCCCATCAGTGAGTGGGGGCAGGGGCGGGGAGTTCCAGGGTTCCAGGGCCTCTGACCTAGGGTCATTTTCTTTAGGGCTCACGAGTCCTTCATTGCCAGACTCCTTCATTGCCAGACGTGGGCAGCTCCCGGGAAGGGGGTGCTTGGCCTCCATCAGCAGGAGTGCTGCTCGCCCAGTTGGAGGCCAGGCGCTGGGGCATGCGCTGCTTGGAAGGCGGGCAGTCCTGATACAGGCTCCGTGCCCTGCTCCTGTCCGACCCGCAGACCTCATCACCCCGAATGGCAGAGGAGGGCCGGATAGCCTGTTCAAATTCTCTAGGCCTAACTTTATTTTTAAAATTCTTGAGACATTGAGACATCTCAATTCTTGTTTTTATTTTTTTAAAAAGATTTATTTATGCATACAAGAGCTGGGGTACAGGCCAGAGTCCAGGGCGGTGAGAGGATTCACCAGAGACAGGGTGGGGAGCAGAACAGGCAGACTGACTGAAACACACTGCTGAGGGGAGCAGTGGACAAGGTAGGAGAGGTCTGCGGCACCATGTGGGTCCCCTCCCTGGCCAGCGGCAGGGATTGAATTGTGCTGCAGTGGCTGTGGTTTGCTTCATAGTGCGCTGCTTAACCCACTGCACCACCAGGGAGGCCCTCAATTCCTGTTTTTAAAAACATTTTAAATTGATGTGGGCTAAGATGGGCCTTCTAGGTAAGCTCGCCCTGTGCCGCCTGTGGCCTTGGGCGTCTGCTGGCACGTTTGCTCTGGAGGGCCGGGTGCCCTGTTTGGAGGAGTCCCAGTGTCGGTTTGGGCTCAGCATGTGGAGGCTGCTCTTGTCGTTTGTTGAGTAGGGTCTGGGGTGATCAGAGTGAACAACCTTGGTATTTAACAGTCACCCCAAGAGGAAATAGGAAGACACAAGCCCCTCCTCAGGTGGGACCCTCGGAATCAGCCCCAGGAGAGCAGGTCTGAGTGGGCTCCCTGGCATCAGGGGCCAGAGCTAGAAGGGCCTTCCTGTCTGTCCCCAACAGAAGCTGCAGACAAACTTCAGCCCACTGAGAAAGAAGGCCCAGGGCCCCTGGATGGGGAGCCCAGCCTGTCCTGGAGCCCCAGCCCGAAGAAGAACCATGGAAAACAGGAGGGAAAGGACCCGGGGGCAGGTGAGAGCCTTCCTTCCTGATGAGTGGTCACCCCAGAGCCGAGAGGGGCAGGCATGGGGGCTTGTGAGGGTGTCATGTGTCTGTCCCCTCTGCACCTCCTGACCACCTCACAAGGTGGGGCCTCTGTCTTTGCTCTCGTGGGTGGGAAATCTCAGATGTCTCGAAAGCTGAATGGAGCTACCCGACCTTGTCTGACCTTGCAGGTGCTGCAGGAATTTCCCCTGGGAACAGCCCCTTGCAAGGCCTCATCAACTGCCTGAAGGAGATCCTGGTGCCTGGGCCCCAGCTCCCTGCCGGGCCCCCGCCGAGTTTACTGCCTCCTGCCCCCAGCCTGGGTGCTCCCCGGCTAACCCGGGCGCCTGACAGCCCACCCTGGGGAGGTGAGTCCCTGGGATCTGTCTTCAGGCCCAGGTTTTGGAAGCCCCTGGTTTGCTATAGTTATTTCTCTAGAAATTACCTTCCCAAAGGTCGTTCCCGACCAGACGCCTCCAGGCACGGTCCCGCTCAGGGTCTGGAGCCAGGTGGCTCTCTCGGGAGCCGCGCTAGGTCAGCTGCAGGTCGGAGATCCGGAGTCTGCCCCGGGTTCTCTGGTGCTCTTCACTCCTGCTGACCTGGGGCCCTGGAGAGACGATGCTGAGCGGGGAATGGGGTGCTTGCATGGACCTGGGGCCTCAGGCAGTAAGGTGGAGTGTGTTGGACCCCGTTAGCTGGGCAGACTGGCAGGCTACAGAGCCTTTGAGCCTCAGTGCCCATCTGCAAAGGGAGACAGTCATTCCCACCGCAGAGCGCTGTCAGGGCGGGTGCAGAGTGCGCCGTGTGCGGCTTCCGTGAGCAGCTCCGACCTCTCCAGCGTCTGTCTGCTTGGGACTCAGAGATCCACCTCCAGGTCTTGACTAGTCCGCCCCCTCCCTCTGCCAGTACTAGCTCCTGTCTGCCCCCTGATACCCTGCACATCTTCCCTTCCCCTGGGGCCTCTGGTGAGGGGTCCTGCCCAGAGGGGATGCGAGCCCAGCCCTTCTGAATGGCTTTCCTGCTTGCGGTGGCACGGCAGGGAAGTGGAGGCAAGTGAGGGTGTCAGGTAAACCGGACCCCAAGAAGACCAGTGGCCTATGCAAGAGCTACTAAGTTTGAGAAGACTCACTGCTCAGGGCCTCCAGCCCTGCACCCTTTTAACTGCACCTGAACACCCGCTCTTGTTTGTCATGGCGACCAAGGGCATTCGGCTCAGGGTGGACCTGTGCTCTTTTTTCCCCATAGTGAAGACAGAGGCATCTTCCAGCGATTGCCCACTGCAGGGTCTGCTGAGCTGCCTGAAGGAGATCCCCGAGGCCCAGGACAGGCGCCCCCTAGGGTCAGGGGTTGCACAGCTACAGGAGCCAGGGACAAGGACAAGGAATTCAGGAGGTAAAGGCTGCCAGCTGGGCTTGGGGGGCCCTGGACCTCTCGTTCTTTCTCTCCTGCTCCAAACAGGGCAGCAGGAACCCTCCGGTGACCCTCGGGCCCCCAAATTGGGGTGTGGATCATGTGGCTGGGTATTGGAGAGACACATCTTTATAAATGGAGATGCTTCGTCAGCCAGTGATAACTCCCCAGATCGGCTCCTACAGCAGGAGCTGAGAGTTCAGAAGGAAGGAGTGGCTGGGAGTGAGGGAGGGAGACTGAGAATAGGCGAAACTCCAGCTTGACAGGCCTTCAGGGTGGTTTGGATGTGGGGGTCTTGCATGTTTGTGTGGGCTGGGAACCCCTTTCTACACTTGGTGGTTCATGGAGCCTATGGCTGCTCAGAATATGAAGAACGTTGAATCGAGGCGGCATGCTAGCCCAGAGGAAAGACCCTGATTCAGCGCTGCCCAGAGTTCTAACTGGCATCCCTGGTGGAAACTCTGGAAGTGCCCTAGGGGCCGGGCGAGAGGAGGGTGTGATGGTCCCATCTGCCTGTCACTGAGCAGGCCGTCCCGGAGGGCAGGGGCCTGGCATGCCCTGTCCTGGCCCTGTAAAGGCCTGCTGGGGGACTTCCCACAGGGTCCAGAGCCCCCCAGACTCCTTCCGGCCCTGGTCCCGGAGCTAGCAGCACCCTCCCTGTGGTGAAGACGGAGGATGTCTGGGCCCAGAGCCCCCCCGCGCCTGGGTCCTGTCAGCTCAGCAAGTGGACACACAGCCCCGCTGCCCCTGGCAGTCCTGGGGGCACTGGAGACTGCAAAGGGGTCCCAGCGCCTAGCTGGGGCCCCTCGGCTCAAGGTGAGGCCTGAGGTGGTCTGGTTGAGGGATGTCTAGGCCACCCCACCCCCAAGGGGAGGGAGTACCTGCCATCCCCTGGGCAGGAGGCCACCCAGCTGGCCATCCGCCTCCATCTAGGCCCTCGCCAGGAGCATTCTGCTCTCAGTCCTGCGTCCCGCCGCGCCTCTGAGCCAGGGCTGGCTCTCCCCGTACGTGTGAGCCTGGGGCTGGCTTGTGTGGGTCCCCCGTGAAGGCAGGGAGCAGTTCACAGCCCCCCACTGAGGGTGTCCTGCCAGGCAGCCCCCACACTGGGTGCAGGGCTCATCACCCCTGCACAGCCAGCCTGGGACCGGGCCAGGCGCCTGGCCAGCGGTGGTGATAGGGCCGTCTCCCCTGTCCCAGCTGGCAGTGCCTCGCGCTCACCCCTGGAAGCCCTGGAGGCCTGTCTGAAGGGCATTCCCCTGAGTGGGTCGTTACCTCCCCAGCCGCCGGCCATCACTTGGTTTCGGAGCCCCCAGCCAGGAACTCCCGGGTCCCCAAGGCCCGAGCTGCAGCCCCGAGGATCACACAGAGAAGGTAGACTGGGCCCCGGGCTGGGGGCAGGTTTGTCCCCGTGCATAGCGAGGGGGACGCTGAGGATGCTCTCGAGTTCCCTTCTTCATCCCGGGCCTCCTAAGGCACATGTCTTCTCCCTCTAGCTCCCTCTTAGGCCCTGCTCTGCAGGCCCAGGGCCAGACCGTTGGTCCCCTGGGTAACTCATGGCAGTATTTTGATCTGTGCTGTGTGTGCCCTAGGCTAAGGGGAGACCCCGGGGCCATTCTGCGGGACTCGGGTCCAAGGCCCAGGCCCAGGGCACCTCTTCTCCGGTGACTGTCCCGTGATGCCAGCTGTGCTGTTTCCTGCAGATGCGACCATGGGGCCTCTCCTGGCTCTGGGCCTGCAGGGCTGTGTGAGAGACTGTCCTGTCCTCCCTCCAGGCCCGCACAGCACCCCCACCAGCTTCTCCTCGTCCAGCAGCACCGATGGGGACCTGGACTTCCAGAGCCCTGAGGGCAGCCAGGGGGGTCAGCCAGGAAAAGGTGAGCTGCTGGCCGAGGCCAGAATGCCTCTTGGGGAAGCATCCTCGGTGCCACCCTGCCCATCACTGGCCCCACTGCTATGTCAGGCCGTGCCCTAAGCCGCTCCCGGCCGGGGGTGTTCAGGCGGGAGCCTGGACTGACTCGGGTAGAGTGGAGGTGGAGGGTGGGTCCACTGTAGCAGTGGGGCGTCAAAGGGGCACGCAGCTTTTATAAAAAAGAAAGATGTTCCCTTTAGCTTCAGCATCTTCCTGCACCAGCCACGAAGCTATTTTCTCTGACAGCAAAAATACCTCTGATTTCCTGAGAGAAGGCTGTTGGGTCCACATGAAACCGCTGGCATCTCCCCCATGCCCCATGGGTGGCGTCATGTGACTGTCCCCTCTTTGGAGTCGTGCAGGACTCTTGGCCTTTGTCCCCATTTGGGTAGTCATGGTGCACTGGTCTGCCTTGTTCCCCTCGTGCCCCCGGGCGTCCTGGTGCCAGCTTTGCCCCACTCTGGTGGGAGGGCCTTGAGCTGCCCCGGGGCCTCGGCTCCTGGCTGGGGCCCAGAGCAGCACCAGGCGCGTCCTTGAGGCCCCGCCCGCCCCCACGGGCCTAGCTTCTCAGGTGGGACCGCTGCTCTTTACTTCCTTGTTTTGAGTAGCTGATGTCCTGTGGTTTTGTTCAAAAGCAAGTAAAGGCAATGGATGTCGGGAAGGTGACATCTTCCCGCCTCCCCTGTCCCCAGCGCCCCTTGCTCCCCCAGTCGCCACTGCCGTGAGTCCTTCCACCACACAGGGACATCCTGTGTGTGGCCGAGCACCCTGCTTCCTGGGGAGGTGGGGTCGCCCGTCACCAGCCAGGCTCCTTGCCCTTCTCTCTGCTGCGTGGCGTGTGGTGCTGCTCCTGTTCCTGCGCCCTGACTTTGCTTTCCGAGCCACCTAGGCTGCAGGGGCTTCACTTGGGAGAGCTCTCCCCACCCCCCACCTCCCCACCCCCCGCTCACCGTGGCCCCTGTGGCCCCAGAGCTCAGTGGATGTCCTGCTGGGAACGCCGCCTTGGGGCCCCGGCCTCTGGGGCCTGTCTGCTCGTGCTCTGCCTGGCCAGCAGCACCAAGCCGTCTGGAAGGCTGGCCCGAGAAGTCGGCTCACCCAGGAGGGCCTTTCCTGCTCTAGAACTTCATCTCATCTAGTTTGTTGCCGCCACAGCTGTCTGTCTCTAGAACAAGGTTTTGGGAATTTGTTTTGTTCCCAAGTTGAAACTGCATTAGTGTTGGTCTTCCGTGACCTGCGACCTCACACGTGGAGGCCTTGGCTGGCCCCAGCCGAGTAGTGAAGGTGACCCTGTGGTGTCCGTCCTCAGGGCTGGCCGGTGGCATGCCCCAAGGGTGGGACTGGGAGTCCTGAGGTGCCCAGAACCTGGTCGCAGGCTGCCCTCTGTGTTCTAGTTGGGCTTCTGTAAGTGGCGACAGGCTGGCTGCTTCTGGGGCTGCCCCAGAGCCAGCACTGCTGTGTGGGGGCCACATCCAGTACCCTGAACAGCCACGGCAGTTCCAGTGCTGTGTGCCTCCCCGTGGGCCAGTTGCCCTGGACACAGCCCGCAGGCCACAGGAAGGGCTCCAGAACCGTCCCAGATGCCACTTTTGTTTTCCCCAGGAAGCCCCGTGGGAAGCTCCCCGCTCCAGGGCCTGGAGAACTGTCTCAGAGAGATCCCTGTGCCCAGGCCCCGGCCTGCCTGGCCCTGGTCCTCGTCAGGGGACGGGGGCCCGCAGAGAACAGAGCCTAGCAGCAGGAGGCCTGACAAGGAAGGTAAAGCATGGCTGCCCGGCTGGGGGCAGGCGCTCCCTCTGCCTCCCAGGCACAGTCTCACCCGCATCCACCCGGGATGGGACGACTCTGGAAGCTCCCAGGCAGAGGGAGGCCATGTGAGGCCACGTAGCTAGGTCGTGCAGCCAGCTGGGAGTGGGCGGCATCGGGCGAGGCCCCAGCCCTACCTTCTGCTGCCCCAAAGTCCAGGCCCAAGCCCTGGCCTGGCAGCCTGAGGTCTCTCCAGCCTGGCCGTGAGTCCCCTCTGCCTCTCGTCTGTCACAGTGGCCGAGAGGGGACTCTAGACCCAGGTGGCCGGGTCCCAGCTCAGCCCGGGGCTGCTGTGTGTCCCACGCCTGGAGCCTGTGGGCCAGAGAGTCCACCACTCCAGTAGTTGCTCTCTGTCCACAACTTCCTTCCTCTGTGCCGGCAGGCCCTGCAGCTTCTCAGAAAACAGGACTGAGGGGCGAGGCCTGTGAGCTGGCCCCCCTTGGACAGCACATGGGGGACCGCCTCAGCAGGAGCCTCCGGCCATCCAGTCCCCCAGCACTCGCCCCTAGCAGCCTCCCCTCTTGCTCCCCACGAGGCCTCAAGGACCACAGGCCCCTGGGGCCCCCATCTTGGAGGGGGCTGCACGACGGTGAGTCTCCCTGCAGCACCCTGGCGCCGTCTCCCATGAATCCCTGAGCAGGGCCCCCTCTCCTGCCTTCCGCGCTGCTGTTCTTTCCCCTTCTCATTTCTGTCCCTGAGACAGGGCTGCAGCCTGGGCTCTGCATACCCCATAACATGTCCATGGTGGCATGTTATGCCAAAAGGTGAAGGAACCCCAAATGCCGAAAATGGCAGGGGGGAAAGCTCTGCGCCCAGCTCCTGGTTTCTCTGATCAAGGGTGGGTTACTCCTTCACTGTAGTGCTTGGTGGGTGGGCGTGACAGGGCCCCCTGGCACCTGCTTGGTGGTGTACACAGCAGAATTCCTTCCCAGGTAAGCCCACGAGGGCTGGAAGGTGAATCAGCATAGATTTCTGATACTCCCACCAGGTGGGAACTGGCATTGGAGGAGACCAGGCCCTCCTATGACTCAACCAACCCTCTGCTCTTGGTTGCCAGACTGCGTGGGGCAGGGGTTGCCTCCGGAGACCCAGACCTGGCTGGGACCGGACTGCCAGTGGCATCCAGGGACTTGGGCTTCCAGAAAATTCCCCAATTGACTTTCCAGAAGGCCAGGGGTCCTGGCCAGGCCCTAGGCTCTGCCGCTCCCTACTGTCCATGACCAAAGGGTGGGGTCTTCTGGAGGTGCAGCAGGCCTGCGGTGGGACAGTGGGCCGAGTTGAAGGGGACCAGCTCCGTGTGCCTATCCATTAAGGTGGAGCCCTCCTGCCTGGCATCAGAGGTTCTCTTGTTATTTGCCCAGGATTAGCCAGCAGGCCCTCCCCACTCCGCTGCCTGGAGAGCTCTTTGAGGGGGATCCTGCCTGGGAGGCCCTTGCGCTTTGCCTGCTTGGCTGGCCCTAGCCCCAGCCCTGGCTCCAGCTCCAGCTTCAGCAGCTCAGAAGGAGATGAGTTAAGGCCAGAGTCCGAGTCCTGGCCTCTGCTCCCACCAGGTGAGCTGGGGGAAGGGTGGTGGGCCCTGGCCCAGGGCCAGTTGCCTCCCTGACGCCTGCTCTGTGTGTGCTGCCAGAACGGGGCCGCCTTTCCAGCTGCCAGGGGCCTGGCCCTCCGTCCCCACGGCCTGGGGTTCTCCCCAGCAGCAGCAGCAGCAGCAGCAGCAGCAGCAGCCCTGGTGGAGGCCCCTGGAGAACAGAGCCCAGGGACCATGGTGGTCTCGACACAGGTGAGCCAGGGGGGCTCGCGAGGGGGCCTGGCGCTAGTGCCCAAAGGCTGCTCTGAGCCCCGCCCATCACTTTGCCAGGCAGCCGTTGTGTACGCTCTCGCTCTCTGCGTCAGGCTTGTGTCTCTCCTGCTGTCGGAGAGAGAAGGTGGGGTTCTTGAATCCGGGTCCCTGGGAGAGTTCAAGGAGTGCCTTTAATGAGAAAACCTGGCAATGAGTTAAATTCTATACCTTCTGTTTGTCATACATCCACACTGTATGCTTAGTGACGTGTCCCCGTGCACATATGCGTGTACATATGTATGTAATTATATACGTCTGCAAAACCTGGCAATGAACAGAGGCGCCTGCAGAGGTGCCGCCCCTGGAGAGCACAGAGGCTGCTGGTGCAGCTGCCTCGCTCCCAGCTGGCCCTGACCAGCCGTGGTCCCAGCAGGGGCCGCAGGAGAGAAGCTAGGAGGCAGGTCCCAGCCACCTTGGAGAGACGTGTGCTTGGAGACCCGCGGCTACCTTGGCCCCCTGGGTGAGGAAGAGGAGGCAGGGGCAGAAAGGAAAGTTGAGAAGGGGGTCCCCAGAACTCAGAAGGCAGGAGACTCCTGAAAACTCCCCGTTCACCCTCATCACCCCTGCCCCACTGGCCACTGAGCCAGAGCTCAGCTCCCCGATGGGCCAGGTCTCTCCAGCTGCATCTCGGCGCTGGGAAGTCGTGGCCAGGTGTCTCGGCTGTGCCCACACACCCTCTGCCAGCAGCTCTGGCAGAGCAGCCCGCATCACAGTGCGGGGCCTGTGCTCTTTCTGCAGGAACAGCTGGTAACCCCTCCCCCGCCCCTGGGCAGGAGAAAAGGCCCGACCCAGGGCCCTGCCAGCCTCCCAGCTCAGCCCCTGACCCTCTGTCCTGGAAGCCAGAGGCGAGTAAAGAGCCTGGAGACCTGGGGTCTGGACACAGAAGACTGAGCGTGGCAGGTACGTTGGTGGCGTCCCTGACATCCCCTCAGGAGCCCTTGGGACAAAGGGGGGTCACAGCCTGCGTCTGCATGGCCACCCCCACCCCCTGAGGCTGCGCCAGCCGACCTCTGGGAGCACAGTAGGGAAAACTCTTTGGACACACACCCCTCCCGCCTGGAGGTCTCACCTTGATTTGCTCTGGGTTACTCTTTTTGTTCCAGTGTTTTCTCACAGAGCAGGCGACTTTTTCATAAAAGTGTGTAGACACTTTCTAGGGGCAGAGAGAAACTGAGATGTATGCTGGGATAGTGCTCCCGGAGTCCGAGTGGGGTGGGGCCTTCAGCGACCAGATGAGGAAGCTGAGGCCTGGTAGTGAGGAGTCGCCTGGCCCAGGGCACCTGTGAGACACGCCTCTGCCTCATGCCTGAGGCTGAAGCTCCCGGAATCCACAAGAGACCCGGAGGGTGCAGGGCCCCGAGTCCTGGTTCCCTCCGAGGAACCTTACACCAGTGACTCCAGGTGCGGCCTGGGTTTGCGGGCCCAGAGGTTCGCCCCCTCTCGAGGCACGGATGCTGAGCTGTCCCTGCGCAGATAGGACCCCCCTGCTGAGAGTCCCATAGTGGCACAATTCCAGCCCTTGGCTTCTGTCCTTAAAGAACCTGGGTCCTGGGCTCCCCATCTTCGCTCTTCCCCCACTGGAAGCCCTACGGTGTCGACAAAGGCCAGAGCCTGGCTGAGACTCATCCGCAAGTAGAAATGCCGGTCTGTCCTCTGTCCCAGGTGGTGTGCGAGCCTCCTGTGAGGTGGCCTGACCTGGAGAATGGCCCGGGGCTTAGGGTGGAAGAGCGGGCAGTTTTTGATGAATTTAAAACTTTAACTTCCCAGTGAGGAGGGAAAGGTCAGGAGAGGAACAGCTCCCTGATAGGTGCTGGAGCAGCCCCTGGCCACCCTGCTGGACTGGGTCTGCTGGGCCATTTCCCAGATGCTGCCCATGGCCTTGGCCTGTGCTGTCTGCTGAGGCTGCTCCAGGCCCTGCCTAGATTCCCCAGGGCATGGCTAGGCCCTCGGAGGGGCCATCAGGTCACTGGTCCTCTCCCTAGGAGGGAAAGCCACTGTCCTCAGCTTGGGTACCATGAGACCGCCTCTGTGGTCTCCCCTGTCCGTGGATTTAGGGAGGCGCCATCAGGAGGCCTGGCTCATGGAACTTCTTGGCCTGAGTGATCTCAAGCCAGGCCTCGGGGAGGGCAGGACACATGCCCAGACTGAAGGAACCCCAAGGTGGCGGGGGCCGAGGAAGGTCCTGGCACCCCAAGAGCTCTCTCCCCACCCTTGCTCTGATTTTCAGACAGGACAGACAGGAAGCCACTTCCCAGCGGCCCGCCTGAGCCATCCCCTGAGCCCACCATCCCCTGCCCTGTGCCGCCTGCCCGCCCACGGCCACCATGCCCCTGCTGGGGGCCCCTGCAGCAAGAGCTCCGCGGCCTTGGCACCGCCCTCTCCGAGAAGCTGGACCAGCTCGCTGCGGCCCTGGCTGGCCTGTCTCAGGAAGTGGCCACCATGAGGACCCAGGTGGACCGGCTGGGGCGGCGGCCGCGGGGCTCTGTGCCAAAGGGCCAGGCTTCCTGGCCCTGGACCCTCCCCCGGGGACCTCACCGGGCTCGCAGCCCTGCTCACAGGCACCGGCCCTACTGGAGACAGAAGGGCCCTGCCCGGCCCAAACCCAAGCTCTTGCGGGGCCAGGCTGAAGCCTGCAGGACCGGGGACCCCTCGGGCCTCTCCAGCGGGGGGCCCCGCCTGGTGCCTCAACTGCCTGAAGACACCCCCCCGGCAGAAGCTTCCGGAAACTCCAGCCCTTCCCAACAGCGACTCCCCACGACATGCAGCTGTGCTATGCTGACTGTGCACCCCCACCTTGGACACACTGGTGGCCACCAGGGTCCCCCACCCCCTTCGGCGCCTGCTGCCCTCCCACCTCAGGTAGCCGCCCCTGCAACCCGGGCCGACAGGGAGCTGCTGTCTGCGGCTGCTGCACCAGCCACGACCCCAGACCAGCCCAGGGAGCCAGGCAGCCTGTGGGTGGGGGTCCAGAGAGCCCTGGAGGGGGAACTGTGGGGTAGGGAACACAGGGATGCAAGGTGGGGGACCCCCAATCGCCTTCTCCATCTGCTCGGTCCTGTTGGGGATGCCCGGTCCCCTGTGTCCCCCAAGGGCCAACTTGCCCCCTCGCCCAGCCAGACCTTCCCCCTGTGTGGGCCCTGAGGGGCTGGAGCTCACCCTGGCCTGGTCGCTCCAGACTGCAGGGTGTGTTTGCTCAGGGAGGCATGTTCCTAGCCACACCTCTGGCCCTCTTGGCTCAGGTTCCTGTCCCTGTCCTTCCCCTCCTGTCCTTTCCACTGGGGACGCCACAGTGGCAGGCAGGGCACGCTCCCTGGCAGCTGTTGGCCCGGATCTCGGCCCGGAGAAGGGAGGGCCTGCACCTCCCTGGTACAATTGGGTGTAGATTTCACTTGGGGAGAACTCTGCCCTGGGTCTAAGCTGGATTTACTCAAGTGGATTCCAAAATTAAAGAGGTTGGTTGCTAAGGGGACGGCCCTGGGTTCCTGCAGGGAGGAGCCGGCATGGCCCGCGGTCGTTTCTCCTGTGCCGGGTGGGCCTGCACTGAGGCCTGCCTGCCCAACACCCAGAGAAGGTAGCTGTCCCCCATAGCCTGGGGAGGCCCGCTGGGGAATGTGATTTCCAGATGACCCCTAGGGAGGGGGTGCACTTGCTGCTTTCGGGGCCCCTGTGACAGTCCCACAGACGGCAGCTTCAGCATCGCCTGGTCTGGTGTCTGGAGGCCCAGGAGCCAGGCATTGGCAGTGAGGCTCTTCCCGGGGTTGGGGGGTGAGTCTGTCCGTGCCTCCCCCAGCCTCGGTGTGGCCGGCTGGTGTCCTCGTGGCCACACCCCCATGGGTCTCCACGTGACTACTGTGGTATAAGGACCCCAGTCGTGCAGACCCCAGCCACCCTGGCCCCTTGCTGTGACCTGGTTGCCACTGTAAAGACCCCATCTTCAGAGACGGTCACGTCCAGGGATGAGGAATCATGAAGCTGGGAGGACACAGCTCAACCCGAAGTCTCAGGTTCACCCTGAAGGAGACGGAGTATCCAGAGGGAGTCACCGGCTGGCTTCTGGGGCCAGTGCTGCCCACGGGGCCCAGGACAGTGGGGTGGGCCCGTGGTAGCACGTCGGGACTGGTTGTGGCCTCCCACCTCCGTCCTTCCCCCCAGCCTCACAGCCTGAGTCCAAGCCCTTCTTTGACCTGCGGGCTTGGAAACTGCCCTTGTGCGTGGGCGTGACGGGGCTGGTCGGGTCAGCTCTGCGCTTGGGGGGCCTGGGCCCCCAGTGCTGGGTAGGTCTGGTAGGTGCTGTCGCTGTGGGCAGCACCTGTGGCTGCCCTAAGGTCAGGGTTGCTCCAGGGTGGGGGGAGAGGGGTTGGGACACACGACTGGCACAGCGGGTGTGTTTTGGGATGGCCAGGCGCAACGGTGACTTGGAAGTCTGTGAGCCCCTGTAGTAGGATGCTGCTAAGCGGTCTTGGCATCTAGTGCTTGGTAGAGAATGGGGGTGGGGGAAATGGGGAGGCAGGTGGGTCCAGCTCTGCAGGGCCCTCTGGGTGCACTGCAGGCAGGTGGAAACATGGGGGGAGTGGGGAAGAGGGATCCCCAGGAGATGAGGAAGAGGGTTCCATTCACCTGCCTGGTCCCCTCCCTTCTCAGCCAGGCAGGTGGGAGGTGGTGTGGCTTGTGAAGCCTGCCTTGTGGCCCTGCGAGCACCGGTCATCACAGCGCCAGCATCCGGCAGGGGCACAGCAGGCTCCAGCCAGTCCCTGGGGCTCTGCCACCACGGCTGCCTTTTTGCTGCATGAACAGGGTGCCTGGAGAGCCAGGCTTGGGTCCAGGCCCAGTCAGACAAATAGGAACTTAAGGGCTTTTTCTTTTTTTAAAGAAAAAGAAATGGGGAATGTGAGTAATAGTGAATGGCAAGAAGCTCTGTGGTCACCTGGGGGTGGGGGAGAGGATGGGGGTCCAGAGCCAGCACATAGAAGCCTGCTGCAGCCAGCCCAAGCCCCTGGTCTCCAGACGGGTAAGCACCGTGCCACCCATGAGCAGTCTTGGACCTGGTTCTGTGCCCTCCCCAACACTTTACCGGGTGGCAAGCCCTTTTGAGGAGGAGTTATGGTCCCCTGGAGGGAAGAAGCAAGGGGCATTTCGAACTCCGGAATTGCAAGGGCCTGGAGTGAGGCAGGGAAGTCTTCGGCTCTGCCCGCTGCTGTCCTGGGAAGCAGACCCAGGACAGCTCCCAGCTGACTGGTATGTCCTCCTTCCCTCCGATCTCATGACGGGCCCTCAAAGCACCAGCTGCCACTGGTCAGACAGTGGGAGGCAAGACACCTGGGCGCAGAGCTCAGCCCTGGCTCTGTGCCCTCAGGGGTTTTAGACACGAGGCCTGGAGGAGACATTGTCACCAGGGTGTCTCTAGGCCAGCGGTCACAGCCCAGGCCTGTGACACCCATGAAGTCACTGAGCCCCTAAAAGAGCTTGGCACCATGCAGACTTGGCTTATGCACCCAGCATTTGTGTCTGTTCTAGGTGTGGCTGCTATAAATAGCCCACAGCTGGTTTTTTTTTTTTTTCTTTAAGGTTTGTTTGTGCATACAAGAGCTGGGGTACAGGCCAGAGTTCAGGGAGGTGAGAGGATTCACCAGAGACAGAGTAGATTCACCAGAGGATTCCCCAGAGCAGAACAGGCAGATCGACTGAAGCACACTGCTGAGGGCAGCAGCGGGCAAGGCAGGAGAGATCCCCGGCCGGCAGCAGGGATCAAACTCGTGCTGCGGTGGCTACGGGTTGCTTCATAGTGCGCTGCTTAACCCACTGTGCCGCCACGGAGGCCCTGGGTTTTATTTTTAATCCGGACCAACAGACGTCTTCCTGACAGGGAGCCCCGAGTCCAGCCCAGGTGCTGTGGGCACCACCTTTTTTGTGCCCTCCATTTGCCCACCTGTTCAGAAAGGGTTTTCCTCTCTCTCCTGCCTTCTTTCATACACACAGTGTTTCAGTCATTCCACCCGCCTGTCCACCTGCCTCAGAATTTAAAGAACTGAAACAGCTAAATTCACAATTCTATGTGGAAGACATTTAGCATATCTCAGAAACTGATAGAACCAATCAGGAAGGATATGGAAGATTTGAATGAACCAGTCAACAAAACAGGCCCTGTCATCGACACACAGCTTCCCACAGGACCAGACCCGCGTCCTCTCCCGGAATATTCATTTGTTTTGATTGACCATATAGCAACTAGAACAAGTTTAAACCAATTTTAAAGTGTTTAAATTATATATAATAATAGGGTCTAGGACTGTACCGTAGCTCTCAAGCTTCAAATAAATAATGGAAAGTAACCAGAATTCTTGTATATTCAAAAAGTAAAAATTATGCTGCTAAATAAACTGTTAGTGAAATCATTTTGGGAGTTAAAGTTTGTTTTTAAAGACTTATTTATGTATACAAAAGCTGGGGTGCAGGCCAGAGGGGTCACCAGAGACAGAGTGGGGAGCACAACAGGCAGATCTACTGAAATACACTGCTGAGGGGAGCAGTGGGCGAGGCAGGAGAGGTCTGCTGCGCCATGTGGGTCACATCCCTGGCCAGGGATAGAACTCATGCTGCAGCGGCTGCTGATAGCTTCATAGTGCTGTCCCTTAACCCCTTGCACCACCAGGGAGGCCCCTTGAGTTAAAAATATTTTAACGAAGTCATAAGAAAGTACTATGCATCAAAACTTACAGAGTGACACCAAATCAGTATTCATATGTACTGATTTGGCAGTTATATACTGATTTGGCAATTAAATACTGATTTGGCAATGAGTAGAAAAGATCTCCCTTTTTAGGGAGATACAAACAAGATAGCAAAGGAAACCAAAGAAATTAAAGGGGAGGTGTAAAGAGCAGAAATTAGTGAAATGGTCACATAACAAAACCAAAAACTTTCCTTAGCAAAACTAATAAAATTGACTAGTTTGTGAAGTTGATAAAAGAAAGCAAAAATAATCAATCTTGGTAATAAGAAAGTGGTATCACCACGGGTGCTATAGCAGGCTATCTAGAGATGACAAGATATTTGAAGGAACTTTGTGCCAAAAACTAGAAAAGTCCAGTAAAATAGAAGTTCCACAACTTCACAAAACAGACACCAGAAATGAAAAAGCTGAACAGTCTGACCAAGGTAGATCAAGATAGGCAAGGTGGAGACCTCAGGGGAGGGAATATATGTGTGTGTGTGGGGGGCGGGGGTGAGAGACCTCCCCTCCAAACTGGGGTGTCAGTGTCCCCAAGTGAGAATCATCACACCAGACTTTGCCCCCACCAATAACGAAACTCATCAGCTCTGAGTCCCACTCTGGAAATTCTCACCTAGGGAACCAAGAAATTACTAGGCTAACTGCCTGCCCCCAAGAAATACTTGTATTTTGCCAGAAATTGAATTTTCAGGCTGAGATGGAATTGAATGAGAAAGGGAGTTGTTCTACTTGTGTGGGCGCCTCCTGCCCGCCATCATTCACCCTGGACTAAGGCTCCCTCTCTCACACCTGGGCGGAGGGACCGCAGTCTGCCTTTCTGAAATTCCTACCAAGAAGGGAAGACGTAAAACCTGGTGGAAGAAAAGGGCAGGGTCCTGCACCTGGCGCCATCTGCAGGGCAGCACAGGCAATTACAGGTCAATCTGCAACAACAGTGGGATTGGCACTGAGCCTGAGGCGCCCCCTCCTCCCCATTGAAGGCGCTCCTCCAAGACTCCACTGCCTTGCACACAAAGCCGTTCTGTGCATGGCTCCTGGCTGTGGGGTGAATACATGTCGTGCTGTTGCCAGGTTTCTCTTTCTAAAATGGAAGTTGATCCTGCTGCTGTCTAGCAGGGGCGGCCAGGCGGGAGGATACAGCTTCCACAGCGGTAATCACCTGCTGTTGCCCCCAGGTGTTTACATCAAGAAATGGCCCCTGGCAGAACTTTTCAGAAACGTGGAACCTGAACCCCTTGTTAGCTACTGGTCCACGTGTCAGCTCACACCTTACCCACTTGCCCCCTTGGGGGTCCCCGGTGCAGCTGCCCTCCACGAAAGCACAGCTTCTCCTGGAGAATCCACTCATGAGCTCAGCTTGTCCATTACAGCAAGAGACTTCACCAGCCTAGGGCAACCCTCCCTGACGAAGCCCTGGTCCCCCTTCCTGCTTTACCAGCTAGGGGGGTGCCCCAAAGGGGCTGCTCTATCTCCTGAGTCACCACTGTCAAAGAGGAATCGCCCCACCCCGACAAAGAGTCATCTCACCCTCATTCCAAGAACCGAAATTTCCTGCACTGAGCCTGAGTCCCCAACCTGAGTGCTGCAGTGCTGGTGACCAGCCGTGAGAGGGGGAAAGTCAGGGCCCATGGAAAGGGAGCTACTGCCTCCCTGCCTGAGAGCCCGCTCTGCAATTCTTGGGGGCTGGCCCCTCCTTATGAGGCCTCAGAGCCGCTCCCAGACCTGGCTTTTCCCCCTGGGAGGAAAGCCCCATTAGACCTTCAGTAAGGAGGTATCTAAGTAGTCCAGGTCCATCCCAAACCAAGCCACCTCCACCAGTACCCTGACTCCCAGGGCTCGCTACCCTGCCCAGGCGGTGGGGGTCTGCTGATGTCAGCCCACCAGGAGCCCCAGAGCACCTGTGGCCTCCTGTCTGACTGCCTGGCTGGTGGATCTCAGCAGTGCCTGACTGAGTGCCTCCCTCTTTGACACAACTGATGAGCAAACTCAGTAGGGCCCTGTGACACTGCCCTGACCCCTTTAGACGAGGGGTCACTCATTTCTTGCAAGTGATATGTCCCTGCCCTACCTTGGCAGCTGGTCTCTTATCTGGGAAGCCCTGAGCCACCTTCCCCCGGCCCAGCCTCCAGCCCAGTAGCTCACCTGTCTCTGGCCGTGAGGTCTCATCGTGGTGCAGGGCCTCTGCTCACCTGGGGAGGAGACAGCGCCAGGTGCACGCTCTGTCCCTGCAGCAGAGGCTGGACTGCCCTTGCTCCTTGCCGGCTGCTCAGGACCCCACTCCCAGGCCCACTTGAAACTGGAAAAGGAGGATTTGAGACAAATTAAAAGAAAGGGAATACATTATGGGTGAGAATGTAAATGGCTGTATTCCTTTCAATCTGGATTTACCTTGAAAAAAGAAAATGGAAACACCATAGGGCACCCTCCCCAAGCCACTTCCAGGCATCGCTCCAAAGAACCTGAAACATCAACTCAGCAAAGTCTGTGCTCTGTGTCGAGGACAGTAGCGTCCCTCACATCAGCGAGGACATGGGGTCCACTTAAGCGCCCAGGGACAGAGGCCTGGACCAAGATGCCTGGCCCCCTATACCAGGGACGCTATTCAGCCCGAAGGAAGGACAGGCCCGACACTCACAGCAAAGTGAAGAAGCTGGAGGGAACGATGTGTCTCAAGCCAGTCAGAAGGACAAAGACTAATCCCAGTCGCGGGTGTCTCCACAGAAATGAGTAGCTCAAGGAATCCCAGCGGACAAATCACAGAGCAAAATACTCTCTAGTTTTTTTTTTTTTTTAATCTAATGGATGGTAGGAAGGGAAGCGAGTTTTCTAAAGTAGAGAGGCTGGAGGGACAGAGAATGGATCCACAGGGTATAAAGGATGTTGGTGGGGAAAAAAATAAAAATTTTTAAATTTCATCGTTAAAAAAATCTCAGAATGTTTGTTCCAAAAAGAGGACAAAGAGAAGGTTTCAATATATGGAGCTAGGAAAATATCTGCACTTTGTCACTTACATTTTATCTCTGTTATGGAATTTTAACCATCCAGTGCTGTTACAAATAAATCTGAGAGAGAGAAAGAAAAGGGAGGGGAGGAGGGAGGGAGGGGCTGTGGAGAGAGACTTCCCTGCAGTGAAAGGCAGGGCTTGTATTCTTGCTGTGCTGCGGGATCTGAGAAATCACGATTCCGGTATTTTCAACCCCAAGTACACCCCAAAATGATGGGGCAACTCTGGAGAACAAGCCCCAGGGCCTGCACGTTTCTGCTGGGGGGGGGGGAGGTTGTGAGCCCCCTTGCCAGCCCCTCCTCACAGAACAAGCCAGGGCCTGAGGGAGGGAGCGGCCTGTCTCTGAGGTAGCTAGACTCACACGAGAAAAGCTTTCTGATTTTTATCAGACTTCAGGCACACTCAGTTAACAGCAGGTCTCTGTGGGACAAGGCACACGTTCTGTGCTGCTATATGCAGGGGAGGTGAGGCTGCCCACCACATCCAAGTACTGAGAAGCTTCCAGATCTTTGACCCTGGACTGTGTGGCCCACCATTGGGGGCCCCTCACAGGATCTCTGTCCCAAGAGCCCACAACTATTTCATTCTTTTTTAAATTAATTTATTTTTTTAAAGATTTATTTATTTATGCATACAAGAGCTGGGGGTACAGGACAGAATCGCAGGAGGTGAGAGGATTCACCAGAGACAGAGCGGGGAGCAGAACAGGCAGACTGACCGAAACACACTGCTGAGGGGAGCAGCAGGCGAAGCAGGAGAGGTCTGCAATGCCATGTGGGTCCCCTCCCTGATGGGGGCAGGGATCGAACCCGTGCTGCAGTGGCTGCAGTTTGCGTTGCTTAACCCACTGCGCCACCAGGGAGGCCCTCATTCTTTTTAAAAAAAAAAAAAAAATTTATTTATTATTCTATTTTTCACATTTGCTTGCTTTTCTTGGTGTAGTCCCCTTAAGATTTCCATCACCAATTCACCTTTGCACCAGCACCACAGTCCCCTGCCCACACCTATTTCTAATGGACACTTTCTCCTACCTCCCTCGCCTCTCTAGTTTTGGCTACTTGTTCTCTCATTACTGCAGTTTTTCATTTGGGACATTTGCGGTGACCTCTGTTTATAGCGTTGCCCCAAGAGGTGAAGAGAATATTCTAGACTATTCTAGAACGCTCACATAAGACACTCTGCCTCTGCAAAAGCAGATCTTGCTTGGCGGATCATTTCCTAAACACCAGGCATGGAGGAGAGGGCTGAGGCCATGGGGTGCTTCCTGCCTGACTGGGTCATGTCCCCGTCTTGGAGGAAACAGGTGTTCTTGGGTCATCGCCCCCCTCTAGCAAGGGCCCGCTGAGTCATCTCCACAGGAGCATGGTGTCACATTGGCCACAGGCCTGCCATGGGTCTCCTGGCCCTTGTCAGCCCACTCCAGGGAAGGGCTCCTCTCTTCCACTGAGATGCTGCAGAGCTGGTCACAGTGAGGCTCCTCTCACATTAAGAGGGGTTGCCCTGCCCCAGCCCCCTCACTTAATCAGCCAGCTACCTTTGCAAAAGGCAGACCCCACGTGGTCCTGGGTAAATCCTCCACATTCCTGAGGTAGCTCAAGTGCCCAAGGATGTGCTTGACCTCAACTAGAGCTGTTGGGGGCATCTCCCCCGCCCCAGCAAGGGTTCCTGCTGCTTCCCTGACACCATCTCCGCAGCCGCTGAAAGCTCAAACCAGCACTAGCCCCTGCAGGAGAGGGGAAGCCTGAGGACGAGGTGCCTCCCTCTGGTGAGCCCCAGGTGTGCAGGCCCACCCACCCCGGTGCTGTGAACACCCCTAATCGGACTAGGGGAGCTCATGCAGTGGACCCCTGGCTTTCCGGTTCCACCCAGGTAGGCCCTTATAGGCCCAGCCAGATGGGTGGGCTTTGGGCTGCTCTGGGGGCAGTTGTGGGGAGCTCCTTCCAACCATGACTCACTGTAATTTGGAGCGCTTAGCCTCACAAGCCTGCTAGAAGGGAAGGGGGTACAGCCCCACAGTTGTTTCCAAATTGCTTTGAGATCCCTCCTGGGGTGGGGGTCACAGGAGAAGCACAGCGGGATCGGGCCTGGCAAAGCCGGGTCCCTCCTCCTCCCCTCCTTTCCTTTAGCCTAGGGTGTCTCCTGCAGCCTCTGTTTTCAAGTGTGCAGGTTGAGAGGTTAAAACTGGCCAGAGGGCAGCAGGTAGCTTTGGGCTTGTGAAGCCTATGGACTGACTGGGGGTGGGGGTGTCTCTAGACCCTCTAACGTTACACGCAAACCTTGTTTCTAGCACTTTTCTCTGGAGGGAGCTTAGAATATCCTCGCTTGCTTGCTGGGCCGCAGGAGGCCAGGAGCAGTTGACTAGGACCCTCCCCCATCACTGAGCCCCTGGCTCTCTCCTCCTGAACCTTCTCTCCAGTGTGAACCTCTGCCACCCTCTGGCCATGGGACTGTCTGCTCGCCTAGTACCATGTGCAGGGCAGGCGCCTGGAGGAAGGCCCCTCCACCCCCAAGGCAGCATTGCAGGACTCCCCAGGCTAGCCCAAGGCTCTAACTCTGAAGGGGTGGCCCTGAGCACGGGAGAGACCTTGAGATGGGTGGGCCTTACAAGGACACCCCGGCCCTGTGCTTGTAAAGACACAGTCCACAGCACGCAGCGAACTCGCCGAGGGAGGCCCAGCTGCAGCAGGAACGGCCCAGCGGCTCCTGTCCACGACTCAATGTAATCACCTCCTCCCTCCAAACGGACTTTGGAGAACTGGCGGGAGCCTGGGCCATGAGAAGGGCTGGGGTTTAGGTCCACAGAAGCATGGCCGGGTGGCAAGGAAGGGGGCTAGGTCTCTGGGGCTGGGGCCTGGGAAGGTGAGCCGAGGAATTGCTCCACCTGGGCTGGGAGAGACAGGAGGGATCGGGAAGGGCAGCTGATGGGGACTCTGAGGGCAGCTGATGGGACTTGGGAAAGATCCCAGCATGTGGGGGAGACACGAGCCTTTTCTACTGGGTCTGTGCCGGCAGGTCTGGGAACTAAGTTGAAAGGCTTGTGCAGGAGCTTCCCTTAACTACTCACATTTATTTTGGTTTTTGTTTTATCTGTTCATTTGTTTTCCCCTTTACATTGCACAAATAAGTGAAGTCACCAGGTGTTTGTCCTCTTTCTACTTATTTCACTCAGTGGAATCCCCTCCGGCTCCATCCATGTTATTGTAAATAGCAATTCAATAAAATTGTTTTAAATAAGTTCAGAAAACAATGCACCGTGCACACTTACACACACTGGCGTGGCGGAGGCAGGCTGCGCGCCGGGAGGCTTGATGGCCCACGGAGGAGAGGGCAGAGGGCGACAGGCAGTGCATGGCGGCCTGAGACGACAGCTGGGAGGGCTGTGGCTTTGGGGTGGTTTTGCTAGGGGAAGGGTGGTCCTAAAGAAATTACACAGATGGGTGTGTGGACTCCAACCCCTGCTCCAGGCCACCAGTGCTCCAGAACCACAAATCCGATAAGATGATTATCGAAGAGTGGATCCCTGGGAACTGAGGGTGGAGTTGAGCAGCCAGGCTGGCTATAAAACCAGAGAGGTGAGGAGGTGAGCCTTGGGCTCTCTCTGCCTTTGGAGCCATCTCCCTTGAATCAGAGCCAGCTCTCAACGCACCGTTAGGTTCCAACTCAGAAGATCTAGTGAAATATTTACGGATTTGTAGCCCTCTCTTCTTTTTGTGTTATCTCTATTCCCCTTCTTTTGTAAAATAAAACCCTTTAATAACTTTTGTCGCGTGTGCCTGAAGTTAGGGCTTATTATAAAAATCTTCTGAGCGCGGATATAGACCCAGTCAAGAAAACCCATTTTACGTTCAGGTTGCCCTGCCACAGTTTGACTGCGATGCCTTTTCTGTTACTGGGAATGAATGAGGGTTTCGAAGCTGGGGGATAATAAGCTAAAAGAAAGACCGATCTGCCCGTTAGAGGACAAATCGGGAAGCAGGAGAAGCCAGAGGTCACACCCAGGGGAGAGATCCATAGTCTAGGAGGACCACAAGCCGGGACTTGGGGGCAGTGCAGAGGTGAGCGAGTGCAGCCTGGGGGCATGTGTGGGAAGCTCAGGCTGTGGACCCAAGCCAGCTGTGTGGTCCTGGGGAGAGGACCTCAGGAACCTGCCCTCTCGGAAACAGCCTTGATACCAAAAACACAGCCTTCTGAGGAAGCCGGGGTGCTGGGAGATCTCAGCTAGGCCTCAGGAGACCTGGAGGGAAGCTGTCCAACAAGAGGGGGCTTGGCACTTCCCAGTAACCGCTGGGCTGGAGAGGAGCCTGGCCCAGCTTCTGCAGAGCCTGAAGTGGAATCCAGTTTGTGATGCCCTTAACGATGTTCCTAATGGCTTTAGTAGCCTGGGACATAAATCCAAGGACACCCCAGCACATAAATTGACCAAGGACACTCCTTCCCCGAGGCTGACCTACTCCCAGGCCCCAAGTTCCTCTGCTCTCTGTCTGGTGGTTGGGAAAACCTGGTTCCCAAAAGCCTCTGTCAAGCCCTGTCTGAAAGTGGTGCCCCTTCCTGAGGACTCCCCAGCCCCATTTCTCACCATCTCCACCTCCTGATTGTGCAAGGCCAGTCTTTCCCAAATGACTGCCCCCGGGAAGACAGATGTCACTGCAGTCAGCCCTCTGCTAGTGAAATGCAAGACTTGGCTCTGGCTAGAGAAATTTCTAGGCTCAATCAGGGAGCCCTGCTCCCCCCAAGGCTCTCCCCCAGGCCCTTGGAAGCACTTTCCTCCCAGATGGCCTATGCCACGCCAAGGTTGCCCTGGCACCATGGGGGCTTCTTGAGTCCTGAGGCAGAAGAGTCTTTACTGGTGACACCCAGTCCTTATGCCTGCCCACCTGCCCAGACCTGGCCTCTGCCCTAGAGCTGTCCCCACCTCTGCCAACTCCTGAACCTCCCAACCCTCCAGGTCCCAGGGGCTGCTCCCTCCTGCCCTGTGTCCCTTCCCCAGAGACACTAGGAGAGCTCCGGGTGCACAGTCTGCAGAATCACCCAATAGAACAGTTGGGTTGGCTGGGCCATGACTCCCTTCTCAGCTGCTCCTACTGTCTCTAAGCGCAGCTGTGCCTTTTGTTGTTTCTGGTCCATCACATAAACCTCATTTATTTATTAAAGATTTATTTATTTATGCATACAAGGGCTGGGGTACAGGTCAGAGGCGTGGGGGGTGAGAGGATTCACCAGAGACAGAGCTGGGAGCAGAATAAGTGGATCTACTGAAATATACTGAAGAGGGGAGCAGCGGGTGAGGCAGGAGAGATCTGTTGCACCATGTGGGCCCCTCCCTGGCTGGGGAACGAACTCGTGCTGCTGTGCTGCGGATGCCTCACAGTGCAAGGCTCAATCTGCTGCACCACCAGGGAGGCCCAGAAAACATAAACTTTAAAGTCACCTGAACACTGGAGCTGTGTCTGAGCCGGCCCTGCCGGGTGTCTCCAGGCCTGTCCCTCAGCCTCGGCTGGGAAGGTCAGCAGCTGCAGTGGCATCCACCACTCGGCCTAGGGGCTGCTTGGGCCGAGCCACAGCCCCTGGGCCAAGCCAAACCCCCGCCCTCAACACCCCGACCTGCGAGGCTGTTCTGCCTCTCCCAGCTCTGGCATAGCCTCTCGGCTCAGGTCTGGTAAGTTACCAGCTGAAATGAGTCCCCTAGAGACCTGTTGAAGTTCTCACCCTCCACCCCACCCGTGAATGTGACCTTCTTTGGAAATCAGGTCTTTGCAGATAGAACCAAGTTCAGACATGGCCACAGAGGTGGGCCCTCGTCCAACAGGACTGGGTCCCTGAGAGAGCGAGGGCACCAAGGCGGACACAGAGGGAAAGCCACATGAGGCGGAGGTGAGAGGGCTGGCGAGGATTCCCGGGGAAGCCAGGCCTAGAACAGACCCCACCAGCCCCAGCACCCTGAGGGAGTAGACCCCTGCGACACCTTGAAGGTGGACTTCTAGCCCCTAGGCTGGGCAGAGCGGCTGTGGTGCAGGAGTCCCGGGGGTCCGGTGTCCCAGGCAGCTGCCAGGCTACCCTCAGACGCTGGGCCCGAGACGCCCCGGGCCAGTGGTGTCACTGTGGCCCACGGGCTCGACTCCCAGATGCCCAGCTGCCTGTTCTGGGAACACACTGGATGCTCGCTGCCCCACCCACACACTCCTTACTCCCGCTCCTCCGGCCTCCCTCCCCGACTGTCTCATCTTTGTGAATCACTGACTTGGACACCGGCAGCTCTTCCCACTGCCTTGTTTAGGGTGTCGTGTCACAATATGCGTTCACTATGGAAACTGCGCTTCATCCCGCACGACAACTCCTAACTATTTAAAATCACAGCAGCCAGCCAGCCCATGGCACACACTCCCGTTCCCCCACCCAGCGGCTCTGTGATTCATTCACTGCTAGAGGGAAACTTTCACAGCACACCCCTGGCCCGCTTTCTGTTGCTCTCTCAGGTCTCGGCCTCCTAGGTACGTGGTTTCATGTGTTGGATGGAGGCAGGAGGTACGCAGAGTGACTCTCTGCTGGAGCTGACCACATTGCCTGGTGGCCGGAAGTGCGGCCTTGGCCAGTGACTCACCTCAGAGACGCTACCCCACCCGTAAGTCTGATTCATGGCTTCCCCCTTTTTATCCCAAGGCCCTTCATACTCCTCTCTTACGCCTGGGCCATAGATGCACCCACTTGAGCCCCTGAAGACCAGAAACATCAGGGTCCTCCCTACAAGGGGACAGGCTTTCGGGAATGCAACAGCTGCCATCACAGACCCGGAAAGACACTACAGAGGGTGGGAGACCTTGGGCCCGGGATGCTGTTGGTGAGAATATTAAATAGATAAATCGGGCACTTGCACGGAAAACAGTATGGAGACTCCTCAAATGCTAGGAGTAGATCTACCTTAGGGTCCAGTAACTCCACTCTGAGAATTGAAAGCAGGGACACGGATTTTGGCACATTACTTAGCATTATGCACAGTAGCTGAGAGGCAAAAGCAACCCAAGCATCCCTCAACAAAGAAACAGATCAACAAAATGGGGTAGATACACTTGGTGGAATATTATTCAGCTTCAAAAAAGGAAGAAAATTCTGACCCATGTGACGACATGGATGAACCTTGGGGATATTACGGTAAGTGAAATGAACCAGCGGCAAAGGGACCAACACTGTCGAATCCACTGGTATAAGTGCCTGGAACAGTTAAATTCATTGAAACAAAAAGTAGATGGAAATTGCAGGACCTGGGTGGGGGGTGGGTAATGTCGGGGATGGAGATCTGTTGTCTAACAGGTAGAATTTCAGTTTGGCCAAATATATTGATCCGGGTTAATCAGAGAGATCAACCAGAAGAATATACATAGGTGAAAGATTTCTTGAGGGAATTAGTTTGTGTGATTGCGGAGGCTGCTGAGTCCATAACCTGCAGGATAGGCAGCAGGCTGAGACCCAGGAAGAGCGGGTGCTGCAGACCTCCCGGGAGGCCTCGCTCAGGCCGACTTTCCAGCCAGTCTTCAGCTGGCCGAATGAGACCCCCGGCGCAAGGCAGGACATGCGGGAGTGAAGTAAATGTGCTTTACTCCAAGTCCCTGCTCTAGTGCTGACAGCATTCCCAGATACCCTCTCAGAAACACTCAGGGTAATGTATGACCCAATTCCTGGGGGCTGGGGGCCAGCCAAGCTGACACCTAAAATGAACCCTCTGGCAAGATGGAAGTATCTTGGAGGTGAGGGTGGAAAAGGCTCCCTGGTCAAGTGAATGTACTTGAAGCTGAGCCATACACTGAAAAATGGGGAAGACAGTGACGTCTATGTCACGGGTGTTGCCCCCATAAAGAATCGTTTTTGAAACGCGCAGGCTTTGGAATCAAACCACTGGCTTGTCCATCCGTGGGGCCGTGTGACGGGGGTGCACATTGTTTAGATTCTCTGAGCATCTTTGGCCTCCTCAGAAAAACGAGATGCAGCATAGAGATGCCCAGGCATATAGGGTGGTGGTGAGAAAAACGGAGACGCACTGGTGTCTCCCTCAATCTGCAGCGTGCCTGGCATAGGGCAAGCGGCCGAGGGGTCTGTGACTGCTAGCTTTTCCAGCAGCTAGGGGCCAGGCCCATGCAGGTGCTAGTGCATGTTTGCTGGATGAGGGAAAGAAGGAGGGAAGGGCCTTGCCCAAATGACCAAAATGCTCTGTGCCTCAGTTTCCTCATCTATAAAGTGAGGAGAATAGTGGTGGTTTTTATGAAGACTATTTTGAAGATATTAGTATCTGTGTGAAGACCCCAGGTGAGGGGTGGGGGGCTCCCTGGTGGCGCAATGGGTTAGGCAACTCATTATGAAGCAAACCGCACCACTGCAGCATGAGTTCGATCCCTGCTGCTGGCCAGGAAGGGGACCCACATGGCTCAGCAGACCTCTCCTGCCTCGCCCGCTCCTCCCCTCAGCAGTGCATTTCAGTTAATCTGCCTGTTCTGTGTTCTGTTCCCTGCTGTCTCTGGTGGATCCTCTCACTAGCCCCCCACACTTCTCACCTGTACCCCAGTTCTTGATTGCATAAATAAACAAATCTTTAAAAAAAAAAAAAGAACCCAGGTGAGGGCCTGGGACGTAGAAGTGTTAGGTAATTATTAACTACCATCATTATCACTATTATTATTGGTAATAAGCAGAGCCTTCCTGTCCATCTTGTGGTACAAGCCTGACCCTTGTCCCTCAGTGGTTTCTCTGGAGAACCTGGCAGCAGGAGGGGCACCGCAGGAGCCAGCTCTGTGAAGTGCTTCAGAAAAGGGGGTCCCTCCTGATTCATCCAGCCTCCTGGCAGAGGAGCTGGAGGGGGTGCCCCGAGGGGTTTTGCCCTTTACATCTGTAACTCAGCCTGGCAGATTGCCCCTTCCTGTGGCGCCTCTCGCCACGCTGCCTGGCGTTTCATTCCACTTCTTCTAGACTTGGCCCCGGTTCCTTCCACCCCTTCTCCATCTATCCCAGTCCTATAGCATCCTCAAGACTCACCCGGGGCTCCTCCTTAGAGGCCACCCCTGGCTGTTCCCACCCGCAGCCTCCTCCGCTCTGAGCCTCCTCCTACCTCGCCGCCCCCCCCTCCCCACCCCCAATCTGGGTTCTGAGGAACACAGCGGAATTCGTGGTCCACACCAGCGCCTGTGTCAGTCTAGGGGTTGCGGGGCACTCGAGACTTTCCTCCCTCATCAGGTGGAGGTCCACGAGTCAGGCCTTGGCTTCGATGGCTTTGCGGTCTCACAGGCCATCAGCAGCCAGGCCGCCGAAGCGCCCAGTGCCAGTCCTGTGGTGTCTGGGGTCTGAGCACCACGAGACGAGTCCCTAGTGCAGTGCAGAAGGCTGGGCGGGCGTGAAAGCTCAGCCAGCCTTTACCGGCAGAGGTCTACAATGCACATCTCCTGCCTGCTGGGCCGCCGAGCCAGGACTGGTCGCTCTGGCCCGACATGGGCAGGCACAGCCGGCAGCTCCCCCTGACCCACAGTTCTGTCCCACCCTGCTGAAGGGGTCGGCCCGAGGGAGGGCCTTCGTCTTGCGGATGCTGATGGCAGCCCCCACCAGCGCATGGATAGTGTCTTGTAAGTGGACGCGCTCACCCACTCTGACCCCACGGCTGCCACGCTGCTCTTCCTCACTCTTGGTTTCCCCACTGTGGAGTCTGCTGGATGTACACCGGGAGCTTTGAGCCTCTGGATTCCTCCCCATACAAAGTGCACAGGTCGCTTGATTTGCTTAAAACCCACCCACTGGCTCCTTCGCTGACCGCTGACCATTTCTCCTCCTGTTCCCAGAAAAAAGGCAGCAACAACTTGGGGACGGAGCGGATGGGCACGAGGTCCCATTCGGTTTGTGGCATGGGTGCTTGTGGGAGCCAGCGGAGCCGTGGGTGGTCTTGAAGTCCCCAGCGACCAGACTGATCAGGTCAATCAGAGGCGCTGTGCTCCGATCACTGCGAGCCCAAGGCTGGAGGGCAGCGGGATCTCCATCTCCCTCCACCTCCCCCAGCTCCACCACCCATCCCAGAATGGCTTCCTACCAAGATGGCTCAGGGTACAAATCTTCCTCTGTACCCTCAGGTCCTCACAACCAGGCGGCACTTCCATCCTCTGTGTTGTGGATGTCAATATCTCATCTCCAACCACAGGGTAAGGTCAGACAGGCCCAGGCAGGGTTTCAGCACCTCTGTGATAGCCATGTGGCTGGCACTGAACGTGTGGTTCCCTGTAGCCACTGGTTATAGTCAATCGTTTTCTTGAACAAGGTAAAGGGGAAGAAACAAATGTTAATGAATTAATAGCACGTTTTTTTCCTCTACGTAGAAACTGTCAATCCACAGAGTATTTTCATAGATGCTTATGTGGTTTTGTAGCAAAAAGGCTGATTGATGCTTTGCCATGACAGTTATCTGGGGTGGCTCACACCTGGGATGTGGGGGGTAAAGATTTCAATGACTATGCTACTTTGGCATCTTGGGGTCCTGCCTGGGAACAGCCCTGGTGGCTCATTGTGCACAGACTGCATTTTTAGCATCCGTTTTCTGTTTGGAATGCCACCAGGCTTGACATGAAATGACTTCTGACTATTTGCAAACAAGCTTAAAGGCCAAAGACGTGCCTTACAGTGAAGATGCTAGAGAACGTGAAATCTTAGCTGCCTGGCACCCGATAGGTCTCACCAAATATGTTGCAGATCTGAAAGCTGTTCTTGCACATGCATTCCAGAAGGTTTAGAGAAATACAAACATTGGTATAACCAACATAAATATTGCTCTTCTGCGCTTGATTTTTTATTGTTATAATTGAGGTAATGTTGGTTTATATGACCGTATGTGACTCAGAGGTCATGTGTGTGATTTTAAAACTGTGCAAGAAGGCCTCCCTGGTGACCTAGAGGTTAAGTCTCAGCCTTATCAACGTGGCAGCCTGAGTTTGATTCCCAGCCAGGGGGATGACCCACATGGCACAGCAGACCTCTCCTGTCTCAATAGCTACTCCCCTCAGCAGTGTATTTCAGTCGATCTGCCTGTTCTGTTCCCTACTCTGTCTCAGTTCCTCTCACCACCCTGCACCTCTGGCCTACACCCAAGTTCTTCTATGCAAAAAACAAAAACAAAACAAACCGCTGTAAGATACCTTGTCACGGGCTCTGCACCTAAGAGGCCAGATAGGCTGTGAGGTGGGGTGGGCTGTGAGGATGGAGGCCTAAAGAGGCCAGCTTCCACTCAGCCCAGTCGCCACTGGTCATCTTCCAATTTTCAACAGAGTAGCTAACAATGGAAATTCATATTTCTATGTGAAATTCCCAGATATTTTAAATGTTATTGGGACCAAACAAGGGCCCGTGTGTGTTTGCACTGCCACCCGCAGCAGGAGCACCTGCTTGGCTCTTGTTGGTTGTGAAGCTTAAACTCTCACTGGAGCGCATGCCAGCCCCCACCCCCTTGTTCAAGCAGAAGGGGCTTTCCAGCTCATGTTGTCACCCCTGTATCTTGGGCTTCTCCTACCTTTGGAACTTTGCCTTGTGACTCTGTCAATTCTGCATTCTGTCCCCACGGCTCTGAAGCTGCCCTCCCAAGATCTTGTGCAGAATCCCGATGACCCGGAAGTTCTTCGCCTATGTGACTTCTCAACAGCCTTCAGTGATTGGCTCCTTCCTCTTTCCTGAAACATGGTCTCCATTCTGTTCCGATGCCCTCACCCCATTCCATGGGCTTCTCTGGCTAACACCCCCCAAATGGCAAGCGTTCTGCCCCAGATCCCCTGGTGGCTCGCTCCAATCTCACTCCTTGGTGGAGATCACATAGCTTCTGTGATATGCCGAGGGGTTTTGGGGCCTTCTCTCTAGCTGGGTCCTCTCTCAGTTCCACACCTGAATGGCCTCCTTCCTACAGGACACACTCTGGTCACAGAAACTCAGCAGCAACGAGATGGCTCCCAGCACCAAGCCACTCCTCCTTCTGCATCACCCAGGGGAACGTCACTGCCAGGTCACTGGTCTCTTCATCTCCTCTGTCCACAGCCTTGGTCCACGGCCACCGCCCTGCCACCTGGACTGCTGATACCCTTGGGCTAGGCCGCCATCTTTCTAAAAGGCACCCATGAAACGTGACTGTTTTTCCCTGCCCACACCTTCCGTGTTCCCCTCAACTCTTGGAGAAGGTCTAGAGTCCCCCGTTTGTGCTCACAGGTGTCCTAGCTGGCCCTTCTCATCTCTGGGGCTACTTCCTAGGTTTCTCCCACTTCCCGCCAACTGTGCCTCTGTGCACACGACTTCAACCTTCACCTGGCTGCTCACGCCCATTCCTCAGGCCTTGCCTTGGAGGCTGTCGTCCTGCGACCCTCCCTTGACCTGGGTTTTAGATGCCCTTACCTTCTGCTGGCCTGGCCAGATTTTCACATCTGTAAGCCCCGTGTGGGCAGACCCGGTTGGAGGGCTTTCTGCTGCTTCCCTAGGGACCTATTAACCCCTTGCCAGAGTTATTTTTTTTGTGATAGTGACATTCGAATTGGAAAGGGTCTCAGCCCTCATCAACATCAAAGATCCTATTATAAGGAGAAAGTGGAGGCGCGGAAGCCCAGAGTTCTACTTCAAGAGGTGGGGGAGGGTTGAACCCAACATGGGCCCCATCACCCAGCCCTCCCCACACTGCCAGTCGGCCAGCACCAGCTCTCCAATTTGCTGGGGCTGGGAAAGCTGCGAGACCGAGAGCCTCTGGATGAGCCCCCAGTAGTAAGTCAGGACTTAGTGGAAGTGTGATGGTGAAGCAAGCTTCATCTGCCCCTCCCTGTGCTGCCAGGCATGGTGGCAGGTGCTTGGCTGCCCTGGGTCCCCTGGGGAGAGCAGCAAACAGAGGCAGATGCACCAGGCTCTGATGTCTCCATGGGAATGGCCGAAGGGCGCTCCCACCACTCCAGCCTCCCACACCTGGCATTTCTTCCTGGTGAGATGTCTGCACTAGGGTCAGGGAGCAAGGTGGTTTGGCAGCTAACAGCACAGCAGGTCCTCAAATAGGCTGTCTGCATTATGAAGTTGAGGGGAAAAACCACCCCTGGCCCATGTTCAACAAAATGTTATTCGCAGAGCTCGCTTCGCTGTACTTCATTTCACTAAAGTCGCAACTTCCAAAAACACGGAGGCTGTTCAGTGGGGACATACCGCGTGCACCTTGATTTGGAAGAGCCCATCCCATCAGGGGGACCACAGATGAAGAGTCAGGGATTCCCTCCCCCAGCTCATCTATCAGTTCCAGAACCTTCAGGCTAACTTTAATGAACTGGAAGTACACAGAAGACCCTTTCCCCTCCCTGCTACCCCAGGTCCCTCTCAGTCCTTGGCCAGAGGGTCCCTGGAAATGTCTGCTTTCCAATGGGGTGACTGTGTGGGGACCTTCCAAGGACTGGGGACTGAACTCTTGCCAGCAAGGGTTCACAGTTAACGTCGGCTTTGCTGGGGGCTGTCAAAGCTGTTTTCAGATTTCTCCAGCCAAGGCAAGGGGGAGGGGGATGGCAGCACGGCACAGGCCTGGGGCCTGGTCTCTCCCAAAGCTCAGCCAAGGAAGGGACTGTCAAGAATGGGCGCGGCTTCAGAATAAGAGCCGGGACGTTGTCCCCTCCGTGGGAGTGGGCCAGCCTGGGGCCGGAAGGTCAGCGTCCACCGCTGGGTGGGCTGCGTCCCCGTGGATGCGCTGGTGCCTCACCAGGTGAGTCTTGCGGCTGAAGCTCTTACCGCACTGTGGGCAGGAGAAGGGGCGGGAGCCGGTGTGAATGGCCTGGTGGCGGACAAGGTTGGTTTTGGAGCTGAAGCTGCGGGAGCAGACGGCGCAGGCGTGGGGGCGACTACCTGTGTGCACCGCCTGGTGGCGGCCCAGGTGCGACTTGCGGCTGAAGCGGCGGCCACACTGCGTGCAGGCGAAGGGCCGGGCGCCAGTGTGGGCCCTGGAGTGGGCGACTAGATTAGGCCGCGAGCCGAAGCGGCGGCCACACTGTGCGCAGGCGAAGGGCCGTTCGCCCGTGTGCACCCGCCGGTGCCGCGCCAGGTGCTGCCCGTGAGCGAAGCCGCGCCCGCAGTCTGGGCAGAAGAAGGACCGCTCGCTAGGCGGAGCGCGCTGGGGCGCCGCTGAGTCCGTTGCGTGGCCGCAGGCCGAGTCGCTAGGCGGGCAAGTCAAGGGTTCGGAGGCGGTAGGGTCCACGGTGGCGCCCAGAGCGCATTCGTCGCACCCAAAGGGGCGCCCCTCGCTGCGATGCAGACGCTGGTGCGTGGCGAGGTTCTTCTTCCAGCCGAAGCACAGGCCGCAGTCCGAGCAGGCGAAAGGCTTCGGGCCCGGAGGCGACGGGGCGGGGGACACCGGCGAGGCGGGTGCGTCAGGAGAGGGCGGAGCGCGACCGGCCGCTTCGTGCACCCTTTGGTGCCGCACCAAGTGCTGCTTGTGCGTGAAGCTGCGTGAGCACTGCGCGCACTGGTAGGGCCGCTCGCCCGTGTGGATGCGCTGGTGGCGGATCAGGTGCGTCTTTTTGCGAAAGCGCTTCTCGCACTCCGTGCAGGGGAAGGGCCGCTCGCCCGTGTGCGTCTTCTGGTGCGAGCCCAGGTGAATCTTCTGGCTGAAGCGCTTGCCGCACTCGGCGCACGGGTAGGGCCGCTCGCCCGTGTGCGTGCGCAGGTGGCGGGTCAGGTGGGCCTTCTTGCTGAAACGCTTGTCGCACTCCGAGCACGGGAAAGGCCGCTCGCCGCGGTGGCTGCGCTGGTGCAGGAGCATGTGCGCGCGCTGCGTGAAGCTGCGGCCGCAGTCTGGGCAGGTGCAGGGACCCTCGCCACGGTGTAACCGCTGGTGCAGGCGCAAGGTCAGTTGGTCCCGGAAGCGCCGCTCGCACTCCCCGCAGCCATAGGGCTTCTCCGAGGCCGGTGCCCACCCGGTCAGCGCCAACCCACCCAGTGTCCTCGGCACTCCTGGCTCCAGCTTATAGCCACTGGCCAGAGGTGACAGGTTAGGTGCGGGAAAGGGCCCAGGGAGCAATGACAGGTGCTGGGGCCATTCCGCCTCCTCTTCTGCCTCCTGGTCTTCATCCTCCACCTTCACCTTCCGAATCATCCACTCCTCCCCTGAAAAGTCGAAATAAGACTTTTACTAAGACCCGTATTCATCTGTGCAACGTTTATTTCTAAACGTGCCCGCACTTCTGGAGCCCCATAACTTCCTAGGAATAACCAAATTCCGAGGTCATTCTGAGGGAGGTCATTCCTCCTTCTGCCTCTCTGCAACCCCCTGCCTGTTGCTAAGAACCTCTTTTCCCCTGCTCCAGGTAGGTACCCCCTGGGCATGAAGCTCAGTTCTGGGCTCATATGCCCACTCCATCATCCCAGAGCTTCTAGCCAGGCAGGCTCCTTTTTGGCACCACAGTCACAGTGGGTGCCCTGCAAATTGACCTTAGCTCAGCAGACAGCTCACCAAACACTGACTGCCTGGACCTTCCACACTGACTTCTACATCAGAACTCGGCCTTCTCCCAGTTGTTGACCTTGGAACCCCCAAAGCTCACCTTACTGGCAATCCCCCAGAAGCTCTGAGCAGCAGTACATTTCCTGCCTGTTGTCTCTCAAAGACTCTCCCTTTCTCTGTGCCCTTCATTCCTGCCTCCAGAGCCAGCTGGGGAGTCCATTTAGGAAAAGGAGTGCTGTGTTTACAGGATTTGGGGAGCCTGGGAGAAGCAGGAGGAGCCCCTGAGGGAGTAGGTGAGAGATGGGTTCTCTGGGCCAAGCTCTCTTGGGCACTACAATGGCCTGGCCAAGAGGAAGGTGTTCAGGGCCCAGATGGAGAGTAGCCACTGGGCCCTGCTCTGCCACAAGCCAGCAGTGTGACCTTAGTGCTGTCACTTCCCTTCTTTTGAGCTGTATTTGTCTGCTTAGGTGTAAGGAAACTGGAGCCCCATCATAATCTCCTGGGGAACTTTAACACAGTCCTTGACAAATCCAGTGCACGTGGGGCTCTTACATAAACCCCTCCAGCACTTACTGGGCACACTTGCATTTACCAGTGATGTGGCTTTCTTATTATTTGTTCCTTTAACTCTTTACCCTTGTTCATATCAGGGTCATATAAACTAGGATTTAGTTCCTTCAGGGCAGACATCTTGTGCTCTATTGATGTGTCTAACAAAAACACGTGAGTGCCAAGGACAGATGAAGCATGTGCATATACCGTGCCATCACCTGCACAATGGCCATGAACCTAGTCACCTGTTTACAGGTGAACAAACGGAAGCTCCTGGAGGTGAGTGAGCCATATAGTATCACTCAGTATGTAAGAGTCCTAAGTGAAAGGAAATGTCATAAATCAAGGACTGAGATCTCTTCCTCCCCACACACACCTACTACAGCCTGTGCCTGGCAGGCACTAAATAAGCCCTTGTGGAGTCAATGGTGTCACTCCGTGGGAGTGATAGGCTGATGGTCCTGGAAGGAAAAAGGAAGTGACGGGAGGGGCTGTGGAAAGACAGTCAACTGTCTGGTCACTCCGGGTGCGTGCGGAGGAGATGAGTCAAGTTGAACAGCTCTGGAGCATTTGGGTACCACAGAGATCAGTGGAGATTTGGTGGAGGAGCAGTGCGGCTGGGTCAGAGTCAGCACAAAGGCAGGCGGGCTCTGTGTGTCCTCATGAGACTGACAACACAAGTCACTGTTGCGTATGTGCCTGCGCTGAGGACGATGGTAGGAGCCTTGGACTTCCGGTGGATGTTGAGGCAAGGGTGCTCTTCTTGGTGAGCCTCTCTGTTCCCCCTGTCTACGGGGTGCTAGAACTCTCCAGCAGAAAGGTGCCAGGGCCGGGTTCATCTCAGGGTTAAAGAGCCTGGTGGCCACCTCACTGGATAGGAAGACATGCCCCATCAGAGATGCAGACTGCCTCCTTAGACAGGCAGTCTTGCCTAATGAGACGTGGGAGGGGGTGTGTGTGTGCCTCATTTGATATGCAAATATACCTCCCCACATGTCCAGTTGACCAGTCCAGAAAGGCCTCATCCCTTATGCAGATTCCTCAGCAGCTCTGGAGCTTGCAGGGCACCTGGTCCCTCCATCTGACCCCCAAGGGGCACTCACCTGGGCAGGAGCTCGGGCCTATGGCCTCTGCCTTCTTCGGTGTGTGTGCCTCGCCCCCTCCACAGGGAGCCTCGGCTTGTTCTGCATGGCTGCCTTCCTTGGGTCGGGGGCCCTCGTGCCCTGGGCAAAGAAGAAGACACCTCAACGACTCAGGAGACATCACAGAAGGACAGAGTCCCGCCTGTGCTAGGCCCCAGGGTGTTTGAAACCCCAGTTCTGGGCCCACAGCAGGATTCTGCCCACCCTACTGTGCTGGGGCTGAATTCCCAGCTGCCTCAGGATCCTTCAAGCAGTCGGGGCCCTGCAGGTTGCAGGAGCCACAACTGTGAGGAATTTCTGAAAAAGTGTGTGTAAGATGGCAAGGAAGGGTTCCGGCCCTGAGGCTATGTGAGGCTCTGAGGAGAAGGACTGGAGACTTCCATGGAGGAGATGGAGATGGCCAAAGTCAGGCATCCCTCCCCACCCCCACCCCCACCCCCACAGGCACCTCCTCCTGGTATTTGCTTAGCTACCTTCTCAGCTCTTGCTCAAATCTTATTCCCACTGAGGGGCTCTTCCACTGGACTGAATCCCACAGCATGCTCTCTGCAGAGCCCTCGGTGGCCTCTCCCTGCTTGCCACCCCCAGCATTTATCGTCTTCTACTGCAGCCTACGAGCGCACACTTTCACAGGGTTGTTCGTCTGACTCTGCCCCTCAGGTGAGCCTGTGGAATCAGGATCGTCCTCCTGATCACCAAGGTGCAACTATGCAGAACAGCACATGGCGCTTGGCAGGTGCTCAATGAAGAATGAAGATGCCAACCTGAGCCATGGTCCATGGTCCCCATTTACTTACCTGAGCACAAGCCAGGTGCTCTCTCTTCCCTCGGAGGGAATACCTGTGCTTGGGCATTATGGGACCCTTCCCCGGGCTCACTTTGGGGGGCCATCTCCGACTGTCCCATGGAGAGTCCTGTTCCAGACAGAAGGAAGGGACCAAGTAAAGTCTCTGTACAGAAGTGGGCATCAGAAGGGCACGACTCCCCTTCCCAGCCTGAGCCAGCGGCTTTCCCAACTTGCTCAGGAGGGAAGGTTATCTAGCTGTGCAGGAGCAACCTCAGCCCTTTTGTGCTGAGTCAAGGACAGGAGATGGCAGAGATGGGAGATCTGAATGTCAGGGCCCTGCAGGGAGACACCAGCACACACACTCTAGTACAACCTCCAGCCTGGCCCTGGCAGGTATTCAAACACCTGGTGAAAAAGGTGCATGCAGGCTCCAGGGGTCTTGGGGTCTCGGCTGCAGTCTCCCAGGGAAACCCCTACTTTAAGAATTGTAGGAGCAGCAGGTGGCACATGCCTCTGAATCCTCCTACTCCCACCACCCCCATGTTGCTTCAGTTCTGCTCACCCAGGGAGCTGAGGGCCTCGAAGGTCTCTCTCATGGTGACCTGAGTGGCTCCTCCTGGGGACAGGGCACAGACCCTGAGGAGAGAGTGCATCCTGGTTCAGATCCTTCTCAGGACAGCCCTCACCTGAGCTGGGGACTGCCCAACCTCTCCCCACCAGCAATCCACAGCAGCCCCAGAGGAGATGTCCTTAGATACAGAGGAGGGAAATGAAGGAGACCTGACAGAAGGTGGCTCATGGAGAAGGCCTTGAAGCCATCTGCAAGGTCTGGAAATCTGGGGCACCCCCCTCACCAGCCAGTCTCCAGTCCCCTTGACTGAGCCAGTTACAGTCCCCTTGCCTTTCCTGGGGATGCCCAGAATCAATTGATTCTCTGGGGAGAGGGTGGAGGGTGGGAGAACTTCATTCCCCAGGCTCTCCAGCTGTCACTGCAGGAGTAGGTGAAACAGAAGCCTGCTGCTTGAAGGGGAGGAGGTGAGTGTCCCCATTGGGCAACCCAAGAGGGTGGCCCTCAGGAGAGGGTCCTGGATGAGGGCAGGAAGTGCCTCTGGCTTCCTTTCCCCAAACCTACCCCAAAACCACTGCCCCTCCCCCGCGGGGCGTCCCCTGGCCTGACACCCCGCCCTCTGGCCCATCCCTGCTCCCCCTTCAGCGGGTTCCCTGCCCCTCCCCCTGCTAACTCCCCTCCCCCCCTAATCTCTCTGGCAGCCTTCCCTCTCTGCCTTCCGCCCTCTCCCCGCTGAATCTGGCTGGCTCCTCAGCTCCTCCCCCTGCCCCGCCCCTCCGGCTCCTCCTGCCACCGCTGCTGGGCCCACCCCTCTAGCCCCACTCCCGCCCGCCCCCCACACCACCGCCCCTGACCCACGCTCCCCTTAGTTCGGTGGGGCGTTCCCTCGCTCCTCCCCAGTCTGGGGGCCCGCCTTCCCTTCGCTCCTGGTTGTCGCCCGGCTCCATCCCCCTCCACCGCTGCAACCCTCTCCCTTCCTTTCCCCCTCCTCTTTTCCTTCCTCTCCAACACGGCCCTCCCTTCCCCGCTCTCCTCCCCCACCTCTTGTCCCCTCCCCTCTCCCTCTCC
>JAGFMF010011959.1:885923-915541 GCA_019455555.1 Galemys pyrenaicus | reverse complement strand
CCTCCGTCCCACTCCCACTCCCTCTCTGCTCTCCCGAGGCGCCCCACTCCCTCCCCTGGGACCCTCCCACCCCTTTCCCACCAGACTGCCCCCACCCCGTCTCAGCCCAGCCCCCGCCCTTCCCTCCAGATCCGCAGTCTCTCTACTACCCTGACACCCCCACCCTCCCTCAGCCCTGACCCCCACTCCTCCCCTTCCTCCTGCAGCCCCCCGCTCCTCCCCAGCCCTTTCTTTCCCCTCCGCTCCCGGCGCCCCCACCCGCGGGGCTGTCACCTGCACGGGGCGGCCAGTGACTGAGTGTCGGTGTGAAGGGGAAGCCGGCGGAGCCGCCTGCGCTCGGCGCCTCGGGACCCGTACCTGGCGGGTTGGCCGGAGGTCTCCCCACTGCTCCGGACCCAGGCGCCCGGGCCTTTTGCCCCGGCCGGCGCCGCTCACAATGGCGCCCGCTGCCAGCAGCTCGGGGGCCGACTGCCCTAAAGACCGACAGACTGACAGCTTCGAAACTTCGCGGGGAGGGGAGAGGAAAAGACGCGGAGGGAGCGGGCGCGGGGAAGCAGCCACTGGGAGGGGGAGGGGAGCCGGGCCGCGCCCGGGGGCGCCGGGGCACCCCTGGGAGATAGGGGCGGGGTGTCCTGGAGAGGGGTCGCGGGAGGACGCGCGGCGGGGTGAGGCGGACAGGTGATGGTCTGGAAGGACGACGGCCCGGAGTAGTGATGGAAAGTGGGAGCTAAGGACGGGGGAAGGGAGGAGGGGGAGGGAAAGGAGGAGTGAGGGGGAAGGGGTGGAGGAGGGAGAAGAGGCTGGGAGGAAGGGCACTCGGGAGGCGAGGGAGGGTGCTCGCAGGCGCCGAGGGAGGAGCCAAGGGAAAGGTGGAGCGCAGGGCGCGGTGGGGGAGGGGGCGAGGAGTTGGGGGGAAGCGGAGGGGGCGTGTTCGGGGGAGGGGAGCCACTGAGTGTCCGCGCTGCTGTCTTTGAATCGCGGGTGCCTGCCGGGAGCCTGTCTACGAAGCGGTCCCGCGGTGGGTGGGATCCTGGCTCCCGACAGTCTGCCGGTGGGGTCGGTCTGGGCACTCCCACCCGCTCCCATCTGGATCCACCCAAACCTACACCTTCTCGCCTTGGAGTCCGAGTACCCGAATCTGAGACTCGCAGCCCGCGCCTCATCCCTGGGGGCCCTGAGGAGAGTCCCAAGGAAACCAGGCTGGACCCCTGCGCCAGCCAAGAAGCGGCCCTTTAAAATTGGGGTGGGGGCTCTGAGCTAGGTGTCCGTGGCGAAGGTGGGGCTGGGGAGGAGTCACCTGGGTGGGGAGGGGGCGGAAGAGGCCGCACTCCCAGTGGGAGGATCCCGGGCGGGGTGTGAGGCAGGGGCTGCGGAGGGGGAGACTTCCCTGGGCGGGGTGGGGGCGACTCGTCCACCCGGGTGGAAAACCGCTCGGGTCAGGGTCGTCCTCTGCCCTCACATCCCTGTTCTGGGGGACTCTGCTGTCTGTCCCACCGGCTGTATTTCTAGACTTCACCACCTGGGCGCCTCAACTCTGTGAAATCTCCCCTTATCCTGTTCTGTAGCTGCTGAAATGTGGGTTGGTTGTTCTGGCCCCTGCTCCTTAGTCTTTCTCCAAACTCCCCTGGGTTCCAGCTTCCTCCCTCCTGCCCCCTTTAGGGAACTCACCATTGTGACTTGTGTTTCCCCTACCCGTGGTCCCCCCCCCATCCAAGTGCTGCCTTTCGGGTGGTTAGATCCTGGGGAGGGGGTGAATACCCCAGGAGTGCAGACCCTGCTGCTCTGGCCCCTCACCAGGATGGGCTACCCAGGGACAGGGAAGCTGGGAAGCAGCAGGGGTGCTGTTAATACTGGGTGTTGGGTGTTTAGACAAGGGGCCGGGAGCAGGTGCTGCCTGACAGCATAGGGAAGCAGCCTGCCTCTAGGGGTGCCATGTGTCCCTGAGGGCTGGCATGGAGGGTGCACCTGTCTTTGTGGGTCTGTCTGCACTGGGGGTGCAGGGAGTGTCAGGTGTGTGTGAGACTTTTAAGTTGTCCACCCACATCCTGACCCTCTCCAGACACCCCCATCAGAGTTCCCCAAAGACTCTGCTCCCTCTTTTGGCCTAGGACCAATGATGGGTTCAGAAGAAATGCCCCACATGGTTCTGGTTCCCCAGCCCAGCCTGGGCAGGGTGAGTGTAGGATGCTGGAGGAACAGCAGGTTCAGGGCTGGAGAGCTCCTGGATCTGCATTCCAGCCCTGGTGCCCTGGAGTTGGTAACCAGGATGTAAGCAGGATTTCCCCTGGGGTGTGGCCACTACCCCCTCCCAACCGGACAATCGGATTATCCTATCCAGCTGTCTTTCCCCCATGGTCCTTTGTCTCCTGCCCCCTACACTTTCCACCCAGGTTCTTCTCGAAGCCCCTCACTTCCCTGCATTACAGGTGCTAGGCCCCAGGGAGACTCCCAGGAGACTAGGAGTTCCTAGGAGACTCCCCAGGCCAGGGTGGGACCAGCCAGCTACACATCATCAGTCCCAATAAGAAGTGGGGCCACACAAAGGCAAGGGCTCCTGGCCCATCTGACTCCCCACGTGCTACCACCAGGCTCTTTCAGGGGGCAGTGAGGCAGGGGAGATCAGGGGTACAGGCACACCTCAGGGCCAGATGACCTGCACTCTGCAGAGTCTAATACAGGGAAGAAAGTGTCCTCAGAAAGCTGCGGGCAGTTTCAAGGTGTTCATGGTGCTGAGTCCACCGCACACGCCAGGCTGCATTTGGTGCTGGTGGGGAAACTGAGGCCCAGAGATCACACTAATTGCCCTGGACTGTGAGTGTGGAAATACCAGAGGTTCAAAGCAGCTGACCGTGGCCAGGAACACACCCTGCACTGTGAGCACACACACACACACTATAGCCCCCACCACACACCTGCCACACACATGCACTGCACCCCCTCCACACACTACACCCCGCCACACACCCACACTGCACCCCCATCACACACTACACCCCTGACACACACACACTGCACCCCCATCACACACTACACCCCTGACACACACACACTCTGCACCCCTGCACCACACACTACACACTCCTCCAATATGCACGTACTATTCCCCACCACACATACACACATACCACACAGGTGCACATGCACCCCCACTATACACACACACAAAGCAAAGGGGCAGGGCGGGAATGTTTCCAGGGGAGCTGACTCCAGGGATGGTGTGATGTGCAGACAGGTCCAATCCAGTCCCAGGCAGCTGGCGCCCGGGGGCCTGGAGCTGAGATAAGGTCTCCCTGGCTCTCAGGCTGCCTTGGACACTCTGGGCTGCTGTGGCCGCAGTGTGGGTGGGGAGCCCCAGGCCGGCCTCAGGTCGCTGACCTGGCCACTGCTGTCCCCAGGCCAGAGCCTCACCTCCTAGGGGGCCTGGGGAGCGGGCACCATGCTGCTCCCTGTGCTCCTCTTCGGACTGGCCGGGGCACTGGCCCACGGGTGAGCAGCCCACCCTCAGGCCTCCTGCCCCGGGCCAGGACCCTGTGCACAGCCAGACTGCCCAGCCACGGCCTCCCCGCCAACCTCGCCTCCCCAGTGGCTCTTCCCCGGGGAGGGCTCTTCTGGGGAGGGGGTCACGATATGGGGCTCCTGGTGGCAGAGGAGCCTGGCAGCAGCTGTGGGCCCCATCTGTGGGCAGGCGGCGGTGTGAGCAGACTGAATCCATCCTGGTGGAGGAGGAAGTGACGCCCCGCCAGGAGGACCTGGTGCCCTGCCCCAGCCTCTACCACTATAGGCGCCGGGGCTGGCAGCTGGACCCGGCCAGGAGCGTGCGTGCGGGGCTCTGTCCCATCTACAAGTGAGCAGGGTGGGAGCTGGCTGTCTGCCCAGAGGGTGGGGGTCAACCTCACGAAAACGAAAATGGGGCTGTCTGGGTAATCACCTGGAGAAGCAGACATGGGGGGATGTCTGGGTGGGCTCGGGAAGGACAGTGGGAGTGAGGTGAGCGGTGGGCGTCATGCTGGGCGGTGAATGAAGTGGCTCCCTCCCGTTGGCCTCCCAAGAGCACTCTCGCTTCGTATGTGGGGAAATTCAGACCAAGAAGTGGACATGACATGGAAAAAGGATCCCATACTATCAGTGGGGTAGTAGTTGACCTGCTGTTCTTGGGGCTAGGGCTGGGCTGAACACGAAATCTTCTCCCTCCTCCCTGTTCTGGGACCCAGGCCCCCAGAAACCCGGCCTGCTCTACGGAACCACCCAGTGTGAGCTTGCTGCCCAGGCTGGGGGGGCACCCACTGCACCTTGGGTAAGTGCTCCAGATTAGCCTGGTTCTGGGGGCTCACAGGGGCAGCAGGCCGCCTGGGGAGGTCAGCTGGGGCCAGGCTGTGTTTGGAGGTGTGCCCTGTTCTCTCTGTCTCTCCTCACAGCCCTTGCAGACACCAGCCCCCAGGGCCACTGTTTTGCCACATGGCAGTGCCAGCCAAGGGAAGGCTCCACTAACGCCTCTGCAGGGAGCCTGCAGGAGTGCTGTGCTCGGCCCTGGGGACACAGCTGGTGGGATGGCCGCTCCCGGGTCTGCCTCAGCTGCACTAGCCAGCAACTCCCAGGTGGGTGCTCACATCCCAGCCTGCGTCAGGCATGCCTGGCCACCCCGCTCCATGCCAGGCACCTCCCCTTGAATGCTGGGCCTCCCGCAGGGCCTGTGCCCACTCTGCTCTCCTCTCGGATGGGTTGCCCCCACCCCCTGCCCATCAGCCTGGCTGTCACCAGGCCCTGTTGACTGCCTCCTCCTCTGCTAGGAGCCCAGCGTTCTCATCCTCTGCCCACGTGCCCTGTACTCAGAGGCTCACGGCTGGTCTATCTCCCCCAGGTGACACCCCCTCCCCAGCCTCCCTGCAGCCCCTGGCAGGGACAGTGGCCCATCTCTGGAGTCAGCACCAGCATCCCTCAGCCACCTGCGCCACCTGGTCAGGCTTCCACTACCGCACCTTTGGCGGGCGCCATTTCCGCTTCCCGGGCCGCTGCTCCTACCTACTGGCGGGTGCTGCTGACTCCAGTTGGGCTGTCCACCTGTGGGGACAGGAGGCAGCAAGCAGGGTAGTGGGATGGAACCTGGCTGCCTCCCCACCCCCACCCCACTGCTGCGGAGAGGCTTTTGAGAATGCTGAGAGGCCAGGAGGTTGTGGACTTTAGCCCCTCACCCCACCCCTGCAATCCATCCCTGCTGACCTCATCACAGTGTGACCTTAGACAAAGCCCCCTACTTACCTAACTGCTCTTGCCCCTGTTTCCTCACCTGTCTCCTGGAGTGCTGTGTGGAAGAGCTTTTGTGCTACTAATGTGGGGCTCTCCTATCAGAACTTTGGTGCTGGTCGAGGTCCTGGAGTGAAGTGGGGGTGTGTGCGTGTGTGTATGTGTATATGTGTGCATATGCACACACCTCCACAATTGTGCAGCTTACTTGTATTTTACCCTCCCAGGGGTATTTCTGTGACCTTCGTGAAATTCTCAGGGGTCTGTGATAGCTTTCAAGGCTATAAAGTGGGAGCTCTCTTGAAGGGCTAGAACTCCTCCCCCGCCCAGGCTGAGCCCTGTGTATGGTGGGAGGGATGGCAGCCGGACCCTGTGCCCCTGCCCAGGGCTGAGCCTGCAGTGGCAAGGGGACTGGCTGGTGCTGTCCGGGGGCCTGGGGGTCGTGGTGTGGCTGGACAGGTCCACTTCGGTCTCCATTTCCGTGGACCATGAGCTCCAGGGACAGACCCAGGGCCTCTGCGGGCTTTACAGTGGCCGACCTGAGGGTGAGTGGAGGGTGACTTGATCGCCGGCGAGAGGGGAGGGGAGAGGGGGACCTGGACACAGCACCTCTCCCTTCCATTTCTCCAGATGACTTCTTGGAGCCGGGCGGGGGCCTGGTGGCATTAGCTACCACCTTCGGGGATTCCTGGAGGCTCCCTGACTCTGAGGTGAGAGCCCCTCGCTGTCCTAGTCGCTCCTCGCTTCCTGACACCTTCCCAAGCCTCCCCTCTGCCTCCATCACCGGTCTGTCCTCTGGAACAGGGCTGGCTCTTTCCTGGATCCTCAGGGCGCTAAGGCAGGCTCAGAGCCCCATGGAAGCTGAGTAGGAGGTGCTGCCCGTGAGCACTGACCACCTAGGAGCTGAGCTCTGACCTGGTCACCGAGCAGCTCGCTCAACTAACCAGTTATTGACTCCTGCCCATCGGCTCCCCCTACCCAGCCTGGCTCATCCCTTTGCTTACCCCACAACATCAGAATGACTGGCTAGCGGCTCAGCGCAGTGGCCATTTTCCTGGTCTCCTGGTTAATGTCTTTCATCCCTGCTCCTGGCCTGACTCCAATTGTCCCTAACCTGGGTGTCCGGAGGCAGTGGAGATGACCCAGAGCTGTGAGGACCCGCTGAGGGTCACAGAGGCGGACCTGGAGGCCAGCTTGCTGAGGGCTGAAGCCCAGGATGTGTGCCACCAGCTACTGGATGGTCCATTCAGGGAATGCCATGCTCAGGTAGGGTAGGGGTGGAGGTGGCATCATGCACTGGATGGACTAGGGTGGAATCTGGTCCTGTCATGAAGTTGCTTCCAGCCATGGGTGAAATCTGCCCCTGGTTTTGGTTTTACTTCTGTGTGCCACAGTCTGTGCTCCTGTTCTGAGGTTCCTTTGGTGTTCCTTGTATAAACGGGGTGGGTAGAGGGGGTGGGGGCTTTGATGAGCGTGGTGGGGGTAAGGCTAGCAAGCTGAGGGGCTGTCCTTTCTGGGCAGGTGCCCCCTGCTGAGTACCAGGAAGCTTGCCTCTTTGCCTACTGTGCTGGGGTCTCAGCGGGGAGTGGGCCGGAGAGCCGGCTGGAGGCCGTGTGCGCCACCCTGGCGCATTACGCACAGGACTGTGCCCAGCGGCACATCCCCGTGCGCTGGAGGAAACTGGGCTTCTGCGGTAGGGTCCCTCCCTGTCCCTCTCCCAGCTGCACGCTCAGCGCGGGCCCTCCCCATCCTGCGGGGCGGGGTCTTGACCGAGGGTCTCCAGCCCGCCTGTAGCCCCGTTTCCTTAAGAGCTGGCTACGCGCAGAGCCCGCGCTGCGCTGCTGGGTCGGTCGGGTCTAGGGGAGGCTGGGAGCTCAGGGTCTCACCGCCGACCGTGCCCGCAGAGCGCCCGTGCCCGGGGGGCCAGCAGTACTCGGACTGCGCTTCAGCCTGCCCGCCCAGCTGCTCGGCGGTGGGTGAGGTCGGGGCGGGGCCGTGCGGGACAGAGTGCGTGAGCGGCTGCGAGTGCCCGCCCGGCCTCTTCTGGGACGGCGCCCTCTGCGTGCCTGCCGCCCGCTGCCCGTGCTACCACCGACGCCAGCGCTATGCCCCAGGCGACACCGTGCGCCAGCGGTGTAACCCATGGTGGGTCCGCGGGTCTTGCTCTCCCTCCCTTTACTTTGGGGTTGGGGGCCGCGTGCTCCCTTCTCATTACCTCCTATGCTCCCCTCTGGGGTCTCCTTCCCAAGGGACCTATGACCTCTAGAGGCACAATCGATGACCCTGTTAGAGCCCCCACCAGAGGCCCAGCCAGCTGGCGGCTAACCCTAACTCGGAGGAGGGGGCCTCCGGGAGGGAAGGACCAGGATGCCGGGGCCCCGCCCCTGCCCGGCGGGGCTGATCCGCTCTCCCACCCCGCCCCATGTGCCCGCAGCGTGTGCCGGGAGGGCCGCTGGCTCTGCGCGCAGGCGCCGTGCCCCGCGGAGTGTGCGGTGGGCGGGGACGGGCATTACCTCACCTTCGATGGGCGGAGCTTCTCTTTCCGCGGCGGCGCAGGGTGCAGTTACATCTTGGTGCAGGTGGGCAGGACTAACTTCAGGGGTTTGGGGGGCGTGGAGGGCTCTTGCCAGAGCGGGACCTTCGTAGGGTGCAGTGAAACAAGACTCAGGTGTTCCTGGGAAAAAACTGAGAACGATCCTGGAAGCTGTCGCAGACCCCAACAAGCCTCTCCTTTGGGTTCCCCTTTAGGCTCCTGTGGAAGTCCCTCTGCAGTCTCTCTCACCCCAGGGGCACAAAACGACACCTAGCCTCACAGTCCTTTGTCACAGACAGGCAGGCTGGGCTTGTCATGATCTACTCAGCGCAGCAAAACAACTGCAGGGGAAAATTGGGTCGCCAGTGGTCCTCAGTCCTGGGTCAGTGAAGTTAGGTGACTTCCCAAGGTCAGGCCCAGGCTATGTACCATTGTGTGGGCATGCACAGCCATGTGCACACGACATGTGTTTGTGCATAAACACATAGATTTAGCATGTGTGAGCACATACATGTCCGTGCAGCGCACGTAGACTTTGCGCATGCACACATATGACATGTCCACGTGGCACAGACTAGTGGGTGCACGCACATGCACACCCAGTTTTAGCATGTGTGTATCTGCCATGTCCAAATATGCACACAGGTTCAATATGTTTGTACTTGTGATGTGCTCATGCACAAGCACACAGACTTAGTGTGTACTCACATGACACCTGCATGTGCATGTACTTTTAGCATGTACGTATCACAAACAGAAATGAGCATATATGAAAAGAGAGGAGGCATCATCTCAGCTCACAGTTGTACATACACATGCTCACGTGTGCACACATCTGCACATGGACACACACAATCACACGTGACAGTGCTTGGCGAGGCCTAGCCCCCTTACTGCACAGACTCAGGCTGGCTGGCAGGTTCTCAGCCCGCAGGCTGGGGGACCTGCCTGCAGGTGGGCCGCCTAGGTGTCCCTCAGAAGACAAGAGCGGGGCCGGTCTGCTCTGGGACCCTGTGAGTCCTGCTTTCCTCGGTTTCCGCAGGATTTCGCCCAGGGGAAGCTGCTGATCACTCTGGAGCATGGGGCCTGCAACTCTGGGAGCTGCCTTCGCGCCATGTCTGTCTTCCTGGGGGATACCCACATCCAACTCAGGGACTCAGGTACCTCCACTCTCAGGTAGCAAGTTCCCAGTTCCGAGAGATCTGAACAGCCTCTCGGTGGAGTCTGGTCTGCAGGCTGTCCCAGCTGCCAGCCAGTGCGCACAGTCCCTCTGACACCATCTCCCAACCCCCAAAGTCTGCTCTGGGTTCTCCCTGACAGCTCCTCCTGTGCACTGGCTCTGAAGCTGGCCTGTGGGCATGTTGGGGGGTGCTCAGGAGGCACAGGGGCCTCTGGGGGTCAGCCCACTTTCTCTTACTAGTGTGGGCGGCCCAGCTCCTACCCAAGGTCATTCCCATCCTGGATGTGCCCACCACCTCTCCATCCACCCAGCCTAACCCTCACAGGGGAGCCCTGGAGTGATACTGGGGGCCTCAGCGCTGTCCGTGCCTCCTCCTCCTTCCTGCTACTGTGCTGGCCTGGGGCCCAGTTGCTTTGGGGAGTGTCCGATCCTGCAGCCTACATCACCCTGGATCCCCGCCATGCCCACCAGGTGTGCTGGGGGTGGGGCAGGTGAGTGGCTGGGCCATACCCCCCTGTGAACCCAAACTTGACAGTCCCATACCCACTACCGTGGCCCAGGTGCAGGGACTGTGTGGCACCTTCACCTGGAACCAGCAGGACGACTTCCTGACGCCTGCGGGCGACGTGGAAACCAGCATTGCTGCTTTTGCTAGCAAGTTCCAGGTGGCAGGTGATGGAAAGTGCTCTTCAGAGGACTGCACCTCGCTTTCCCCCTGTGGCACCCATGCTCAGGGCCATGTTTTTGCAGAGGCTACCTGTGCCATCCTGCAGCACTCAGCCTTCCAGGTAGCCGGGTTGGAGTGCTACCCTCACATCTGCACCTATAAGAGGGGCCAGTACCTGTCCTGCCCTGCCCCTGGGCCATTGGGAGGCGCTGGCTCCTGATATGGCAGGGCTCTCTAGCTCAGGGGAGGCAGTGGGGACCTGTGGGGACTGGGAAACCTGTGGAGGAGGAGCTCACCCCTGTCCTGTCCCCCCAGGAATGCCACGGACTGGTGGACAGGGAGCCGTTCCACCTGCGCTGCCTGGCAGCAGTGTGTGGCTGTGCCCCTGGCGGGGCCTGCCTGTGTCCAGTGCTGGCTGCCTATGCTCGCCGTTGTGCCCAGGAGGGTGCCCTGCCTTCCTGGAGGAACCAGACCCTCTGCCGTGAGTCAGCTCAGCTGGCAGCCTCATGCCAGGTTGCATGTTCTTGGATTGAGGGGCCCACAGGCTTTGCCTCGGGGTGGGGCGATCCCCAGTAGGAACTGGTCTTGCAGATTGCTAGGTCTGCCTTCCAGAAGCACAGGGTTTGTGGGGTCCAGAGGGGCAGTAGAGCACTAGCAACTGTGCCCTGACCTGTGCATTTGTCTGTGTCCAGCTGCACCATGTCCCGTGGGCCAGGAGTACCAGGAGTGCGCCCCAGCATGCGGTCAACACTGCGGGGAGCCAGAAGATTGTGGGGAGCTGGCAGGCTGTGTGGCCGGTTGCAACTGCCCTCCAGGGCTACTGTGGGACCCAGAGGGCCAGTGTGTGCCCCCCAGCTTGTGCCCCTGACAGCTTGGAGCCCACCGCTATGCTCCTGGCAGTGCCACTAGGAAAGACTGCAACCACTGGTGAGGGTGCTGGCCTTTGCGGGGGCAGGCAGAGAGCTAGGGGTGCTTAGAGACAAGAGTCTGGGCAGGCTGCCTTCTGGAGTCCAGCTGGGCATGCACGCTAGGGAGGCAACTCCTTGATTATGGAGTACTTTGGGGGCCTGTTAAAGAACTTTCATGAATGTTATTTTATTTATGTTTACTTAATTCCTGCAGTAACCTAATGAAGTAGGCAGTGGTCAAATTGCTCCATTTTGCAGAGGCGGAAGCTGAAGCTCAGATAGCCAGGAGCTTGCAGGTCACATAGCACATTAATGTGGAGCAACTAGAACTCAGATCTCTGAATTCCAGTTGAGTGGCTACAGGTGCTTGCAAGGGTTAGGGAGCACAAAGGCCAACCAGGGACCTGTGGGGCAGGGCCAGCATCCAGGGCTTGGCTTGAGGGTGACGCGTCCTACTCAGGCTGGATCCATGGCCCAGAGAATGGCTGAGTCCTTCCCAGGCATGGCGGGTGCCAGGACAGCCCCACTTCCATGCTGTGACTGGTGTTGGGAGTGAGAAGCTCAGGTCTCCAGAGTCAGCATTAGGGGTTTGGAACTGCTGAGACTTTCCCAGGTCAGACCAGCCTGGACACGTCCCTCTGACATCCCTCAACCTCGGCAGCGTCTGCCAGGAGCGGGGTCTCTGGAATTGTACAGCTCACCGCTGCACCCCGCAGCGGGCCTTCTGCCCTGGGGAGCTGGTCCATGTCCCTGGTGCTTGCCTCCTCACCTGTGACAGTCCCAGTGCCAACCTCTCCTGCCCCCCGGGCAGCACAAGGGGCTGTGTCTGCCCCCCAGGCACCGTGCTGCTGGTAAGTCCGGGCAGGGGCTGCACGGGGCACCGTGGGGCCCACCCTAAGCTAGGCATTGTGCTGCACCCCCGGCTGTCTGAAAGAGGGGGTTGGCAGTGGGTGGTTCTGCAAGGTGTCCCTTGTCTGGCTTTGCCCAGGACGAACGTTGTGTGCCTCCTGATCTCTGTCCCTGCCGTCACGGCGGGCAGCGGTACCCGCCCAATGCTACCATCCAGGAGGACTGCAGTACCTGGTGTGTCTGGCCCCAAGACTGTAACCCTTCACCAGCTAGCATGGGACGGGGTGATGGGTGGGGGGCATCCTGATTGGACTTGGCAGTGGGGACTCCCAAAGGCCCCCCAAGCTGAGGGTCTGTCTGGGGTTGCTTGGAACATGGTCGTGACTGTCCCCCTCTGCACCTTGCCCGCAGTGTGTGCCAGGGTCGGCGCTGGCACTGCACAGGCCACCGGTGTTGTGGGCGGTGCCAGGCATCTGGTGCCCCCCACTACGTGACATTTGATGGGTTGGCCCTCACCTTCCCGGGCGCCTGTGAATACCTGCTGGTACGAGAGGCCAGCGGCCGGTTCACCGTGTCCGCCCAGAACATGCCCTGCGGGGCCGCCGGGCTCACCTGCACCAAGGCGCTGACCGTGAGGCTGCAGGGCACTGCCATGCGCATGCTCAGAGGTGGCTGTGCTGTGGCCGGGCGGCCCCGTGGGGAGGGCATGTGGCTGGGGTGCAGCCGTGTGGGGGGCCAGCTGCCCCATGCTCCCCATGACTGGCCATCAGTGCAGTGGGCTGACACCTTGCCTCTTGGTTGGGAGTCATAATTCTGGAAGACTCGAAGAAGAAGGCCAAGAGAGGTCTAAAGACTGGTCCATGACTAGTGGTCTAATGACTAGTGGCTTCTCTCTGCGAGAGAAGCAGAAGCTGGTGTGGGGGGAAGGGGCAGCCTGTTGAGGGCGCACGGGATCTGGGAGTCCCTTCAGCCCAAGACAGCCTGAAAATGCTCTTCCTGCACAGGCCGGGCGGTGACCATGAATGGGGTGAGTGTGACGCTCCCCAAGGACTACACCGGCTCCGGGCTGAGCCTGCGGCACGCCGGCCTATTCCTGCTGCTTACCACCCGCTTGGGACTCAGCCTGCTCTGGGATGGCGGTGAGCCCCTCGGCCTTCCGCCCCGCACGCACCCTGGCACGGGGCGGCCGTGCTCCCCACTCTTCTTCTGTACATTGATGGAGCCTTCAAATTATGTTTTCATAATTGTTTCTCTTCATTATGAAAGCAACACCTCCTCACCGAAGACACATTTAGAAAATAACATGTTTTAAAGAGAAACAATGAAAATAAACCTCCTAACACCCGCCGCCCAAGCCAAGCAGTTGGCTTTTCGGAGAGAACTGGTACTGAGACGCCGCCGAGGGCAGCGCGGCTGCCACTGGGCAGGAGTCTCCTGGTCACAGAGCCACGCCTGAGCCCCGGCCCCGCCCTCTGGGGCAGGTGGAACCTGCCTCTGTCTGGAATCCAGCTTGCTGGATAATTTCTGTGCCCCAACCTGGGTTTAGTTCGGAAAGCAGGCTTCCTTTTCTTGCCTTTCGCCCCCCAGATAGAGCTCTTTGATCACCACCAAGTGTCCCCCTGGAAGAAGAGCCCAGTGCCCCTACTGGGTGGTGGCTCCTGAAGCAGGACCGGGTGATACTCCCCTGGGTCTTCTCCCTGCCGCCCCGACCTTGACGAGGGCCGTGGCGTTGTTTCCCAGTGCTACCCCTTTGCTCTCTGCCAGGCACCCGGGTCCTGGTGCAGCTGTCCCACCAGTTCCGCGGCCGTGTGGCTGGGTTGTGCGGAGACTTCGATGGAGATGCCAGTAACGACCTGCGGAGCCGCCAGGGGGTCCTGGAGCCCACGGCTGAGCTGGCCGCCCACTCCTGGTGGCTCCCTGAGCCAGGGGATCTGCCACACCCCTGCACCATGAGTTCCGCAGGAAAGAGGGGAGGTGGGGCCAGCTGCAGAAACCTGGGAGGGAGCTCCGGAGCCCCGGTGCGGCGGGCCATGGTGCTATGCCCGCAGGTGAATGCCCATTGGGCCGGCTGGACCCGCACCCGCTGCAGGGAGATGCTGCAGCCTCTCTTTGCCCGCTGCCACGCGGAGGTGCCCCCGCAGCAGCACTATGAGTGGTGTGTGTACGACGCCTGCGGGTGAGCGGGCGCCCTGGGGACTAGGCGGGGTGGGGTGGGTGGGTGCTGCCTCTGAGCACCCCCTCCCACAGCTGTGACTCAGGGGGTGACTGTGAGTGTCTCTGCTCAGCCACCGCCACCTACGCAGATGAGTGTGCCCGGCATGGGGTGCACGTGCGCTGGCCAGGACCTCTGCCGTGAGTGTGCCCTGCGCTCGCCTGGTGCCCAGTCCTGCCACGGGCTCAGCCCCCTCAGGATGCTACTCCTGGCCTGTGAGCCAACATGTATTCCCTTGGGGGTAAAGGGAAATGGGGGCTTGCTATGTGCCAGGCATTTTCCTAGATGAACCAAGCGTGCCCGGCTTCTAGCTGGCTGCAACTGGTGCATCCCGGTGCCCTGGCGCCTCGGTGACCCAAGCCGCTCTCCTCTCCACACAGCTCTGCAGTGTGAGGGGGGCCAGGTGTATGAGGCCTGTGGTCCCCCTTGCCCCCCACCTGCCATGACCACCATCTTGAGCCTGAGTGGCACTGCCAGGCCGTGGCCTGTGTGGAGGGCTGCTTCTGCCCCAAGGGGACTCTGCTGCACGGTGTGTAGAGCAGAATGGGCAGGGGGAGGGAACGCTGTGGCGGGGAGAGGGGCACAGAACCATGGTGACCAGGCCGCCATCTCAGGGGGCACCTGCTTGGAGCCATCTTCCTGCCCCTGCCAGTGGGAGGGCAGCTTCTTCCCTGCGGGGACTGTGCTGCAGGACTGCGGGAACTGGTGAGCCGCCGGGGTGGGGGGCCTCGGGGAGCCCCTGTCCCTGGGCCGCCCGTGTCCAGCGCTGAGGCTGACCTGGGACATGTGTGCTCAGCACGTGTCAGGAAAGTCAGTGGCTGTGCAGGAGTGGCAGACCCCGCTGTGAGGAGCCGGCCACTGACTGCGCGGAGGGGGAGGTGCCGTGCCAGGACAGCGGGCACTGTGTATCCCTCGGGTGGCTCTGTGACGGGCAGGACGACTGTGGCGATGGCTCAGACGAGGAGGGTGAGTGTCCTCACCTGCGAGTGGCAGCGGCAACGGCAGGGCGAGTGGACACGGGTCCATCCGTGTCCCTCCAGGAGGCGGGCATCCTGGGACCGTCCCCTGAGCTGCTGCCTCGGTTGCCAGCAGTGCTGATTGTGACTAGGGGTGTCGGGCCCTCTGGGGCTGGGCTTCTCTGGGACCTTCGTGGGCATCCTGAGCCTGCCTGCGTGCCCTGCCAGGCTGTGCCACCCTGCGCTGTGGGGAAGGGCAGATGACTTGCAGCTCCGGACACTGCTTGCCCCTGGCCCTGCTCTGCGACGGGTGGGATGACTGTGGAGACGGTACAGATGAGCAGGGCTGCCCGTGCCCCCTGGACTCGCTGGCCTGTGCGGACGGGCGCTGCCTGCCCCCTGCCCTGCTTTGCGACGGGCACCCCGACTGTGCAGACGAAGCGGACGAGGAATCCTGTCTGGGTGGGTTGTCCCAGTCCACCAGCGGCCCCCCGCCAGACCCACTGTCTGAGAGCCCCAGCCTTCCTGCCTCCTGTCACCTGCACAGGCTCCCCCGTGCATGCTGAGTGGGCCCCTCAAACAGTGGGATGCAGAGCAGTGTCCAGGGACCAGCTCCTCCTTTCTCTGACTGCAGGGCAGGGGAATTGCATCCCTGGGGAGGTGCCCTGCGCCGATGGCACCTGTGTGGGGGCCATGCACCTGTGTGACGGCATCTGGGACTGCCCTGATGGAGCCGATGAGGGGCCCGGGCACTGCCCTCTCCCATCTCTGCCCACTCCCCCTGCTGGCACCTGGCCCAGCCCCTCCACTGGCCCTGGGGAGACTGTGCGGACTTTCCTGGCCAGTGTCAGCTCTGGTGAGTCCCGTGGAGGAGGGGCTGAGAGGCTGGGTCTGGACGCTTGGGGGGCAAGTGCTGGAGGTGGGAATGAGCAGAGCAGTGACCCACCCTCAGGGCGAAGGTGGGACTTTGAGCCGCAAAGCTATGCTTGCTGATGTCAAGGCTCCTCTTGGAGCTGAGCGGAGTCTTATGGAAATCAGGAGACCGCCAGGGCCCACAGGGAGGGAGTGATTAAAAGTGGTGGGGAGGCCGCGCAAGACCCGTGAGAAAGCCAGGGCCAGGGTCTAGCAGGGGTGCCTGCCCCAGGGCTCAACTGCGGCCCCTTGGAGTTTGCTTGCAGCGGCAGCGGTGAGTGCACCCCTCGGGGCTGGCGCTGCGACGGAGAGGAGGACTGCGCGGATGGCAGCGAAGAGCACGGCTGCGGCTGGCCCTGCAGGCTGCACCAGACACCCTGCGCCCCGGACTGCACTGCGTGGCCTGGGCGCAGCTGTGTGACGGCGTGGAGACTGCCCGGACGGATGGCTCGGACGAGGGCCTGGATGTCTGCAGTGAGCGCCCGCCCCTTCCAGCCCCTCACCCACCTGCGCACCTGCTGGAGCCAGCTGGAGAGCCTTGGGTCCGCGGTCAGCCTGTTTGAACGTCTTCACGAACCCCTGGTCTCCTACCCAGGCCCAGGGGATGGGGAAAGGGGCCCTGACAGCCACGCCGGGTTAGAAGGGCTCAGAGTGGGGCTGGGACTGGTTCTGTCCACGCCATTCGTGGCCTGCTGGAAGGTCACGCCCGCCCCTAGAGCAGGCTCCAGGCTCCTGCAAGGCAGTGCTGCTGTCCTGGCCGCCTGCCCAGGCAGCAGGGTGGGCTATGCAGCCCCAACTGCCCCTCCGCCCCCTGCCTTTAGGGGCCACCCAGAGGTGACACCAAGTCAGGGGTGTCCCTGCCCACCTCCCACCCAGTGCCCTCTTCAGGGGGGAGGCAGAGGGACGGGGCATGGCCAGACTCTTCCTCCGCGCCCGAAGGCTCCGCGCAGCTGCCCCCTTGCAGCAGGGGTCTCTTCCCCTGTGGCTCGACTCCTGGGCTTTGCCTGCTCCCCGAGCGCCTTTGCGACGGAGCCCCTGACTGTGTGCAGGGCGAGGATGAGCAGGGCTGCGATGAGGACCCTGCTACCCCCAGGCCGACCCAGGATGGGGGACAGGAGGTAGGGGCTCTCAGCCAGCCTGTGCTTTCTCTCCCCTCCCATTCAGAGGGGCTGCCAGCCCCAGGAGCGCCCAACAGGACAGGAGGTCCCTGCCAAGAATACTCCTGCCCTGGTGGCCTCTGCATCGGCTTCCAGCCTGTGAGCCTGGACTGCAGGCGGGCAGGAGGCAGGGCAGCTGCCAGCACCTGGGGGAGCCCTGACCTGCCTTTTCCCCGTCCAGGTGTGCGATGGGCAGCCTGACTGTGAATCGGCAGGGGAGGCAGTGTCCTCCCCAGAAGAGCAGGGGTGTGGAGTCTGGGGCCCCTGGAGCCCCTGGGGGTCCTGCAGTTGGACGTGTGGGCCCGGGGTACAGGGCCGGCGGCGACTCTGCTCCCCGCCCAGCCTGCCGGTGCTAAAGCGCTGCCTGGGCCCAGAGCACCAGACTCAGGCCTGCTTCGCTGCTGCCTGCCCAGGTGAGGGCCTGAGGTGCTGGGGGTGGGCAGAGGGCCCGGAGAGCCCAGCCAGACCGCACGACCCCTCCTCACAGTGGATGGAGAGTGGAGCCCCTGGTCCCCCTGGTCTCCCTGCTCTGAGTCATGCCCGGGCACCTCGACCCGGGAGCGGCGGTGCCATCCTCCACAGAACGGGGGCCGGGCCTGTGCCTTGCTGCCCGGGGGCCCTGCCGGCAGCCGCCAGACCCGTGAGTGCAAGGGAAGGGGCGCGGCAGCGGGGCATGGAGGGTCTGTGTGGTAGGCTTGGCCCTGTGGAACCCTGAGGGGTTCCCTCTCACCCTCTGACCCCATTTCTCTCAGGTCCCTGCCCTTGGGACAGCTGCCCCAACACCACCTGCCCCAGCGAACTGGTGTTCTGACCCTGTGCTCCCTGCCCTCTGACTTGCGAGGACATCTCTGGCCAGGCTTCGTGCCCCGCTGACCGGCCCTGCAGCGGCCCAGGTAATGGGGTTTGGGAGTGGGGTACCTGGGCGTGGCTGGGCACCATGCTTTCTGCAGGAAGCCTCATGCTGGGCCTTCCCCAGGCTGCTGGTGCCCTGAGGGGCAGGTGCTGGGTGGTGAGGGCCGATGTGTGCGGCCACGGCAGTGCCCCTGCCTGCTGGACGGTGCGCACTGCTGGCCTGGGCAGCGCATCAAGACCGATGACTGCCAGCTCTGCGTCTGCCAGGACGGGCGGCCCCGGCGCTGCCGGCCCAACCCCGACTGTGCCGGTGAGCCCCTCCCTTGGCCCTTCCCCGGGGGTGTGGGACCCCCAGGCCACGCAGCTGGGCTCCTTCCTCAGCCCCTGACTCTTGGCCCTTCCACAGTGAACTGTGGCTGGTCCTCCTGGTCGCCCTGGTCCGAGTGCCTGGGCCCCTGTGGGAGCCAGAGCATCCAGTGGTCCTTCCGGAGCCCCAACAGCCCCCGCCTCTCTGGCCGAAGCCGCCAGTGCCGGGGCCTCCACCGCAAGGCCCGCAGGTACCTTGGCCCCCACCCCTCCCAGTTAGGAGGCAGCTTCTGCACACCTGCTCCCCAAAAGAGGAGCTCCACGCTGCATCCCTTTTGGTCCAAACACCAGGACTCCCAGCATATCTTTGGGGACCCAGCTTTCTCCTGCGTCAGTTTTATGCCCTCTGGCTCCAAAGGGGGGTTGTAGGGAGCCCACAAATGCAATGTGATGAGTCCAGGGGCAGGTGCTGTTCCTCTGCTTTGCCCCCTGGAGGTACCTGGGGTGAGGCTTGTGGGGTAAGGCTGCATCTGCCTGTCCACACCCACACCCCCTGGGCAGGTTCTGCTCGGGGGTTCTGGCACACATTCCTTCCCTGCCCCAGGTGCCGGGGGGTTCAGGTGACAAGGTACCTACCATCCCTTAGGTCCTCTGGTCCAGTGTTTTCACTGCAAGTTCGGGTCCTGGGACCCCTGGGAGGTTGCGAGGGATGACGGGCAGGTTGCGAGGTGAGCCTGCTCATCAGCTGAAGGTGACCCTCCCTTTCAGGTGCCAGACGGAGCCGTGTGGGCACTGTGAGCAGCACGGCCAGGTCCACAGTGCGGGGGCGCGCTGGTGAGGGGGCCCCTGCAGCGTGTGCCAGTGTCTGCACAATGGCACTGTGCACTGCTCCCCCTACTGCCCGCTGGGCAGCTGCCCCCAGGTGAGGTGCTGGGGAGCAGGGAAGGTGTGTGCAGGCCAGGGCTGGGGCGGGCTGGGCAGGAGGTGGGCAGGGGCAGCCTCAGACATCCAGACCCCTCTTGTGCCGCAGGACTGGGTCCTGGTAGAGGGACCGGGACAGCCCTGTTGCCACTGCGTCCTGCCTGGTGAGCAGGCTGGGGAGGGCGGCATGCCCAGGGGAGGAGGGTGGTGGGAGCCAGAGGGGCCCAGGGCAGCTGCACCAAGTCGGAGCCTCAGGCTGGGGAGTAAAGGGGCCCTCTGGGTGGGAGGGCGTGTCTCTGTCCACCTCCTCTGTCTTCTGTGGGCTTCCTGCCTCCCCCATGAGGCCACCCTCAAGGGCATTTTCTTTTTTCTGCTTCTGCTGAGTCAGATCCGGTTCCTACCCTATTTCCTAAAAGCAGCCAGGACAAATTTGGGCTTTTTCAAAAGCATGTTTACTTGGAAACTGAGTTATAAGTGAAAGGAAGATGCAAAGACTCGGGCATGTGTTTGTGGGTCCAGATTCCTTTCCCTGATGGTGCGCTCCAGGCCGCTGAGTTTGGGAGCCAGCACAGTTGCACAGGTTTTGCACTGCACACGGGCGTTGTTGAACAGGGGCCCTCCGCTCCTGGAGTGCTCTCTTCTAGTGCCCACCGGGGACCCTGTTAGTGACAGCAGCCCTGGATTAGGGGAGCTGCTTGGGCCTAGCCCTGAAATGGCTTCAGATAGGTAGTTTTATTCTTTATTCATTAAAAGTTCAGTGGATGTGAAAACCTCCAGTTCACACCAAGGGAGGGGGGACGGCCTTTCCCAGCTCGGCTGCTCCTCAAGCTCCTATGAAGTCCTGGAGGGAACGTTCTCAGAGAGGTGGGACTGGCGTGAGCTGGTTTCAGGTCTCTCCCTCCTGACTGAGTGTCCACACACAGGAGAGAGGCAGACAGTCCATCCCATGGTCGCGCCGGCCCCCACGCTGGCCCCCAGTGCCCAGATCGGAGCCCCCTCATCACCTACACCCTGCCTCCAGCCGGAGGTGAGGGGCACGTGGTGCCCCCGTGGGGAGGAGGACACGGCCCAGGGTGGGCCACTGGGGGCACGTGGGTTCTGCCTCCTTCTGCAGAGGCTGGCTGTCCTGCACCAGGAGGCCTCTGCCCTTGCCTGCCCTGGGCAGCCTGCCAGTCCCCGCCCAGGTCAACCATGTGGGCCCTTCAAATGCCCCAGCCACCCCGGCTTCCTAACTGTGTCCCCCGCAGGCCCCTGCCACCCTTTGCCTTCCACCCATGCCCACCCCCTCTCTTCGGCACCCAGACCCCTGCTATTCTCCCCTGGGCCTGGCACGGCTCTCTGAGGGGGGCCTGCTGGAGCACCCTGCCTTGACTGCCCTCCCGGGGGATCCCACCGAAGGGCCTGGCTCCCACACTCAACAGTACACCCGGGCCCCCTACCAACAGCTGGACCTGCTGCAGCCCCGGAACCTCACTGGTCAGTGGGTGAGGTGAAGTGGGAGGGGCTGGTGGCGGTGACCCCTTCAGTTCTGAACCCGCCCTCTGTCCCCCCAGGCATCCTGGTGCAGGGGGCTGGGTCCTTGCCCCTGCTCCAGCTCAGCAGCAACGGTCTGCACTGGCACAGCTGTCCCGACCTCCTGCCTGCTCCCCTGCCCCCTCCCCAGGTACGACCCCTCTGGGCCAGGGACCTGCCGTGCCTCTTTGTGGGGTCCGCAGTCTTTGTCCCCAAGGGCTGTCCAGTCTCCTCGAGGGCACTCCCTTATTCGAGCTTTGTGGGCCTTCCCGAGGAGCAGGGGAGGAGCTCTGTGGAGCTGAGGGCTGGGGGCTGGTGTCAGAGGGCAGGGCAGTCAGCCGGAGAGGCTGAGGTGCTGGGCAGTGCGCGGTGGCAGCCTGCTGACGGGTGTGGTGGAAGGCCGTGAGTCAGGCGGAGAGCGGTGAGCCCTCCCTGGGAAACGAGCCACACCACCTGTCACTCCCAAATGCGCTGGGGCCCTGCACATGCAGGCACTGGCCAGAGCCTGGGCGCACGCACTGGTCATGACCGGCCCCTGCCCTCGGGCCCCAGGTCAGAATCCCCACAGCCTCCCGGCCCTGCTGGGAGGACACGGGCTCCTGAGGGCAGGCCCCACACTGAAAGGTTGGGATAGCACGGTGGGACCTCAGCAGCGGCCTGGGGCGGCCTGGGCTAAAGGTAGAATTGGACCTCGGCCAGCAGGCGTGTCCCTGTCCGCAGCTTTCCCCTGGGGACGGGGGTGACGTGACCCCCACGGCGTGGGTGTTCAGCCAGATGGTGCAGGCGCGGTATGTCCGGGTGTGGCCCCAAGATGTCCACCAGAGGCTCGCGCTGTGGGTGGAGCTGCTGGGCTGTGAGCCAGGTAGGGGCCAGGGCGGGGTAGGGGGGCCCGTGGAGGGAGGAGGAGGGAAGTGAGAGGGAGGGCTGGGCAGGAGCCCTCAGCCATGGCCCCACCCGTGTCCCCACAGCAGTGCTCCCGTGCCCAGGGCCTGGCCCCCGCTGTGCCAGTGGTGAGTGTGCCCCACGGGGGGCCCTGTGTGACGGTGTGGACGATTGTGAGGACGGCTCTGATGAGGAGGGTTGTGCGCCCCCATCTGCAGGCACCCACAGGTACAGGGGCCCCTCGGCTTAGCCTTGCAGACTGGTACCTTGGGTGACCCCTGCCGCTGTAAGATTCTGGAATTCTATGCCATTTTCTGGAGTCTTTCTCAGTGTGGCCCTTGGGAAGTAGCAGCGACACCTGAAATTTGTTGTTTCTTGGGCCCTGGCCTGAGAGGCCCGGCCTGGCCCGCTGTGTTTTTAAGCCTTCTAGATGATTCTGATGGGCTGACATGGAGAAGCGCAGTGGAGAGCATCCCCTTTGCCAGTGTCAGCGGGCCGGGCCCACCCCAGCCAGGCTGGTGCATCCAGGGAACGCAGCCCTCTGCCTGGAGGGGGCTTGTAAGCTGTTGTTTTTCTCCGCAGGGTCCCGTCCACAGCTGGGACCCCAGGCCTGTCCTCCTGGACAGGCCAGCTGCCACCCCAGCTTAGGGAGGTGAGTGGGGGCTGGGCTCCTAGGCGGGTGCAGAGGATGGGGAGCCTGGCCTCGCACCCCAACAGCCCTGCTCCTGCCTCCTCACTGTCCCCCTTCAGTCTGTAAGGCTTCTGGTGGCTAGCCCAGAGCCAGGGCTGCGAACTGGGGCAGAGGTCAGCCAGGGCCGCAGGGGAGCACAGGACAGAGGCCTTGGAGACAAGAGGGTCTATGCCCAGTAGTGAGGTCATGCTCCAGGGCAGAGGGCTCCCAAGGCCAGAAGAGCCCTGCGCCTGGGGTCTTGAAAGATGAAAGGATGGAAGGAGGGGGATGTCTGGTAAGGGGGACTGAGCACAGCATGGGGAGGGGAGAGGACCAGCAACTGGGGGACTAGAGCAGAAGAAGGTCTCCTTAATGAGGCAGTGAGAAGAGCCTCTGCGCTCCTGGACCTGGGGTGCCCCTTTGAAGTGTGCCGAGGAGTCAGGCTCTGCTCCCCAGCTCTGCTCTGGGGGCACAGCGTGCAGCTGAGGCACACCCACCCCTTGGGAAGGAGACTGGTGCCGGGTGGTCTGAGCGGAGCTGCCCTGGAGGCTAGGGCTGCATGTGGCTGAGCCCTTTGCCTCCCTCCTCACAGCGTCTGGCAGAGGCTGAACAGTGGCATCTCAGGCAGGGGTCACCCCCGACCCCCACAGGTATGAGCACAAACTCCACACCCGTCCCCAGAGCAGAGCAGGGGACACTCATCTCAGGGTTCAGTCCTGAAATCCTCAACTGAGAAGGGTTGGAAGAAAGTCACTGGGGACCCCTTGAACCAGCTTCTGCCCCTACCCACCCTCTTGGATTCCAAAGTGTGAGAATCTAAGGTAGGATGGGGAGGCCCCAAGAAGCCCCCAGGGCTGAGGTGCAGGGGACCTGAGGTGGTATGGGTCCTCCAGAACCTTGGCCAAGAAGGGTTGCACTGGGAGGCCATTCATCCACCCTCCCCACCCTTCTATCCATCCACCCACCTACCCCTCCACCTATCCACCCTCCCCACCCATCCACCCATCCACCCACCCACCCGTCCGTCCGTCCATCCATCCATCCATCCATCCATCCATCCATCCATCCATCCATCCATCCATCCATCCATCCATCCATCCGTCCGTCCATCCGTCCATCCATCTGTCCATCTACCTACCCCCATCCATCCATCCATCTGCACCCCTTATGACGACCCATTTGTCACCCACCTCACACATCTCTTTCTGAGGTGTTTGCTGGTAGAAAGCTCTAGGTGGGCACAGGGAGGATGGGGTCACCAGGTTAGCCCCAGAGCATCTGTCTTCAGCTGAGGGAGGCACCAGCAAGGAGGGGATGGCCAGCAGGCAGCCGTCGTGTCCTGGCTCTGACCTTCTCCCTTGGGAGATGGTGGGCACGCCTCACCTCCTGCCGGACCTCAGTGTCACCATCTGTGAGGTTAGGAGGTCTCAGAGATGCCAGTTCTGGTGAAAGTTAATCAGGAACCTGACTGGCCTGTGTTTCGGTGTCTTTCATGAAAAAGCAGATAATACAAATTTTACCATCCCTTAGGTCCACTGAGAGATCCACGTGATGAATTCTAATCTCACCTTAAATATGTTTCAGAAAAAGACTGTCTTTTCTCCTGAATCTTATCAGAAAAAGAGAATCTTAACACTCTTTTCACTGTAGCTGCCAGGAAGCTCACAGCAGTTTTTCTGTACAGACGTAGCTGTGAGCTTACCCTGAGCTTCTGGTGGTTTTTGCTCCTTGTACTGGTGTTGAAGTGTGTACTCTTGTTTTTGTCCTTAAATGTTTAATTTTATAGTGCATTGACTTGGAATCTGCTCTGGGTGTCTTTTTAAGCATAGCGGAAATCTCAGCTCAAAGTTTTTCTCCTATGATCAGTTTAATATTTTCTTGTGCTCCTTAGATCCATGACTGAGTTCCCCGTTTTGATCTGAAGCTCTTTTGGAAAGGGGTGTAATCTGTCTTTACCCTGCCCTACCCTGAAGCCTGGGACACCTTTGTCTCAGGGTAGGGGAGCAGGTGGGCCTCACCCCATGTCTGTCCTGCACCATAGGAAAGGGGCCAGTGAGCCTTGTCCCTGGCTCCAAAGCTCTTCGCCTGAGTCCTGGGGACTCCGTGCAGACCGTGCCCACCGCCTCCATATCCCGGCCCAAGGCCAAGGTCCTGGGACCAGGAATGGCGGCTGTGACAGTGCCCCACCCCCACCCATGAGTCCTGTGGGCCCTGCTGGTAAGGCTCCCCAGCTTTCTGCCTGCAAAGCGGTGTATCCCAGAAGCCTCCCTGTCCGGGGACAGGCCCTGGGAGGTTGACTGCGGTCACACAAGTAAAGGTCAGGGTTTTGGAAGGGCCAGACCTCCTGACACAGGTGAGTACTGTGGGAGAGGCAAGAAGGGGATGCAGCAGATGTCAGGAGGGAAACCACTGGGAGGTGTCTGGGGTGGTGGGGAGGACAGGTGGTATCTGGCCAGTTGACTGCAGGTGCCCGCAGGTCAGACCGCTGCCCCGGGGCCCTTCCCACCTGTGCAGTGCAGCCCAGGCCAGGTGCCCTGCCAGGTGTTGGCCTGTGTGGCGCAGGAGCAGCTGTGCGACGGGACGGAGGACTGTCTTGATGGCTCCGACGAGAGGCGCTGCGGTGAGCGGGGGCCTGCCGGTCTGGTGGGGTCTGCTGTCAGGCGGGGGTCGGGGGTGGTGCCAAGAAGACCCTAGGTGGAGGGTGGTCCCTGCCCCTAGTTTTTAGGTCATATGGGAGGGCTGGGAGACTTGGGGCAGCAGGAGTGGAGGGAAACGGAGCAGGTAAAAACAGCCAGCAGTGTGTGCGCCTTTGGGAAGGTCCAGGAGACACAGATAGGTCTTGAGAGCCAGCCTGTTTTATACAGCCTGTCTGGTCTATGAGGAGACTCTTCCTTGCGTCCTCCCTTCCTTCCATCCATCCAAAGTAGATCACCATGCCCAAAGGCTAGTCTTCCAATCAGGAGAAGAGATGAAGAGTTGACCAATCACAGTAGAGGGCACCCAGGAGCACCCCTTCAGGAAGAGGGTGCCCGAGAGAGTGAGCTGCTCCTCGAGACTGTCTGGCCTCGCTGGACACCCCCAGAGGCACTGAGGAGCAGAGACTGTGCGGTCCAGTGTGGGCCAGAGACGGCAGGTGGTAGAGGGGCACCTTGCACGGCCGAGGGGCACAGGGGGCGTCGCCAGCACGCTCCGTTCTGCTGAGGCCCAGGGGACCTGTGTCGTGCGTCTAAGCCCTTACGTGGCCCCCTCACCGCCACCCCAGGCTCGGGCACAGAGAGCATGGTGCCCTTCACAGTGCCCTTCACGGTGCCCGCCACGGTCCTGCCTGGGCTGCCCTCGCGGGCCCCCTGCTCCCTGAGCCAGCTGAGCTGCGGCAGCGGGGAGTGCCTGGCCCCCAAGCGGCGCTGAGACCTGTGGCCAGAAAGGCTGTGGTAGGCGCGGGCCGGGCGTCCCCTGGGGCCCTGCGCTGCGGGAGCCCTCTGAGCCGCCCGCCTGCCCCTGCAGTGGACTGCGTCCTGGGTCCCTGGTCTGGCTGGAGGGGCTGTGGCCCGGGCCTCACCTTCCAGCGCCGGGAGCTGCTGCAGCCTTCCCTGCCCAGTGGCAGCTGCCCACCTGACCAGCTCCACAGCCAGCCCTGCTTTGTGCAGGCCTGCCCAGGTAACCAGCTTCCCACCCCTCCAGCCTCGGCTGCCCCCGGCAACACCTGTACCGGGGAAGTGCCCCCATCTCCTCTGGGACCCTGTCCGGGCTCCTCTCGGTTTGGACAGCCCCCGTCTGATGTCACAACCTCGCACCTCTGGAGGGCTCGGCAGGAAGCCTCTGCCCTTTACCTGCGTGCCCCTGGGTGGCCCCCAGTCTCCTGGCCCAGGTGACTGGAGCAGCGACCCGCTCCCTCTCAGAGCGAGGGTGTTAGGGCCTGTTCCACTTGATAGGGCTCCTCACTGGGAGCTGCGGGTGTGGCCCCAGACTGCTTGGGTGCTTCCCAGAGGGGAGCTCCCAGGCCTGGCCTCCTAACCTGCTTCTGTCTGAGGTCACCGGGGGGTGCCTGCTGCAGGGTTCAATGGTCCCTGCCCTTTCCCGGGACTGTGCTGCATCCTGGGAGGCGCACGGAGCTCTTGTCCCAGGTCCCCGCTGTCCCCCTGCACCCACCTAGGAAAGCTATTCAGGGATGGGCAGGAAGCTGTGCAGTTCCGGGTGCAGCCCACGCTCCTCTGCTCTGCGGCCCCGCGCCCTCCGGCACAGCGCACCTCTCTCTGGGCTCTGCCTGGACCACCGCATTCTTCCTCCCACAACAGTGGCTGGGGTCTGGGCTGTGTGGGAGGCCTGGGGGCCCTGCAGCATCTCCTGTGGGGGTGGCCATCGGAGTCGCCGGAGGAGCTGTGTGGACCCCCCACCCAAGAATGGGGGTGCCCCCTGCTCTGGGGTCTCCCAAGAGGGGGCACCCTGCAACTTGCAGCCCTGCGCAGGGGGTAGAGGTAAGGGGACCTGGGCTGGGTAGGGCTTGGGCAGGTTTCTGGGCCTTCAGCAGCCACCCCACCTGGTGCCATCTCCCCCAAGACTGTGGGCCAGGCCTCGTGCACGTAGGTGCTGACCTGTGCCAGAAGGGGCTGGTGCCCCCATGTCCACCCTCCTGCTTCGACCCCACGGCCAACAGAAGCTGCAGTGGGCACTGTGTGGAGGGTAAGGCTGACCGGCAGTGTCTGGAGGGTGGTGCCATGGCCAGAGCCCTCTGGGGAGGCTTGGGGCACCCTGTGGGCTCCTTCCTGCTGACCCTACACTTGGGGCTGAGTGCTTCCCTCTCCACACCCCAGGGTGCCGCTGCCCCCCAGGGCTCCTCCTGCATGGCGCTGGCTGCCTGCCCCTCTCAGAATGCCCCTGCCTCGTGGGCGGGGAGCTGAAGCCGCCGGGGGTGCCCTTCCTCCTGGACAACTGCAGCCGGTGGTGAGTGTGACTGTGCCCCTGGGGAGGGTGCTGTCCCTGCCTCCCTGTAAGCCTGACCTTCGGCCCTGTGCCCCTGCAGCCTGTGTGAGGAGGGGGCGCTGCTGTGTGAGCCCCAGCACTGCCCTGTGCCCTGCGGCTGGTCAGCCTGGTTCTCCTGGGGCCCCTGTGACCGCTCCTGTGGCTTTGGACTGAGGGCCAGGTTCAGGTGGGCAGCGGCCAGTGTGGGAGGGAGGGGGGGAGGAGAGAAGGGATGGGGGCAGAGCCAGCTGGGCTGGGCTGTGGTGGTGGGGGCCCTTGGCATCTTTGGGGGGAGAGAGGCAGCGGTTGACAGACAGGATGGAGGGGTGCAGAGAGAGGAGCGGGGGGACAGACTGCCTCTCTCCCCAGATCTCCTTCCAACCCTCCTGCTGCTTTTGGGGGTGCCCCTTGTGAAGGTGACAGACAGGAGCTGCAGGCCTGCCACATGGAGTGTGGGGCAGGTATGGGGAGGGGTAAAGGCTGGGAGGGAGGGACAGGTATGGGGGAAGGGACAGACGGGTGGCGGGGAGATATAAGGGGAAGGTCGGGCATGGGTGGGGGACAGACACGGTGTGAGGGATGGGCACCATCAGGAGCCAGCACACCGGCCGCCTCCGGCACCATCCCATTCCTGTCCCAAGAACACAGCAGTATCCTGCCCTCTGGCCACTCTGCATGGGTGGGCAGCGAAGCCTTAGGGTCCAGCCTGCAGGCTTGTCTTGACCTTGAGGCATGCAGCTTTGACCTGGAGAAAGCAGGGTCTGGGTGCATCTTCCTGCCACACAGCTGGCCCAGGTGCCATGGCAGGACGGCCTGGGGGTGCAGGGTGTCAGGGAACGGGGTACGTGGGGGTTGAGGCTGGGTCCACTGGCTGCCTGTGGGGCTGGGGGAGACTTGTGAAGAACATGTAGTCCAGAGCAAGTTTCTGCTGTTTTCCTTTTCAATTCCCTGGGACCCCAGGCAGAACTGTTGCCTGGAGGTCTCCCTGGTGGAGGAGGCAGCAGGAGACTTGGGGGACAGGGGGTAGTCCAAGGGTTCTGGGCCAGGCTCTCGCAGCAGGGCTGGTGGAAAGGCTGCTGGCGCGCGGACAGGGGCCCACAGGGACTCTGGGCTTTCCCCCGTGAAGCTGGTGGGAGTGGTTTAGAAGTTCTGGAAGTTGATCTGGGGAGGAGATAGGAGGGTGGGTGGAGGGCATGCCGAGTGCCAGCTGGGCCCGAGACCAGGGGTTGGAGTGGTGGGGCCTGGTCCATGGGAGGCTCTGCTCACAGGGAGAACTGGACCTGAAAGCCGGGGTGCCAGAGCTGCTGTCCCTGTCCTCGCAAGCCCTTCCCTGCTGCCGCTCCCCAGTTTCTCAGTTCTAGCATGGGTCTCCTGAGCCCTGCCAGGAGCCCCGTGCAGCTGGCCTGCCCTCCCCCTGCAAAGGCACTGGGCTGGATGCCCTGGACGCCTTGGTCCGCCTGCTCCCGGAGCTGCCTGGCCCCTGGAGGGGGTCCTGGCCTGCGCAGTCGCTCCCGGCTCTGCCCCGGCCCTGGGGATATGTCCTGCCCAGGAGAGGCCACCCAGGAGGAGCCATGCAGCCCCACTGTGTGCTTAGGTGTGGTTTCTCTGCCCCGTGAGGCTGGGATCTGGGGGATGGGGTGCAAAGGAGAACAGCCCCTTGGGCAAGGTCTCAGGGCCCTGGGGGGAGGGGCAGAGAACAAGCTCTACCCCACCACACCCCCAGGAAGCCCAGCAATTTGACAGGAGGGCCTGACCTGAGGGGCTTGGGGGATGGTCCCAGGGGTGTGGATTTGCAGCTTCGCCAGGACCCTGCAAGCTCCACGGCTCCGGCACCCCCCACCCCTCCCCGCCCACTTCTTTGCCCGTGTCAGCGACTGTGGACCTGGCTCTCCCTGCAGTGCCAAGCGTCTGGGGTCCTTGGGCCGCCTGGTCGGCCTGCTCAGCCCCCTGTAATGGAGGCATCCAGACGCGTGGGCGCAGCTGCTCTGGCTCAGCTCCAGGGGACCCCGAGTGCCAGGGACCCCACAGCCAGACCAGGGACTGCAATACGCAGGCCTGCACAGGTGCCGCCTGCCCCCACCCCTCCCCAGCCCCATGCCCCGTCCTCCAGGCAGCCACGTGTCCCCAGCCCCTCCACCCTGTACCTGGCTGACCCCCCCTGTCCAGGGCAGGCCACACCCTGGAGCGGAGGGAGACTCTGCCGGTCTTCTGTGACTCCTCCAGCTCCTCCCTTGGGGGAGAGCCACTGCCCAGGTCCCCCAGGCGGCCCCCAGCGTCTCCATCTGGCCGCCGGTCACCTGTATCGGGCTCCCCTCTGACCCCACGCCCTGCCTCCCCTGCGGCCCTGCTGAGACCTGCTCAGCCCAGTGCCCGGGGGCATGGTGCTCCGCTCAGCGGAGCAGTGCCACCGAGAAGGGGGCCCGTGCCGCAGCTGTGCCTGGCGCAGGGCCCTGGCCTGGAGTGCACAAGCTCCTGTGCCCCCTGCTGCAGCTGCCCCCCAGGCCTCTTCCTGCACAACACCAGCTGCCTGCCCCGCCACCAGTGCCCTGCCAGCTGCGCGGGCAGCTCTACGGCCCGGGGGCCGTGGCTCAGCTGGGCCCCTGTCACAACTGGTAGGATGGCACGGCAGGCCGGGCTGGGCAGGGGCGGGGGCAGAGCTGGACTCACACACAGAGGAGAGGCCAGTGTGGCACCGCGGCGCCAGCACAGGGTGTAGGGACGCCAGCCAGAGAGGCCGCCTGGCCTTGGAGGCCGAAAGGAACTGCCACGGCACACGTTTTTTTTTGTTTTTGTTTTTTTTTAAAGATTTATTTATTTATGCATACAAGCACGGGGGTATAGGCCAGAGGTGTGGCGGCAGGGGTGAGAGGATTCACCACAGAGAGCAGGGAGCAGAACAGG
>JAGFMF010011959.1:803132-885873 GCA_019455555.1 Galemys pyrenaicus | reverse complement strand
TCCCCCCCCTGGCCGGCAGCAGGGATCGAACTCGTGCTGCAGTGGCTGCGGTTTGCTTCATAGTGTGTTGCTCAACCCACTGCGCCACCGGGGAGGCCCACGGCACACGTTTTTGGGAAGCGACTGAGGGTGGAATGAGGCCTGGAGGGGCTGCCTCCTTTCCCCAGCGGCCCGTTGCTCTATCCCGAGTCTGATTCCCTCCCTCGGAGCCACCTTGGTTTCTGCTCAGAGGCCTCGCAGGCCCCAGTACCGGGAGCTGCTGGCGGAGGGGTGTACCGTCCTGCCTTTCCGGTAGTTTCCACTCCTTGTGTTTTTCCTCCTTTTCCTTTCCCGTCCCCTGGCCTCTCTCCCACCCGTCCTTTAGTTTTCTTCTCCCCTTCCTCTTTCTCTTGGGTTTTTCTGGAACTTCCACGTATAGGACACCTGGGCTTTAAGGCCTGCCTTGGGGAGAAGCCAGAGCCAAGGCCCCAGTCTCCCAGGAGACTCAGCTGGGTCACTCTAGGCCCCGCCAGCCTGTCCCTGAGGCGGGCTCAAAGCCATGGCCAAACAGGGCTTAATAAACACAAGCAAATAAAAGCCTAGAAAGGTGACTTCTGCGTAGAGACGTGTGCCTGGGTGTCGGGGGTGCTCAGAGGGTGGGCTTGGGGGGTTCCGGGGTCTGGTGAGAAGCCCGATCGTGTCTCGAGCTTTGCTTGGACACAGCGACTGGGTTCCCACCCAGACCCTGGGGTCTCCTCGGTGGCCCCGGCCGCCGTGTCCGGGGCAGGGACAGGGCTGACCTTGTGATGCCTCCCTCTGCAGCACCTGCGTCTCTGGGGAGATGGTGTGCACCTTAGAGCCCTGCCCAGGTACCCCGATGGCAGCAGGGGACCCTCAGCAGTGTTAGGGGAAGCTGGTTCCTTTGGGGAGCAACTCCTGGGGATGTGGGTGGTGTCTGGGAGAAGCCGGGGTCCGGGACGACTTGAGCTCAGCCTGTGACTGAGCCCCCATCCCCGCCAGTGGCCTGTGGCTGGAGCCCCTGGACCCCTTGGAGTCCATGCAGCCGCAGCTGCAATGTGGGCATTCGGCGGCGCTTCCGGGCAGGCACTGCACCCCCGGCTGCCTTCGGGGGCACTGCGTGCCAGGGCCCAAACATGGAGGCCGAATTCTGCAGCCTGCGGCCCTGTCAAGGTGAGAGCTGAGGCAAATCCTCAGACCCCTCTATAGGGGAGCCAGGGACACTTCCCCTAGGGCCCCAAGAGAGCTGCCTAGGGGATGCTAGGAGATGTGATCCCCAAGAGCCATAAGAGGGGTCCTTTCCGGGAGAGGCGCTGCTCCTGAGAAGAGTGGGTCTCCTGAAGAGGGACAGGGTGCTGCAGGCTTGCGGGGCTGCCCAGGGAGTCTGAGATACCGGGGGAGGAGTGACCAGGTCTGGGTGGAAGGAGACGGTGCATTGGGTGGGGAGGCAGGCCTGCAGTGACCCAGCTGCCACCAGGTCCTAGCGGGCAGTGGGGCCCCTGGTCGCCGTGCTCCGTGCCCTGCGGCGGTGGCTATCGGAACCGTAGCCGAGGCGGTGGCCCGCCCGGCCACATGGACTTCGCTGCCTGTGGCCTGCAGCCCTGTGCCGGTGAGGGTTGCGCGGGACGCCCATCAACCCCGGTGCTGTTGGCTCTCCCCCAGCCCTCCAGGGGCCCTGAGCTCCCCTCCCACATCCGGAATTGACACCGCACCAGGGCAGTAGCTGGGAGGAGTGCAGAGTGTGCCTGGGCTGGGCTGTCAACTCTGTGTCCCCAGGGCCAGTGCCTGGCGTGTGTCCTGGGGACAAGTGGTGGTTGGACTGTGCCTGGGGCCCTGCCTCCTGTGCAGAGCTCAGCGCCCCGCCAGAGGCTAACCAGACCTACCACGCTGGCTGCTACTGCTTGCCTGGAATGCTCCTGCTGGTGAGTGTCCTCTCTGGCTGACCCCCTTGGGGCTCAGGGGTCCTGGGTGGAAGGGAAGGGACAGGCAGGGACTAGGTAAGGGCAGAGTCAGGGCTGTGGGGCTGGAGGCAGGGAGGCCCCGCAGAGGGGCCAGCAGGGCACCAAACTGCTCTGCCAGCAGCCAGCAGGTGAGCTGGGTGGGTCATGATCTTGTCTGTAAAATGGTGATTGATCTGGAAGGGCTGATTCGTTCCTGCTTGAGTGCTCTCTCCTCTTCTGTTGTTGGGTACCTACTCTCTGCTCAGTCTTGGACGGGGTTATGCAGGCTCTGCCCTCAAGGAACGTCCAGTCTGGGGAAACTAGACCCAGAGCCCCTAGAATGAAGACAGAACATTGGATACATAGGAATTGTGAGGTTTGCATACTCTGAGCTCAGGGTGCAGATCCGCGGGAGTTGGGTCAGTCTGGGGGAGGATCAGTCCTGGTGGACTTCCTGGAGGATGTTGCCATGCCTTGAACATCAGAGACTGGACGGAATGGCAAGCTCGGTGGTGGCTACTCCAGTGGGAGGGTGGTGGGAACAGGGCTGGGAAAAGTGACGGGCATGGAGGGGTTGTGGGCACAGCTTAGAGATGCTGCTGACGGATGGGCTGTGGTTCCCGCACAGGCTAGGGAGTAGGGGGACGGGGCAGTCTGCATTCAAGTCAGACTCTTCCACTTGCAACTCACTGGTCACTGGCTGAGTGTTCTTGTGCCTGGGTTTCTTCACCTGTGAGTGGGGTAGTAATGAACGTAGTTATCAAGCCTGTGAGGTGACAGAGCGCCCCCTAGGGCTTGGACTGAGAACTGCAGGCTGCTGGACTTGGAGACCTGTGCTTCTGGGTGCCTGTTTAAAAACTGGAGACACTGGTGACTTCTGCCAAACTCTCTGTGCATGTGGTTTTGTCCGGTTTTATTTTGCTGATGAAACTGTGGGCCTTTAAATTAAAGAAACATTGCCTGGTACCATTACCTAAGCTTCAAGCGGCGTCCTTGAAACGCAGTGTGGTGTGGCTGCTCTAGGCCCACTGCCACGTCCACTTCTGCCCTCTTTTGCCTCGTGCCTACCTGTACCGCACCTCTCACATTCCCTTGGTTGACTCCATAGGCATTTGCACATCTACTCTCGTGTCTTGCAAGAGAATTTGGTCTTTCTCTCCCAGAAATTGGGGGTTCCATGCCACTTCCCCACAGCCCTGCAGCTGAGGGTGCATGTGTCCCAGGGCAAGGCAGTGGGGGCTGCTCGATGCTTGTGGAAGGACCATGGCTGGCATTTGATGGTATTTGAGGGTGGGAGTCTGAGAAGGGGTGCTGAGTGCTGACTTGGAGAGCAGAATAGGCCAGAAACCCGATGATGGGGCGGGGGGTGTTTGATTCCAGAACAACATGTGTGTGCCCACCCAAGACTGCCCCTGCACCCATGGGGGGCGCCTCTACCCCTCTGGTGGCACCGTGCTTCGTCCATGTGAGAACTGGTGAGATACCCCCACCCCGATGCAATGTCCCAGGAGCCCCCATATCTCTCTGTCCCTCCTCAACTGGGGATTCTGGACCCCCATAGAGACACCCTTCCCATAGGCACCTGCTCAAACCCCTCGCTGGTGCCATCCCTCCAGTCTCTCTTCCCCCATACCTGAGTCTTGGGGAGTACCATAGCACAAGCCCATATCTGGGGAGTCTGGAACAGCAGTTTATCTTCCCGTAGTTCTAGAGACTAGAAACTGGGCCCCACGTGTTGGAAGGACAGATTCCTTCTGCGGCTGTGCCATACAGGGGGCACTCTGTTCCAGGCCGTGCCTCTGCCCAGCCCCCAGTGTAGCCAGAAGCCCTTAGCTTGTAGCTGCAGTCTTTCGTCTCCCCACAGGCCCCCTCCTCCCTAGTCTCCACCCACGTGCTCCCCGTGCTCCCCGTGTTTCTGTGTCAAAGTCCCCCTTGCCTCTGTCCGAGTAGGGTCACATTCTGGGGGTTAGGGATTCAGCATATGAATTGAGGGGACACAGTTCAGTCCATAACAGCAACCCCCCTTGGGGAATCCCCTTTCAGTTCCTGTGTCTCTGGGATCATCACCAACTGTCACTCTTGGCCCTGCAAAGAGGGTGAGAAGTGCCCCCTCCTGATCTGCCCTGGGGCCAGGGCTGGGGCCAGGGCTGGGCAGGAGGTGCTCGGGAGAGTGAGGGGCTGGAGGAGCAGTGTTCTGCTGGGGCACCAGCCTGCACTTGCATGTTCTGTCCTCTCTGCCACTCCCCGCCGGACACCCCTAGATCAGCCCGCGTGGTCGCACTGGACACCGTGGAGTGAGTGCTCTGCCTCCTGTGGTCCTGCCCGACGCCACCGGCATCGATTCTGTGCGGTGCGCCCCAGGGAGGAGCCCACCGTTGTGGCTTTGGTGCCCGCACCGGCTTCCACCCCAACTCCTTGTCCAGGCCCTGAGGCTGAGGAGGAGCCCTGCCTCCTGCCAGGGTGTGACCGTGAGTCCTGGGCTGGGCCTCCATGGCCTGCCTTCCACCTGGTGTTGTCTGCCTTCCACCTGGTGTTGTCTGCCTTCCACCCAGCCAAGTCCTCCCCACTTTCCTTCTGCTGTCCCCCCAGGAGCTGGGGGCTGGGGGCCTTGGGGGCCCTGGTCCAGCTGCAGCCGGAGCTGTGGGGGAGGCCTGCGGAGCTGGACCCGAGCCTGTGACCAGCCCCCGCCCCAGGGCCTGGGGGATTACTGTGAAGGGCCTCGGGCCCAGGGGGAGGCCTGCCAGACTCTGCCGTGCCCAGGTACCTGCCAGGGACGGGGCGGGTCAGGAGGCATTGGCCAGCAGGCCTCAGGAAGCAGCTCTCAGCCCATCTGTTCCCTCCTCCCAGTGACCAACTGCTCCGCCATTGAAGGGGCCGAGTACAGTCCCTGTGGGCCCCCTGTCCTCGCTCCTGTGACGACCTGGTGGCGAGTCTGGGCTTCTGGGCAGGGTGTGGCTTTGGGTCCTGGCCCCCTCACTGGCTGGGGGGGTCAGCACCCACCAGACCCTCTCCAGGGCCTGTGCCCACTCTGCTCCTCAGCAAGGGGGCCCTATGTCCTGGGGGGGTGGGGTTGGGCCCCAGCACCAGAGGGAGATGTGCCTTGCTCTGAGTGCCCAGATGAGGTGCCCCCTCTGCCTGCACCGTTCCCAACAGCTGGGGCTCCTGAGGTCCCCTGGTTCTAGGGAGAGCCCAGGAGGAACCTCGCCCAGCAGGCCTGTCTTCATTCTTCAAAGGTTTCTCAATTTCAGGGTTTCACTGCCAGAGCAGCATAAATGCCCTGGCGGGGGACCCACCCCACTTGTCTTCTTAGACACTGAGCGCATTTTAGTATGCAGACCCTGACTGTGCGCACATGTGCGTGTGTGCACACTGATGTCGTGTGTGCGCGCACCACGTGTGTTCACTTGTGTGCATATGTGTGTGCACACTGATGTGTGTGCGTACCACATGTGTTCACCCGTGCACGCACGTGTGTGCACGTTGGTGTGTTTGCATGTGTACCACATGTGTCCATCTGTGTGCATATATGTGTTCACCTGTGCATGTGTGCGTGTGCACCAGTGGGTGTGCAAGTGTGTGTGTGCACCTGCCCGGGACATGGAACAGAGGGGGTGCCGTGGCCCTGGGGGCAGATGTGTGTGGGGGTTCGCCACAGAAAAGAGGAAGAGGCTGTCTGGCTCTGGACCTCCCCTGGGGGTCCCCAGCTTCTCCCTCTCCCGCCAGCTTTCAGGGTCTCTGTGCCCTGTGTCCTATGGAGGCCTTGGTGAGGCCTCAGTTCCCAGGCCCTTGTCCCTGTCCCCACGAGGGACTGACTCAGAGACCCCAGCCTGGCTTGTCTCCCCAACTTTCTTGACGAAAACCTGGAGGCAAGAGCTGTGTTGGACAGACAATATGAAGGGGTGTCACGCGCTCCCCTCTCCCCCTTTACTTCATCTTCCTTCACCCCCAGCACGCCTGTCTGCCCCTCTGGGCCCTGTTTTGGGCTGACGGGACCCTCCCTTGCTGTCCCCCAGCACTGTGTGTGGCGCTGCCAGCCGGGCTGCTACTGCCCCCCTGGCCAGGTGCTGAGTGCTGACGGGGCGGTCTGCGTGCAGCCGGCTCACTGCGGCTGCCTGGACCTGCTGAGTGGGGAGCGGCACCGCCCGGGCACCCGGCTGGCGAGGCCTGACGGCTGCAACCACTGGTAAGTCGGGCAGGTGCAGGGGTGAGGGTGCATGGGAGCAGGGTGCAGGTGCATCCTACCTTCTTTCCCCTGCATCTGAGTTCTCCTGGGTCTCCATGGATGCAGGTGACACTCCCCTTGGGGAGATTAGGGGAGGGAGGTAAGGCCTATGCTGGGGGTTGGGCAGGCAACAGGTGCAGGCTTCCTCTTGCTGCCTGGCCCCCGTCAGCTGCAGCCAACCTGAGGCGGGTCCCCAGCAGGACAAACGGTCCACACCCGAGACCCCCAAGGAGAAGTATCTGGACACGGGACCTGAGACCTTGGAGGCAAATGGGGCATAGGGGTGAGGGGTGGAGAGAGGCAACGCAGAGGGGTGTGTGTGGAGGGCATGGGCAGGACTGAGCTGCTGCCTTCCCTCTGGTGCCCGCCCTCCCTGCCCAGCACCTGCCTGGAGGGAAAGCTGACCTGCACAGACCTGCCTTGTCCAGGTATGCTCCGGGGGGGGGGGGGGGGGGGGGGAGAGAAGAGGCNTACAGGGCTGGGACCCGGGAAGGGACGGCTACACCCCAGTGCCTGCCACTCTCCCTCACAGTGCCCGGCAGCTGGTGCCCATGTCGGCGTGGATGGCCTGCTCCCAGCTCTGCAGGGACCAGATGAGGACCCGCTCCAGGGTCTGCGCCTGCCCCGCACCTCAGCAGGGCGGGACCCCATGCCCTGGAGGGGCCGGGGAGGCAGGGCCCCAGCACCAGAGGGAGAAGTGCCCCAGCGCTGAGTGCCCGGGTGAGCTGTCCCAGTGGCCTGTGCCAGTCCCAACCGCTGGGGCCTCCCTGGCCTCCAAGACATGGCCCGTCTTCCTGGCGCAGTGGACGGTGCCTGGAGCCCCTGGGGCCCGTGGTCTTCCTGCGACGCGTGTGGAGGGCAGTCCCACCGCAGTAGGGCGTGCAGCTGGCCCCCCACCCCTGAGGGAGGCAGGCCCTGCCCTGGGAGTCACAGGCAGAGCCGCCCTTGCCAGGACAATGCCACCCGGTGTGCAGGTGAGGACCCTGTGGAGGGCTGGGAGTTGTTGACCTTCCCATACACCTAGGGGATCTGAGATCCGGTGGAAGGTCTGAGCACGTGGTGGGTGTGCTGGGGTTTAGCCTCCAGTGTGGGGATTCCTCCAACCGGCCACCTGCAGCACCTCCTTTCTGCTTGCCTCCCCCCAGACTGTGAGGGTGGGCAGGGTCTTCTCCCCTGTGGGAGGCCTTGTCCCCGCTCCTGCCAGGACCTGTCCCCCGGGAGCCTGTGCCAGCCTGGCCCGCCTGGCTGCCAGCCCAGCCGTGGGTGTCCCCCCGGGCAGCTCTCCCAGGATGGCCTCTGCGTGCCCCCAGCCCGCTGCCGCTGCCAGTACCAGCCTGCAGCCATGGGTCAGTGGCTCCCTGGGCCTGCCCAGCACACGCCTGGCCCCTGACCCTCAATCTGGGGCTGCAGCTTCGTCCCCCTGCACCCTTCACCATCGCATCCCTGGGCCAGTCCAGGTTGGGGCTTCCATCTCCCACATTGGGGTACTGGGCACCATGGGCAAGGCAGGTAGGGGACAAGGGGAGGGATGGAAGGTGTGTGCTGAGCTGTGTGGGATCCCCACCTTACTTCCCACCTTCAGGGGTGCCTGAGAACCAGAGCCGGTCAGCAGGGCCGGGGCTCAGCTCCTGGGAGAGCCTGGAGCCTGGCGAGGTGGTGACTGGGCCATGTGACCGCTGGTGAGCCAGGAGAGGCCCGGAGGCTGCCAGCCGGTGGGGAGCGGGAGGGGCCTGTCTTCTGAGGCTTCTCCCTCGCCCTAGCACCTGCGTGGCGGGCATCCTGCAGTGCCAGGAGCTGCCCAGCTGCCCAGGCCCTGGGATGTGGGGCCCGTGGGGCCCCTGGGAGGACTGCAGCGCCTCCTGCGGGGGAGGGGAGCAGCTGCGCGCTCCCGGCGTTGTGCCTGCCCCCCCTTCCCAGGGCCTGCCCGCCAGAGCCGCACTTGCCACAGTCAGGTCTGCCCAGGTGAGCCCAGCCTGGGCCTGTCCTGCACAGCTTCGGGGTTACGCCAGGGGTTCAGAAAGCCCGGAGGGGGTGTGGCACTGACACCGAGGGAGGGCACTGTTGGCACGGTGTGGGGGTGGATGCAGTAGCCGGCTTGCAGGGCAGTGCCAACCAGGCTGGCACTGATGCGGGTGTCGCCTCAGAGGCAGGCTGCGCGGCCGGGCGTCTGCACCGGGAGTGCCAGCCCAGCGAGGAGTGCCCCTTCTCCTGTGCCCACGTCACCGGGCAGCTGGGCTGCTTCTTCGCTGGCTGTGAGGAGGGCTGCCGTTGCCCCAGGGGCACCTTCTGGCACCGCCAGGCCTGCGTCCAGGTCAGAGTCCCTCCCTGCCCCTTCACTGCCAGCTGTCCCCTCTGCAGGCCCTGGGCCTCTGGACTGCTGGCCTCTGCCTCATGTGACACTAAGCAGGTGGCGAGATGGGCAAGGTGTGGCTTTGCCCCGTGTCCTGGGGGCCGGCAGAGTTCGGACTCCCTCGACCAGGCTGATGTCCAGGGTCTGGGCATCCCTGGAGCCTGGGAAAAAGGAGCGCTACTCGGCTCTGCGCTTCGCCAGCCCCCAGCCCCAGCTTGGCGCTGCCCTGACCTGGTGTGGCAGGCGGGCCCCTGACCCACGACCGTTTCCTGTGGGCCCCTGCGCCCTGCGGCCGCAGCACAGAGGGAAGCCTGGGTCTTCATGCCTTCCCTTTCCCCTCCTGGCCCCCAAAGCGCCCCTCCTCTTCCCTCTGGCTGACCCCAGACTCCTATCTCCAGGTGTGGGGCCCAGGTGGCTTGCGGGTGCTGGGTCTGCTCTGCTGGGCCTCCAGGCGCAACGCTTCCGTTTCCAATTCCGAACCCTGTTCACCTCAGGCTCAAATCCCCAACCTGAACTCCAGCCTGATACGGGCATCCCCGAGGCCTGCCCCCAGGCTCTGGCATGCTGTGGCTGGAAGGGGCCCGAGCGGCCAGCCCCACCACCCGATTCAGAGCCATGCTCCTGAGCCCCAGGCAGGGGAAGGGACACCCCACTTCACGCAGACTGTTCAGGCAGGACTAGAAGAGCGCTCGGTGCCCCATTCTTGCTGGAGGCTCTCACTCCCCACCCTGCGCATCCCCTTGGAATCCCCCTCCTTTCTGGTCACCTGCCGGGGTCCTAGCTGAGCTCCCTTGAAGCAGAGCTGACGTGCGGCCTCGGTCAAGGCCACAGGGCACGAGCCTCTCACACCCCTATCCCTGAGCAGTGACCAGTCCCACTCACTCCTGGGGATGCTCTCCCGGGGCTGGGCGCCCCTCCCGGGGCTGCCCTTCCAAGGACAGGCGCAGTGGACAGGCATCGCGTGGCATCAGGTGCGTGGCTCTGGTGCACCACTGTGCTTTCTGCTCTCGCTGCCCACCCAGGAGTGCCCCTGTGTGCTGACAGCAGCGCTGCTGCAGGGGCTGGGGACTGCCAGTGCTGACCTCAGGGCTCGCCCACTCCTTCTGGGACAGGGACACCGGCCTCTTAGGCTTGGAGATGAATTGGGCTCGGGCCAGACCCTCCATGTCGACTGCAGCAACTGGTGAGGGGCACGAGGGTGGGTGGGAGATTTGGGGCCCCCCTGGAGCACTGCCTGTCTGCCTCTCCCCCTGTCCCCCACCTGCCTGGGCTACTCCAGGCTCCATCTCTTCTATCTGGGGGGCCAAGGACTTTACCCACCTCCCTGTCCCCAGCGGTCACCCTGCACAGTGCACCACCCCGGCCCTCTCCACAGCTCCTGCGTGCACGGGAGACTGTCTTGCTCCCCAGGGGACTGCTCCCAGGCTGCCGGAGGCTTTGGTCCCTGGGGGCCATGGAGCCCGTGCTCCCGCTCCTGTGGTGGGCTGGGCACCCGCACACGCAGCCACCAGTGTGTGCGCCCCACCCCTGCTCCTGGAGGCCAGGGCTGCCAAGGGCTCCTCCAGGACCTCAAGTACTGCCTCAGTCCAGATTGCCCAGGTACCAGAAGCAGGAGGGGCAGCAGGAGGGGCTGGTCAGTGCCTGGCCTTTGTCCTTTCCTGTCTGTCTTTCCTGTTGCTCTCTGTATCTTGTTTCCTCTTAGTGACTAGTTGTGTTTCTCCTGCTTTCAGGTACATTCAGCCAACATTTCTGGAACTCTTGCCAAATGTACTGTACTATGTGTGCTGGGGGAGGGTGGGACCTCAGGTGTTTAGAGAACCCCTGGAGGAGGGTGCATGGGAGGTTGGGAGGCTGGGGATTCTCCAGAGGGAGTGTCCAAGAGGGCTTCCTGGAGGAGACAGCCTGTGAGGAGGGTACATGAGTAGTGGAAGATCAGAGAGGTTGTGGGGGTTCTTCTAAAAGGGCAATCTAGGAGGGCTTCCTGGGGGAGGCAGCATTGAGGGTTACAGGTTATTTTGACAAGCACTGGAGGGAAGGGAATGTCACCATAACAGAAATGGCTGGCACAAAGATCTTGCTGCCTAAAGAAAGTACCCTGCATGGGGGCCATGTGTCTTTGGGAGGAGGGGCCCAGGGAAGTGCTAAACCAGATAGTGCCTGGTTTGGAACTCGGCCACCAGCCTCAGGTTTGGTCCTGTGCTGGCTGGGAAGCTTTTCTGAGCACGGGTTTCCTTTGGTGCAGGGGCTGTGGGGTCCACAGTGGAACCGGTGACAGACCATCCAGGTAGCCCGGAATCCTGGGGTGGGGGAGCTATGCAGATTCCCTCCTGTAAGGGAGTCCTCCTTTGAGAAGGGCAAGCCCAGCCTCCCCCACCCCCTGCTTCCCAGGAGCCTGGGAGCTGAGGGAGAACTCATCAGGAGATGACCCCCTACCACCAGGCAGCTGGGGCCCATGGTCCCCGTGCTCCCGCAGCTGCACAGACCCTGCCCGTCCTGCTCTGCGCAGCTGCAGCCGCCTCTGCCTGGGGAACTGTACCCGCGGGGACACTTCCCAGGAGCGTCCTTGCAACCTTCCCTCCTGCACAGGTGCACCTTCCAGTCTTGACTTCTGACCCTGACCCATGTCTGAACCCCAGCTTCTGCCTTCCACCAGCTCCTGGTAACCCCCAGCCAGCGTCCAACCTCCAGACCCCAACCTAGCCCCCAAACAAATACCGGGTTCTCACCCGACATCGATCCAGTCTTTACCAACCCTGACAGCTGTTGGGGAGCCCTGCCAATTCCCAGCAAATCCTCACTGAACACCCCCCAAGGTCCCACCAGGTCCCTCTTTAGCCTTGTGAGTCTGGGACCGCTGTCCCCTGTGAGAAAAGGGGAAACTGAGGCCCAGATGCCAAAACCACACAGCAACCAGTGTCAGACCCCGACGGGAAATCCAAGGGTCTGGGTGAGGCCGCAGCCCCCAGTTCCGCACTGGAGCAAGGGCACTGGGGGCTCCAGCTCAGTCATGTCTCCTCCCGCAGAGCGGCCCCTGTGCTCTGACCCTGGCTGTGTGGCCAGGAACTGTTCCTGGACCGCCTGGGTCCCGTGGGGACCCTGCTCCAGGAGCTGTGGGGTGCTCCAGGAGCTGTGTGGGGAGCTGCCTGCGGGCATACCACCCCCCGGACCCCGGCGGGCACTGGTGCCCTGACATCCTCACAGCCTACCAGGAGCGCCACTTCTGCAGCCTGCGAGCTTGCCCAGGTGAGGGGCTGGCGAGGGCAGGGCGCACCTCTCCCTGGCCCCAGGGCCCCGCCCAGGCCCCAGGCCGCATATGGGGGAGCACCTTGGCTCACGGATGTGGGGCTCTGCCTGAGCCAGCCCGTCTCTCTGCCCCACAGTGCCTGGAGGCTGGTCTCGCTGGAGCCCCTGGTCCTGGTGTGCCCGCAGCTGTGGGGGGGCCGGTCCCTGAGGAGCCGCCACTGTTCCAGCCCCCCACCCAAGAATGGGGGTGCCCCCTGTGTTGAGGAGAAGCACCACGCTCGGCTCTGCAACCCCATGCCTTGTGGTAGGAAGCTGGTATTGTGACACCCCACTAGTCTGGGTGCCTTGCAGGGCTCCCTCTGCCCCTAGTTCTCCCCGTGCCACCCTGAGACGCAGACAGGCCCTTAGCGCTCCCTCGGGGGCCGGTTACGAGCAGAGACTCTGGGGAGCAGGTGTCTGGCTGGGGCGGGGCCGGGACTCTCTGGCCAGGGATGGCCTGCTGGACCCACACCCTCCCGCTGCACTAAAATCACTGGCTCAGCACAGTCCCACCGCCAGTTCCTAAGAACCAGCCACCCGGGCAGGAAATTGGAGTTTGAGGTTGACCATCATGAGCCTACCTGGCACCAGGACGTGAACTACCGGCCCCTCCCCCGAGCTTCAGCCCCTCCCCCGTGATGGACCCACGGCCTCCATCACTGAGGACCCCCCTCCCTTAGGACACGCCGCCCATACTGACGTGCCCCTGGGCCCCTCCGATAAACCCAGAGGAGGCGTCCAGTGGGAACGCTGCTGTTCCAGGGGCACAGGGCCAGGCCAGCTCGCCAAACTCTTAGGGCCCAGGCGCCGGGGTCGTGGGGGAGAGGGCCACTGCCCATGGGACACCCCCGTCTCAGGACATGCCCCAGGCAAGTGTTTACACCAGGGAAGGACCCTCTGTGGCTCCCCAGAAGGAGGCGGCCCCTGCTTGGGCACGGGAGGGTTTGGGATCCGAGACTCAACTCAGGACCTCCTGATGGGTCCTCCCATCTGCCCAGAGGCTGGCTGCCCCACGGGCATGGAGCTGGCCAGCTGTGCCAACCGCTGCCCCCGCCGCTGCTCAGACCTGCAGGAGGGCGTCATGTGTCAGGAAGGCCAGACCTGCCAGCGGGGCTGCCGGTGCGCTGCGGGTAGGTGCTGCCGGCCCCAGGGAAGTCCAGGGGCCCCCGGTGCCTGCCCAGCGCTGGAGGGCCTGTGCCCACAGGCTCCCTGGAGCAGGACGGCGGCTGCGTGCCGGTCGGGCACTGCGAGTGCACAGACGCCGAGGGCCGCAGCTGGGCTCCAGGGAGCCAGACGCCGAGGGCCGCAGCTGGGCTCCAGGGAGCCAGCACCAGGAGGCCTGCAGCAACTGCACGTGCCAGGCGGGGCAGTTGTCCTGCAAGGCTGGGCCCTGCCCACCCCCCGCCCTGTGCGCCTGGAGCCGCTGGTCAGCCTGGAGTCCCTGCAGCCACTCATGCGGGCCTGGAGGGCAGCGGAGCCGCTTTCGGGATGGGCTGGGCCCGGCTAGAGTCACCTGTTCCCAGCCGGGTCTCCTCCTGCCTCTGACACAGGAGTCCCTGGGTCCTGTCTCCACCTGAGACGTAGCACCCACCCCACCTGACCCTGGCTTTGGTCCCTGGCCACCCTGCCTTTCCTCAGCCACCCGCAGCCCAGGTGGAGGCGTCCCCTCTCACCAGCACTGCCCCCGCCTGCCCAGGTCCTCCACATCGGGCTCGTGGGCCCCGGGGTGCCGGCAGGAGCAGTCTCAGCGCCAGCCCTGCCCTCAGCCCCCGTGTCCACCCTGTGCCTGCACGGCGCCCTCCCCCGGGCCCTGGGCGACAGCTGGCTGCAGGACGCGTGACAGCAGTGGTAAGCCCTGGGCAGGGCGGGTGGTCCTTCTGCCCTGCGGCCCCTGCTGGACAGCAGTGTCCCTGAGTGCGGCTTCTCCCTCAGCTCTGCACCCCAGAGGGCGTGCTGTGTGAAGACACGGACTGTGCAGGTCTGGGCGTCCCCGCTCACCCCACCCCACTGGCCGCCTACCTCCCTGTCCACGGTGCCCCTTGGTGCCCCGCATGCTCTCCTGTTTCCCCTGTGCTGTGATGCTCCCAGCCGTTCCCTTTTCTGCTTCCTTTTCATCTACCCCCTTACCTCCCCTGTTCCCACCCACAGCGCCCGGGGCCTGCTCACTGTGGAACCCCTGGCCCGACTGCCCGGTCTCCTGTGGAGGTGGAAACCAGATCTGCACCCGCATCTGCTCAGCCTCGACACCGCGCCCCTGGGAACCCCCCTGCTTGGGCCCCGACACCCAGACCCAGGGCTGCGGGCAGCAGCCTTGCCTGGGGCTGCTGGAGGCCTGCTCCTGGGGCCCCTGGGGCCCCTGCTCCCACAGCTGTGGCCCAGGCCTGGCCTCCCGTGCTGGGTCCTGCCCCTGCCTGCTGGCTGACCCCACCTGCAGTGGCCCCTTCCTGCATCTGGACACCCGGGCCTGCTATCTGGGACCCTGCCTGGGTGAGTGGCCAGGAGAAGCCCCTGCTTCCCTGTCTGGGGAAGAGGCAGGAATAGTAGCTCTTTCCCCAGATGTCAGATTAGCTCCCCAAATCTGTGCCCATCCCTCTAACTAAAAAAAAAACAACCTTCTTTCCTCCTGCCACTGTCTCTCACTGCCCCGTGAGAGCGGAACTGCCAGCGAGGATCATTCCGAAGTCAGGGCTCCCTTCTGCCCCCTCTCTGAGCAGGGTGCCGGCCCCTCTGGGAGGAGAGTGGAGGGCAGGAGGAGGGAGGCAGGACAGGCAGAGAGGCCCAGCTCTCACAGTGCCTCCTGTCCCAGAGGAGTGCGTGTGGAGCAGCTGGAGCAGCTGGACGCCGTGCTCCTGCCAGGTGCGCGTCCAGCAGCGCTACCGACACCAGGGCCCGGCAGCCGGAGGGGCCGGGGTGGGGCCCCTCTGCACCCGACTGGATGGCCACTTCCGGCCTTGTGTCATTGGCAACTGCTCTGGTGAGGCCCCAGGAGCGTGAAGGCGGGACTGAACCTCCAGAGCCCTGGGGGAACCCCACTGGGACTCCTGGCTCCTCAGGGAGAGAGTCTTGGGGCCCAGTCCCACTTTGGCTACTCTCTGCACAGCTGCTCCTCCCCGCCCCACCCCAGCCCCAATCTCTGTCTTTGCAGCTGCCCCAAGCACAGGGGGTCTTAGCCATCTCCCACGAGGCTGCCCCCTCCTCTGCCCCCCTCTCCACTCTGCCAACCCCCAGAGCACCTGCAGGCCCCTAACTCTGCAGCCTCCCTCTTCCCTGCAGCTTCCGCTGCAAGGCCCAAGCCACCCTGCCCCTTCTCTGGAGGTGCAGGGCCCGTGGGGCTGGTGCCGGTGGCCCCACTGGCCAATGCAGACAGTGGGGGTGACCCCGGGGGACCTGCACTGTGTGCTCTGGGCGTGGGGTGGAGGGGGTGTCTGGGCTGCCCCACCAGCCTGCCTGCCCCCCAGAGGACGGCTGCACGCCTCCCTTTGAGTTCCAAGCCTGTGGCTCCCCCTGTGCCGGTCTCTGCGCCACACACCTGAGCCGTCAGCTCTGTCAGGACCTGCCGCCCTGCCAGCCCGGCTGCTACTGCCCGCAGGTAGGGGTGGGGCCTGGGAGATGACCAGGAGGAGCGGCCCCTGGCCACACTCGCACACCCCACCCCTCCACCCATGGTGACACCTCTCCCTCGAACCTTTAGTGACTGCCATGCCTCTTCCCAGGCAGCCTCGTGGCCTGTGGACCTGCTGTGGCCCTGGCACCAAGCTGGTGAGGGCACAGCCTGACCCTCTGCTTCCCCTATCAGGGGCTGCTGGAGCAGGCTGGGGGCTGCATCCCCCCTGAGCAGTGTGCCTGCCAGCATATCTCCAGGGAAGGCGCCGTGACCCTGAGGCCCGGGGAGCAGCTGTGGCTGGGCTGCAAGGAGTGGTGAGTAGTGAGGGATAGAGGTGGGAGGCTCTGCTCAAGGCAAGGGCCAGGAGGGGCTTTGGGCCCCCCGGGGCCTGTCTACCACCCGCAGGAAAGAGCAGCTAAGCCCTTGGGCGCAGACCAGCCTCCTTCTGCTCCAAATAGCCTAGAGTTCACTTTTCATGGCCCCCCCTCCTGCTCCCTACAGTGTCCCCCCGACCCCGTGTTCTGGGCTGGTCCTGCCCCCTAGGGCCCATCCTGACGGACTGTCCCCTCCCACAGCGAGTGCCAGCATGGGAAGCTGCAGTGCACCAGCCGGGGCTGTGCAGGTAACGGGCAGGGGTGCCGACTGCCCCTTTGCACCAGGCCTGCGGGTTTGGGGCCCTGGAGTGTTCGGTGCTAGGACTGGGACGGTCTAGGATGGCTGGTTCGTCACCCACCCCGCCACCCCCAGCCCTTCCCATTTCCTGGACATAACCCAGGTCCCCTCTGCCCACTGGAGTCTCTGGGTTCAGGGAGGGGTCACCGGAAAGGACCCCCACTCACCCCTGCCCTCCCCAGGTCTTCTGCCTCTGAGTGGCTGGTCCCAATGGTCACCCTGCGGCCCCTGCCTGCCCGCCAGTCTCCTGGCCCCTGCCTCCAGGATGGCTCTAGAGGGGCACTGGCCCCAGGAACCAGCCACCGTCCCCCCGACCACGGCCCCCCTGCTGGCTTCAGAGCAGCACTGCCATCGCCTCTGTTTGGACCCTGAAACGGAGAGGCTGTGGGCGGGGGACCCGGACCTCTGCACGGAGCCACTCAGCCAGCAGCGCCTTTGCCCAGACCCTGGAGCCTGCCAGGGTGACGGGGGCAGGGGACAATGGAGCAGGAGGGCGCCGGGCGTAGAGTTCGAGGCGGGAAGAGCAGCAGCCTGGAGCCTGGGGGGACAAGGCACCTGCAGGGCTGGGGCCCAGGCCCTGGGGTGTTCCTGGGCACTGACTCCCATTTTGCATCCCCAGACTTATGCCAGTGGAGTCCTTGGGGGCCCTGGAGCCCCTGCCAGGTGCCCTGTGGTGGGGGGTTCCGTCTGCGCTGGAGAGAAGCAGGGCTCCCCCATGGAGGAGGCTGCCAGGGCCTATGGGCTCAGACTGAGAGCTGCAACCTGGGGCCCTGCAAAGGTAACCCCATTCCAGCCTCCGGAGGGAATGTAACTTAGATGGAGTCAGGGCCACGTGGCCGCTGCGCCCACAGACATGCAGTGGAAGGCGGGGTGCTCTCTGGGGGTGCTGAGAAACATCCCCATCATGAACCCCTACCTTCTGGTCCTCAGGGGAAAGCTGTGAGGCCCAGGGAACTGTACCCACCCTTGACTGTGCCAACCAGTGCCCGCGGAGCTGTGTCGACCTCTGGGACCGTGTTCTGTGCCTGCAGGGCCCCTGCCGCCCAGGTGCCTGGCCAGGCCCGCGGTCCAGCCTGGAGCCTGGTGCCTGAGCAAGTGCCTGGCTGGGCTGGGCAGACTGCTGGACTGGGCTTTTAGGGCAGCAAAGTGGATTCTTTGCTGGGGTCCTAGAACATGAGCCTGAGTTGAGACACGTGTTGTTGGTGGCGAGGTGCCCTTGGGGGTCCTGATGGTGTGTCCCTTCCCCGGGGCAGCCAGAGCGACCCCTTCGGCACCAGGGAGGGGAGCTCCGCACCAGCCTGGGCTTGGGGCTCCATCGGCTCCAGAGAGCTCTGTTGACTGCCAGCGCAAGCACCCCATCTGACTTGCCCCCGCCTCTCCCAGGCTGCCACTGTCCCCCTGGGCAGCTGGTACAGGATGGACGCTGTGTGCCCATCGCCTCTTGCCGCTGTGGCCTCCCCAGCCCCAATGCCTCGTGGGTGCTGGCCCCGGCCGAGGTGGTGCAGCTGGACTGCAAGAGCTGGTATGAGCCTGCTGGCGGCCGGCTGGGAGATGGGGGCTATGGTGGGACCCGTAGGGCAGGCCAGGGCTCAGGACGTTGCTGGGGCACAGAAGCTCTCCCCACCCTGACTTGGGGCTTGAGCCCTCTGCACCCCGCTGTCTGCAGCACCTGCGTCAATGGGTCTCTGGTGTGCACACTCCGTGACTGCCCGGCCCTCGGGCCCTGGTCAGCCTGGAGCAACTGCTCGGCCCCTTGTGGCGGGGGCACCACCGAGCGCTTTCGGAGCTGCGAGAGGGGTCCCGAGGGCGCACCGTGCCAGGCCCAGGACACGGAGCAACAGCGGGAATGTAACCGGGAATGCCCGGGTGAGCACCGGGGCGCAGGCGCCTGCCTCCCCCTGTCGAGCCAGGCCCCGCCCCAGTGGCATCCTTGGGAGCCAGCCCCTCCTGATGCTCCCCTCGTCCTCTGTGTGCTCCCCACAGAGTGCCCACCTGGCCAGGTGCTAAGTGCCTGTGCTACCTTGTGCCCACACCTCTGCTCACATCTGCTACCTGGCGCCCTCTGCAGGCAGGTGCCCTGCCAGAGAGGCTGTGGCTGTCCCGGAGGGCAGGTGGGTATGAGTGTGGTGCCCAGCCTGGTGCCAGGCAGGTAGGGAGATGAAGTGGTGGTCCCAGCATAACTAGCACCTGTGCCACCCCAGCTGCTGCACAATGGCACCTGTGTGCCCCCCACTGCCTGCCCCTGCACCCAGCTCTCTTTGCCCTGGGGCCACACCTTGACTCTTGAAGAGCAGGCCCGGGAGCTGCCCTCAGGGGCTGTGATCACTGAGAACTGCACCCGCTGGTGAGTGCCCAGGGCCAGGGTCACTGTGGTGTGGGAGGAGTGGCTGAGAATGGACGGGGGCAGGGACCTTGGGAGGCACCTGAACAGACACTTCTGTCTTCACAGTACCTGCCAAGGTGGTGCCTTCAGCTGCTCCCTCGATGAGAACTGTCAGGGTGAGCTGTCTAGGTCTTTCTGTCCCTCCAGAGCCAAGGCCAGCTGGCCCTGAGCAGCAGCCTTGCTGGCCATCGGCTAAGCTGCCTCCTTCAGGAAGCCCCTGCCCTGCTATGTCCACACTGTCCCCTCACTGTCCATTGTCCAGATGCTCTGCACTGTCCACTGTAAGAGGGAAGCTCTTTCTTTGCTGATGAGGAAAGTGAGGTCAGAGGGTGGGCAGCGGGCGGCTGCCCTGTACTGTCTGCTCCATCTGGCCAAGGCCAGCAGGGCTGTGCTCAGAGCTACGGGCTCCTGCGTCTCCCTGCCGGGCTCTGTGCATTCAGAGACATGCACACTGGCTGGAGGGCAGACGGGCCACCAGCACAGGAGGCAGCAACAGGACAGTGACGCACTGCCAAGCAAGCAGCCCCACAGGATGTGGGGTTCCCTAAACAGGCCTGGGGGCTGGACGGGACTGGTCAGGGGAGGCTTCCAGGTGGGCCCTGCTAGCATGTGGGAGGTGAACAAGAACAAAGAGGTGTGTTTGGAGGTAGCTGGAGCCCAACAGGCATGTGTGGGGAGGGAGGAGTGAAGTGAGGGGAGCCCACTGTGGGAGGGGGAGGGCGAACCAAGGCTGGACCCAGGATGACCCACGTGGTGTTCTGGTGGTCTTCTCTGGCAGAGTGCCCCCCGGGGGAAACATGGCAGCGGGCCATTCCGAGGGAGCCGGGGCCTTGCGAGCAGATGTGCCGGGAGCCCAATGCCACAGAGACTCAGAGCGACTGCAGTGCCCCTGGCTGTGTGTGCCAGCCAGGTCTCTTCCGCAGCCAGGCGGGCCCCTGTGTGCCTGCGGATCGCTGTGAATGCTGGCACCTGGGGCGTCCCCACCCAGTGAGCTGCCAACACCCCCCCACATAGGCCACCCAGGCCTTCCCCACCCACTCCCTTTCCTCCCTGATCTGGGGCACTGCAGCGGGCAGCTGGGCCAGCACACCAGACAGTCTCACCCGACCCACCTCCCCTGGAAACTTGCTGCCGACTCCTGTGCCAGGCCACCGCCCTGGCGAGGCCCCGGCTGGGGTCAGGGCTGGGCAGGTGGGTGGGTGGTTGATTTGTGGTTCCAGGCAGCATGAGTGAGGGGGCGGGAAAAGGAGTAATATGGTGCATTGCTGGGTGAGTTAGTGCCCTGTGCAAGGGGAGCTCAGTGCCACGGGGCCCTGTAGGAAACCCTCAGAACCATCCTACCCAAGGACCTGGGGCATTCACACACTGGCTCCCTGCCTCCGGGGGTATTACCCAGCATCTTGACCCCAGGAACACAGCAGGCTTCCCCGTTGCACCTGCATGCCAGGAGCCAGGAGCTAGCCCTGTGTCCTCAGGAGAAACTCCTCAAGCCAGCAACTTGCTCCAAACCAGTCAGGGGGCCAAGGGAGTTGGAGGGGGGCAGGGAATCCACAGCAGCTGCTTTGGGGCACCCCTGAGACTGTTAATCAATGGAGAAGACTGTTATCAAAGGGACAGCCTTGCCCAAGGCACGCAGGCCTGGGTGAAACCAGAGCCAGGAGGCCAGTGAGGAGGTCACTGGGATAACCCAAGGAAAAGAGAAGCGAAGTCCCAAGTGGACAGATGGAAAGGAGGTCTCCCCCACCTCCCCAGCCGGAATCCGAATGGCAGGAGGCCTGTGAGAGCTGCCGCTGCCTTCACGGGACAAGTGTCTGCACTCGGCTCTGCCCCCTCCTCACCTGTGCCCAGGTACCCACCTGTTGCTAGGGTGTCAGAGCCTCCTGCTGGCTCCCTCCCCAAGGGCTGGTCTGGGGGCATCCTCCTGAGCACCCTGGGGCCCCTCCCTCTGCAGGGTGAGGTGCCTGTGCAGGAGCCGGGGAGCTGCTGTCCCACTTGCCACCAGGAGACTCTCGGTATGGAGGGACCTGCGGGACCCCTGCCACACCTCCCTAGGTCTGGGTCAACTGCTCAGTACCCTCCCTGGGAGACCCCCCTTCCCCATGCTGCCCACCGTGGGGAACAGCAGAATGAGGCCTCCCAGTGCCCTTGGCACCTGGCCACCCCACCTTGACATGCTTCCCCCAGGCCCATGTGCCCTGCCCCCTCCTGCCACTCCCCTGTCCCTCCCCACAGAGGAGCAGCCAGGCTCTTGCCAACCCTTCACTGAGCTTCGAAACCTCACCAAAGGCCTGTGCTACCTGGACCAGGTGGAAGTGACCTACTGTAGGGGGCACTGCCCATCCAGCACCCACGTCATGCCTGAGGTAGCAAGGGGGCGGCCAGGCTGGGCAGGGGAGTCAGACCAGTTTGTGGCCCCTGAGTGTCTGCTGTCCAGAGTGCTGAAAGGATTTGTGGGTGGAAGGAAAGGAAGCCCAGGGGACAAGGGGGAGGACAGTCAGGGCCAGTTTTCACCAAGCTGGTGGCTACACCTGCTGCTTGGCCCGTGACCCTCAGGGAGCTTGGGACCACTCCAGGGAGGTCTTCTGCTTTTCCCCCATGTTCCCACAGGGAACACCAGGGAATACCAGGTCCCCTGTGCCCCTCCAGGCCAGCAAGCCTGGGCCGGCAACAGAAAGGTCTAGAGGAGCTAAGCTCCACGTAGAAATCAGAGCCCATTGTGGAGCCAGTGCACATGTGCAGGGGTAGATGTCTGTTCCCAGTGTGTAAGTCGTCTATTTTTAAAAAATAATTATTTTTGAGGTCACATAAATTTCAGGTGTGAAGCCACATGTACATACTACTATGTTCCTTGCTGAGAGTCCAAATCTATTTTCTTTGCTGCCCCCTTTTCTGATTTACCTGCCCTTTGGTCCCCTCCCCGTCTGGTAGCCACTGACGGGCCTTAGAGTCCAGAGTGGGATGTACTTGTAGCACGTGCTGTTGTCCTAGACGTTCCCGGGCAGGTGCGTGGGCTTGCCCCCTGCCTGCTCCTCCTGGGAACACTTCTGGATTTTTGAAAACATAGAGTGAAGGAAGAATAATTAAGAGCTTTTTTCCCCAGGGAGGAATGTGAGTAATAGTAGCACAGAATTCAAAGAGAAATTTTGTCACTGAAAAAACTTTTGTAGTTTCATTATCTTGGTATTGTTGCCATTTCAAAATAAAATTAATTCTAAGGACATGTCCAATGAGATTGAGCATTCAGTGGCATTCCTGTATCAGAGTAAGAGGGGCCTGCTTGGAGTGAGGGCTCTGCACTCAGAACCAGAACCGTGCGGTCTAGGGCTTGGTTATTTGTAAGTTCTTGCATTATTAGCATCTCTCCGATTGGACTGTAAGCCCTAGGGATAGAGCAGTGTCTTCCCTGGCTGCTGCCTGGGCACAGGGATGGGCATTCTGGAAGGGCTGGTGTAACTTACAGGTTGATGGACACGCAGGTGGGTGGGTGAAGAGGAGGGCTTCTTGGAGAACCTGGGCTCGGTGGTACTTTACCTCTCCCAGGCAAGGCTGCCCTGCTTGGCCAGGAGCTTGGGGTCTGCCCTCCCTGGACCCCAGCCCCTCTTGGATCAGGAAGTCAGGGAGAGAAGGGGAGTGTCTTGGGTGAACACCTTTGGCCGCTCCCCAGCTCAGCTACTCCATCTCACCAGGAGCCGTACCTGCAGAGCCAGTGCCAGTGCTGCAGCTATCACCTGGATCCGGAGAGCCCAGTGCGGATCCTCAGCCTACACTGTCCTGACGGTCGTATGGAGCCAGTGGTGCTGCCCGTCATCCACAGCTGCCAGTGCAGCGTCTGCCAGGGTGGGTGCGGGAGGGCAGGGGAGAAGGCGGAGCCCCAACAGGGTGAAACTGGGCCAGGGGGCAGGGCGGGGCCAGGGGCAGGGCGGGGCCAGGGGCAGGGCGGGGCCAGGGGCAGGGCGGGGCCAGGGGCAGGGCGGGGCCAGGGGCAGGGCGGGGCCAGGGGGAGCGGGTGGGGTCTGAGCTAGTGGGGTCTGAACTAGTGTCAGGCCCTGAGAGGGAGATCTGGTTGGGCTGGAGAGGAGAGGACCTGGGGCCTGAATCAGGTTGGCTCTGGAGGGTCCTTAAGCCGACTCTTCCTGGAATGCTTTGATCCACTCGCTTCCCCCTTTTCTCAGCATTCCTGTTCATTTCTTCTGCAATCATTGGTGAGGTTGGGTGTTCACAGTCAGTCATACCTGGTTCAAAGCCCAGTTCATCTGTTTCCTCTCTTTCTGGGCCTCTATCACCTCATCTTTACAGCCGGGCTGACCGTCTGTCAGGCTGGCTGGTCAGCACATGAGGGTGACGTGCTGGCAGGCGCCTGGGTCTTAAGTTCCTGGTATGTGCTAACCCAAAGCCATGCTGTGTGGCAGGTGAGGTGGAAACAGAAGGGAGGGCGCTGACGCAGCCTGGGCAGAGCGCAGGCCGAGGGCTCACTTTTACTCTGGGCTTCTTCCAGTTTGCTCTGGCTGTGGTCTCTGCAGTCCCACCCTGGCCACTCTGGCCTGACCATTCCACCCCTTTTGCAAACACATATCTCCCTCCTTCATTCTCCAGGAGGTGAGTTCTCAAAGCACTGATGCTCAACGATGAGTGTGCTGCCCCTCACAGAACCATCGGACCGGCAGTGCTGAACCCTCTGCCTGCCTACCCATCCCCTGGCCAGCACGGCCCGAATAAAGTGACCTTGACAGCAGTTCCCTGCTCAAAGTCTGTTTCCTGGGACCAGACTGGGCAGGGAGGAGGGGTGGGTCTTGGGCCTGCACAATCTGTCTCCCAGAGACCTCCGTGAATTCACCATGGCTGTGAACTTGGGAAAGTCACTTCCCATAATGGAATCTTGGTTTTCCTTTTGTAGCAGGTTAAATGCAAAGTCTGAAGATTTCTGGTGTCAGAGATCTGAGTGTGTGCTTTGGATGAATGTCAGAAAAAAAAATCCCCCCCCCCCCCGCCCACCTTGATCGACTAGTCCGGTGCCTTCAAGGTTGACTGGCCTTAGAAACACCTGGGAAAGCACGCAAGGACCTGAGCTGGGAGAGCATCCTGGTTGCCCTCACCAGGGAGGTGTGAAGGGCGGAGCAAGTCTCTCCGCGTCCAATCAGAACCCCGCATTCCGGTTGCCAATGGCAGCTTTCAGAGCCCCGTCTGGCAGCCTGACTGTTTCCCGAGATGCCGGCCGCCATGGCCTGGGCTGCCGCAAAGCAACTCCCTCCGCACGCTGGTGCTCTGGGCTGCTACCTCTGCTGGGCCCTCTTGCGCCGCTGCCTGGCAACGTGGGGGGAGCTGTTTCGTGGCCGCGCCCCTTCCCCCCCGCCCCCCACCCCCCGGGAGACTTTTCCCTCTGGGGGCCTAGTCACCCAGGTAGTCTCAGCGGCAGCGCCCCGGCCAGGCCGCTGGGGGGCGAGGGTGGGGGTCAGCACGGGCCACCGCTGGCAGGGCCATGGAGCCCAGGGAGTCGGGGAAGGTAGGCCTGGAAGGGCCCTAGGGCTCCCGTGCCGCCCCGCCGGTCCGCGCTGGGCTCCCGCGTCCACACGGGTGCGCCGGTCTTGCAGGGAGCCTGCGCCCGCTCGCCCGGACACGCCAGCTCAGAGCCCAGCGCAGTCGCCGCAGTCGCCGCAGCATACCTCGCCGCCGGCCTTTCGGGCCCAGGGCTGGGTGCGGTGGGGCGGCCCCCCGGGGTGATGTCGCCAGAGCTCCTTCTCTCGTGCCACCAGCCGGGTCCTGCTTGTTTTGAGGCTGGATAAGACCTCAGTGGAAGTCAAGGGGCGAGGCCTGAGAGGCGGGGAGGGCTTGGACTGCCTGCATCCTCCTTCCCCAGCAAGGGCTTGAGAAGCAACAGAGGGCGATGGGCACCTGTCTGTGTCTAGCTTGTCTGCTCCCTGGAGTAGCTGATCTGGCTTAGAAGCATATTCCGCTTGCTTCGGCTTTGGGCAGGGCCTCTGAGTTGGAAGCAGTGCTGGAGAAAGTGCTGGGAGGTAGATTTCAGCGGGTAAACCCGAAAGCTGCAGCTCCCTGGCATGAGTGAAGACCAGCGAGGCTGTCGCACTTGAGTTGGACATGGTGGCAGGCTCCTGGGGGGCCAGGATCTGTCTGGGTATTCGCTGCCGCCAGTGCTTGAGTTTCTTCTTGGGCACACAGAGAAATTCCTCAACAAGCCATTTTTATTTCCAGTGCTTTTTGAGTTCTATTTTAAACATGGTTCACCTAATAAATATTTGCCATCTGTAGCTTGCGTTGAGTGAGATGCTGGAGTTCAAGGATAGAAATGAAATGATCACTTTCCTCATGGACTTCCCCTGGAATGTTCAGTTCAAGAAAGTGGGTAAGCCTGAAAGGGTTTTCCAACAAGCAAAAGAGAGGAAGGATAATGATGTTATTTTCATGCATTTGTTCTTCCTGAAAAGACCGGGAAGGACTTGTGGTGATGAAATACGTCCCCATGCCCCACCCCTCCCACAAACTTCAGTGACACTTTCCAGATGAAGCAGCCTGCAAAGTCAACAGCCCAGGACAGTGAAAGACTAAAGAAAGACTGAGATGCGCCCCCATGCCCGCCTTGTGTTAAGCGCCACTGGAGAGACCAAACTAATACAGGGAATGAATGCCCTTATCCTCAGGTCGTATCTCCCAATTAGAATGAATCTGACTTTGGACAAGGGGAAGCAAAATGTTGCGAGGAACAAGGGAACCAACAACCGATGTGGAAAACTGGAATTACTGATTTGAGGTCTATTTCACAATCTCCTGCTCCACTTGAGGCTTTCTTAGCCTGTAATGGGAGAAGAGAGAATACAAACATTTTTGAGGGGAGGAGAAATTGGGTATCATTTTCAAGGACAAGCACTAACTGAAAATTCTGGGGACTGGAGATTTCACCCTTGATTCTAAGAGAAGAGTCAGAGAGGCTGAGCCATGGCTCGGGGTCCTGCCTGAAGCTTTCATGCCTGAGAGCCCCTAGAGCAGCAGTGGTTCTAAGGCTTTTAGAGCCACTTTCACTCATCTCTTTTCGCTAAAGGGAAAACCAGGATGGGCTTCCTGGAGGAGATGAACACGCAAGGCCCAGCCCTGGACACAGGACTCTCCCTGCCACCTCACAAGAGTGTCTGCCTGTCCTACTGTGCTCCAGAGAGCAGTGCCCTTGAGGCGGGTGGTGCAGGGAGAGGCAAACGGCCCTAGGTCCATCCAGCAGTCCTGGTTTGCCCAGTTCCCATGGTTGGTCATGAACCAGAACAGACGGCCCTCTTTTGCTCCGCCTGCCGGGAGCGCCCCTCCACCAGGGACAAGCGGTCGAGGTTGAGAGAAGGCTACATGGGACCTTTCAAGGTAGACCCTCAAGCACCACGCCAAGAGCAAAGCCCACGTGCTCTCCACGGAGGCCTTGGCGGCACGGGACCAGGTCTGGGCAGCCCGACTCCAGAGCACCCCGGCTATGTCTGCAGAGGGCTGGCCGGCCACAAGCACCTCCTCACCGCAGGCCACCCCATCCTGGACCGCCCCGGGACACCAGGCGCCATGATCACATGGCCAGGATCCTGTCTGGAGCGGAGCTGGAGGGCCAGGGAGGGCTGGAGCCGCCGCTGCCCCGCTCCTAGACTGCGGCTCCCACGGCCGCCGCTGTCCGTGGCTCCTCACGCCCTGACGTTCTGTGGGACGATTCTGCTGGGCTCTGCGGCCAGGTAATGTGGTTGCGGTGACTGCTGCCATTCTTGTCCAGCGTGGCCAGAATGCAGGAGGCGCTGTTTTAAGTGCTTTACAGGCATTTTCTCCTTCATCTGACTCCACAGCCCTATTGGTATCATCTTTTTGCAGGTACTGAAGCCTAATTCGTGGGACAGAGTGTCCCAATCTGAGATAGAAAGAGAACACCTAAATTCAGAGCAATAATCTTTGTCCGGAAGCAAAAACAACCACAGAATTTAATATAAATCAGCCACAAGCATGAAACATCCACAGAACTCTTTTTTTTTTTTAAGATTTATTTATTTATGCATACAAGCACTGGGGTACAGGCCAGAGGTGCCGGGGGTGAGAGGATTCACCAGAGACAGAGCAGGGAACAGAACAAGCAGACTGACTGAAATGCACTGCTGAAGGGAGCAGTGGGCACAGCAGGAGAGGTCTGCTGTGCCATGTGGGTCCCCTCCTTGGCCGGCAGCAGGCACGGAACTCGTGCTGCAGCGGCTGCTGTTTGCTTCATAGTGCGTTGCTTAACCCACTGTGCCACCAGGGAGGCCCCATCCACAAAACTCTTAAGGGACCAATTGAAAAATATGTTTCTCTTTAACTCTGGGATCACGTGGTGCATTTGAACACGGCAAAGTTCTTTCGCACACACTCTTGCATGTCCTGTTTCTGGTGCTGCTGAGTGGGCGGGTATGGCAGGCCTGTGAGACTTGTCCTGGGGGGTGGGGGTGGGGAAACAGGAGTGACATACCCAGGGGGCAAGAGCTCCCAAACAAGTGACTTCCCTGAGCTCATGACCCTGGCCCTGGGTGCACTTCCACTCCCATGGCACAGCCCACACCCCTGCTGGGTCCCCCAGGACCCTGGTTCTCACCTTAGGCTGCTTTTTTAATTTTCTGCTTCTTTGGACAGATGGCCTATAAGAAACATAGGAACTGGGGTCTTTGAGTAACTAGAGCCTCACCCATTTCTCAGGTGCTCCATATCAGTAGGATTTTTCTACAAATCTACAAGTACTGCAGTCCCCCTTCCATTATTCCAATCAGAGTAGCTCAGTGGCTCCTCACACCTAACGTCCAGAGGACCAGCTAAAGGTAGTAAGCGCCAGCTCTTCACAGTGCTGGAGAGGGACAAAGCTTGTTTTGCTTCATGCTCGTGTCCCTTCTAGTTTTCAGTGCTGGGGCGGATAATCAAGCCTCACCTTTAGAACTGGGTTCCAGTAACCCCATAGCATGTGGGGGCCTCATCACCAAAGATCAGCATCTTTAATTCCTTTTACTCCTTCTTCCCATCCCAGCGGGAAACCTTAGCAAGTTTCCTTGAGGCAGATGGTCACCTTTGCTTTCACGATGAGTGGCCCAGAGGGGGTGGGGGTGCAGCCTCAGCCCCTACCCACCCCTGTGCTTTCTGGCCTTTGTGTTTCCTCCTGGGAGACCCCTGGATCATGAGCTCATTTGGGCATTACCTTACCTAGTCCAGGCCTCCCGAATTTGCCTCTTGGACTTTGATGGGTAAACTAGTTCCTCAGGCTACATCTGGGCCTCTTAGTGAGCACCCCCGGGAGGGATGGCCTTGTGAAGGCGCCCAAAGTGTCTCCTGGGTGTGCTGAACAGTCGACTGCTCTCTGTTGCAGGACCCTCCTGCAACCCCTCAATCAGGGGGGCTGTTTGAGGCAGTGCCAGCGGTGTCTGAGCAGATGGCGGTGTATTTCACCCAGAGGAGTGGGCCACGCTAGATGAGCGGCAGAAGGAGCTGTACAGAGATGTGATGCAGCAGAACTACGAGCTCTTGGCCTCCCTGGGTAAAGACTCCTGGGGCCCCTGTTGCCAGCTTCCTGTGACCCTGGGCACCCGCAGGACAGCCGCTCTACCACGGCTGCCCTCCCATACCTGGGCAGAGAGTGTTTACAGTTTTTGCACCTCGGATGCCTCCCCACCTGAGGGAACTCTGTCCTCTCTTCATCCACCATTCATCATCCATCCACCACTAAACATTTATTGAGCTCCTGCGTGTACCGGATGACCCTGAATCATATCTCTCCGCTCTTGGGGCTGGAAGGTTCTGGAGAGAAGGTGCTGTCACAGGAAACTACAACAACCCAGGATCCAAAAAGAGGTCCAGAGTCTGAGCATCAGCGGGAGGGGTTGGGAAAGTGTTTCTGGAGCATGAAACATTGGTCTGAGTTGAACAGCAGGCGAATGGGAAGGAGGAAGGACATCAAGAGGGGGAGGGATGCAGAGAGCGAGGGGGCCATCTCCTCGTGCTCGGGCTGCCTCATCTTGCCCAGGGTCTCTGGGGTTGGGTGCTGGAGGATGAAGGTAGTGTGGCTGTTGCCTTCTCAGGAGAGTGTCAGCTCCTACTGCTGCCTCTGTTTCATCTCTTTGCCTCCTTTATCAGACATTGGAGGTTCTCATGAGACTCCAAATTGGGAGACCCGTCTCCATAGTGCAGAGCTCTTATCTGCTGTGGGGTGCTAGCGTCCACTGTCACAGGACCCTCACGGAGCAGGCTGCTGTGCATGACTTGGGGTGCTCAGCAGCTACCTGTGTCACTGACGCTGCAGAATCAGAGTAAGGCTATTTGTGATGTCGTAGGTGTCACATCCTTTGGGTGACAGAAACCAGTAAACTTGTTCTTTTAGGTTTTATAACTAATGTTTTTGGAAACTGTTTTTGGAAAGGCAGTCTGCATCCATGTATTCAAATTTAATATTCATTTGGCTGTTAAGGTGCTTAGACTGAAGTTTTTTTTTATTGTAACATTTGTATTTCTTTATTTTTTCCCTTTAATTTATATATATTTGACATCAATTGTAATCCCCATGTATTCCCCATCACCATATCACCAGTGCACCATCACCTCAGTCCCCCGTGCTCCCGTCTGCCCTCAAACCCCCCTTGCTCTCGCCCCACCAAGTGTCCCCAATTTGTCCTTTTAGACTGAAGCTTTTCAACAGCTGGCCCCTTTACAAGGTTTATCTTCTCACCCACCAACCCCTTGGTCTCCGCAGTGAGCCACGCAGCAGGGCTGAGTGTGTAAAGGAGTCATTTTAATTGTAGAGAAAAGAGGCGGGGTTCGTTGTTTTCAGTGCTTTCCTATTTCAAACTTTCTTGTGAATGTGCTTGCTTAAAAGTTTATCGCTCTGCATAGTTCTACTGTTCTTTCATTTCCATGCTTTAGATTCTGCCTTCAGATTAGTCCTATATGATGTTTTTTCTTGCTTCACGCCCCCAAAAGAAAATCAGTTGCATTCCACTGTTAAGGAACTAATACTTGTCAGTAACAGAGAGATGTGCCAATACAGTGACAGTGTGGGAGCCCTTGGTTTTACCTGTAAAGGTGTCATCCTGTGCTAAGTGGCCGGCCTCTGTCATGTGGGCAGTCTTTTCTACGGGTATGACATCAATGACAGTGAGATCTCAAACACTTTAGGGTCGGGGGAGTCGTGTCACTAGGTGGAAGCCAAACCTGAGTGGCGGACCCTCAGTGAGATGAGCAAGAGTTAGAATCACTCATAGGATGCCCGAGACCCATGTTGCTCTATGGTGGGCCAGGTGACATGACCCCCAATGGGGCAGCCTGGAAGCCAGAGAGCGAAGACCCAAGGCAGGGAGCCATCTCCAAACAGACTTAGGGTAGAGCCTACCAGCCTTGGGGTGAAGTTAGCCTAGAAGGACCAGACATCTGGCTTTGAAAGCTAAACTCTCTTCATGGACTTACATGGAGTGTGTATGTGTGTACTTACTTATGTGTTTGTGAGTGCGTCTTAGTTTTTGCATTGATTTTCCCAGTCCTAAGAAAAATCCGTTTGAAAATTTCCTTCTGTCTTATTTGTTCTGAAAGGAATTTAAAAAGGTTTGGGCAACGTTTTAGCCAGAGCTGCAGTGGTGCCCTGGCAGTGGAGCCAGCCAGGTCCAAGGGGAATATATTGAGGCAAACAGATTTGGAAATACCCAATATCCTGTTTTTCAGTCACCCTTTAAAAATATTTCTTTACAGTTAAGTTTTTTAAAATCAAAGTAGATCTAGTAAGACTTGTAACAAAACATGCAGTCCCCTCTCTTGCCTTTCTCGCTTGCTGTATCAGTCCTATACCCAAGACCTTTCAGCGGTTTCTTTTAGTGACGTGCCTTGTTATTTCTCAGAAATACATGGGGACATTATTTTTGAAAGAGTGAATTTATGTATGATGTGCTCATAAAACAGCATCAGTCTTCATCACAGCTTCACTGGATCGGCTTTGTGGAGCTTTTCTTCTTCACCCTTTAGTTGTCAAAGAAAAATTTAAAGCACTTTTCTTGATATAAATATTTTATTGAGTGACAAACAGACTATTCATGAACAGGAAGATTTCCAGCCCAAAGTGGTTAAAAGTTGGCTTTTAGCATTGGAAGCTATTTCTGCAAAAGGAATGAGGGACCACAGTGGTATTTTTTGGAGGTCGGTTAGTGGAAACCTAAACATTCCTTCAGGGTAGTAGCGCTCTGGAGGCTTCCTTGTGGGGAGCCAGTTGTGGCTCCTGTAAGGTTGCTGTCAGGTCATGCTGATGTGAAATAGCTTCAGTTTTGTTTAAGGGAAGAGTGAGCATTTCGGGGGAAGCAGGACAGTTTAAGATTTTGGCACATGGCTGTGAGTGTTTTATCCAGAGTTGTGTTCAAATTGTGGTCTTTGTCTTGGTTTCTCTTAAATAAAGTATGGCCCTTGATTATCCTCCACAGCCCTTAAAATCCTCCAATCACTTTTTAATCAGTAGACTGTTTTGTATGAAAATGTTCTGAGCAGGAGGAGTCTGGGAAGATATGGAGGAGGCACCAGAAATCAGTTTCCCACCTGAACAGCAATTGCAAGGGTAGACTCTGTCTGATGTGACTGCTTTGGGATGTTTAAAACTGCTGAAGGCTTGCAGCTCCCAGGAAAAGAGTTAGATGGTAAATTCTGGCTAAGTTTGGCCAATTTCAGCTCTTAGTACAGCAACAACTACCTATCATATGCTCACTACCCCATGTATAGGCAGCTGTGTGTTCTTAGAGTAGCTCGCATGCAATTTGTAGGATCCAGGATGTGCAGAAAGGACCTTGTCCTCCAAATATTGCAAAATCTGTGCTCTGACCTTTGAGTGCTACTTCTGACTGTAAAGGAACAAAGAGACAGGCAGCCATTGTTGCACCTGGTCCCTCCAGCTGAAATGACTATCAGAGGATTTAAAAGCCCTGTGTCCTTCCTTCTCCCAGCCCCTCCCCTTCATTTTTTTCTCTTTTCTCCTTTTGGAAACCACACACTAAAGACTAGAAAATTCAAACATAACTGCATATGTGTGGAACATTAGGGAATTATTGCATGAGCCCAGGAACAGGCTCAAAAAGACCCAAGAAGACCTTAGGCTTAGGCTGAAGACCAAGAAGACCTAAGACCTTAGGCTGAAGACTGATCTTCAGCCCAGAGATAATCTACAACAATTTAAAAAATGAAAATAAACAAAACCAAAAACCCTGTGAAAGGAGGAGAATTTGACTTCCAAAGTTTCCACATTTTCAGATTCAAATATGCAGTGTTCAGCAAAAAAAACATAATATATAAAAAGGAAAGGAAAATTAAATCAACAGAAACACCTGAAAAAGACTTTTGAGTCCCTATAACCTAGACAAGAACTTTAATGCAACTATCTTAAAGGTGCTTGGATATATGGAGATATTCAAGAAAATGATACATAACAAAATGGAAATATATAAGAAGATAGGCAACCTTTGAAAAAAGCCTAAAAGAAAATTGGACTAAAAAGTATAATAACTAATTTAAAACACATTGGTGGGATTCAAAGCAGATTTGAGCAGACAGAAGAAAGAATTGATGAATTTGAAGATTAGACAATGGAAATTACTGAATCTGAAGAACAGAAAGAAAAAAGATTAAAGATAACTGAAGGGAACTTAAGGGACTTGTGGGACAGTTTGTACCATCATACACACACACACACACACACACACAAAGTCCCAGTAAGATAAGAAAGGAGAAGAGAGACTATTTGAAGAAATCATGGCCAAAAACCCCAAATTTGATGAAAAACATGAATATAAAGATCCAAGAAGTTCAGCAAACTCCAAATAAGATAAACTCAGAGACCTATAGTGAGACACATTTTAATCAAAATTTTCAAAGAGGATTTTGAAAGCAACAAGAAGTACATTTAGGGGCCTCCCTGGTGGCATAGTGGGTTAAGCAACGCACTATGAAGCAAACCGCAGCCATTGCATCATGAGTTCGATCCCTGCTGCTGGCCCGGAAGGGGACCCACATGGCTCAGCGGACCTCTCCTGCTGTGCCCGCTGCTCCCTTCAGCAGTGTACTTCAGTTGATCTGCCTGTTCTGCTCCCTGCTCTCTGTGGTGAATCCTCTCACCCACACCTCTGGCCTGTACCCCAGTGCTTGTATGCATAAATAAATAAATCTTTAAAAAAAAAAGAAGTACATTTGTGTAAACTTATACCAACAGTGAACCCAAATGTAAACTGTTGATATTGGGTGTTTATGTCTTGTCAAGGTAGGTTCATCATGGGTAAAATGTGTAATATTCTGATAAGTGGTACTGATTATAGGGGATGATAGGCATGTGTGAGAGAAAAGGGTGTATGGGAAATTTCTATACCTCCCTCTCACTTTTGTTGTAAACCTAAACCTTCTTTAAGTAATAAAGTCTTGAAGACTCAAGAAGAGAATCAGATACAAGGGGTCCTCGCTAAGATTGTCAGCAAATTTCTAATCAAAGACATTGGAGTCCAGAAGGTCAATATATTCTAAGAGCTAAAAAGAAACAATAGTCAACTGAGAATCCTATACCTGTCGAAACATTCCTTGAAGAGTGAGGGAGAAATTAAGACAGTATAAGATAAACAGGAGTGAGGGAGTTCATTTCCATTAGACATTCCCTACATGAAATCATCAGAGGAGTCCTGCAAGGTACAAAGCAATATGGAGAAGTAAATATTTCAATAAAGGCAAATACGTGAATAGTTAGAAAAGCTAGGATTTGTGTAAAAGTAGTTTATAACCACACTTTTTGTTTTCTACATTCTTTGAAAGACTGGTACATTTTAAGGGAAAAGATTATCAGCCTAAAAGTTATTATTATTCTAATGTCAGTTTGAAACTCCAAAATTTTTTCTACATAATTTGAGAAAATAATACATTTAAAAGAACTATTTATGTTTTGGGATATCATCAGTTGAATGGGATGTGAATGGAGCTGTAAACGAGCAGACCTTTTGTATGTTATTGAAATTCAGCAGATATAAATTAAAATTAGAGAATTACAACTTTAAGATGTTAAATGTAGTTCCCATGGTAACCACAACTAAACAGCTATACAATATATGCAAAAGGTAATGAAAAAGTAATTTAAATGTTTCATTATAAAAATCCAACTAAATGAAAAAGAGAGCAGTAATACTAGAAATGAAAAGAAATAAAGCTATCCAACTTATAGAAAACAAATAGTAAAGTTATAGAAGTCCCTCCTTATCCGTAATTACTTTAAATGTATATAGATTAAATTCTTCAATCAAAAGACAGACATTGGTGACTGAGTAAACACACATGATTCAATTACATGCTGTCTATAGGAGACTCAGCTTTAGACTGAAAGATACAAATAGATCAAAAGTGAAAGGATGGAAGAAAATATTCTATGCAAATAGTAACCAAAAGAGAGCAGAAGAGACTATGCTAGTATCATACAAAGTAGATTTTAAATTAAAAAATGTAATGAGATAAAGTACATTATGTACTAATACAAAGTTTGATAGAACAAGAAGAGATAACAATTACAAGTACTTACACAGTTAGTAAAACACCATGAAAACATACGAAACCCAAACTGACAGACTTGAAAGGGAAATAGACAGTTTTACAATAATAGTAAGAGACTTCAATAATGGATAGAACAACCAGATAGAAGATAAGTTAAGAACTAGAGGAATTAAAACAATAAACCAACAGGATTTAATAGATGTATGTAGAACACTAACCAACAGCAGCATATGCATTCATCTCAAGTGCACATGGAACATTTCCTAGGATGGATTATAAATTAGGACACAGTAAGTTTCAAGAGATATTAAGAAATCACTACCATATCGAGCATCTTTTCTGATCACACAAGGGTGAAATTAGCAGTCAACAATAGCAGTAAGACTGGAAAATACACAAAAGTGTGGGAATTAGGAATACAATTTTAAACATCCAGTGGATCAAAGAAGAAATCACAAATACTTGGAAACCATTGAAAATGAAGATACAGCATACTATTTTGCCAGGGGACACAATGAAAGCAATGCTAAGGGGGAAATGTATAGTTATAAATACTTATATTGAGAAAACAAGAACTCAAAGCAACAAGCTAATGTTACAGCTTAAGGAACTGGAAAAGACTAAACTAAACCCAAAGCTATCAAAAGGAAGGGAATAAAGGTTAGAGATAAATGAAATAAAAAATAGAGAAAATAACTGAAACCAAAAGCTGATTGTTTGGGGAAGTGGGGAAGGCTCACAAGACACTGGACAGCCCTCTCCAGAAGCATCTCTAATGTCCTGCTTTCTGACCTCTTTACTCCCAGTGTTTCAGCCACCATATTTCCAAGTTATGATTTGGCAGTCTAGTTTTGGAATGGGGGACAGTTAGCCAAAACAGACAGAATCACATTTTAATATCCTGTTGCATATGTTTGTTACTATTCCTGATTTATTGATTTTAGATATTATCTATTGATTCCCACCGTGGAAGATGAAGATAGGGCCCTCTTACACTACTCCCACTTCTTCCTTTCATCCTCTCAGAACAGGTATATTACCCTTTTTTGGTTAATTCAATATAAATTATTTGCCTAATTATGATTATATATTATTTACTTCTTTTTTTTTTTAAAGATTTATTTATGCATACAAGCACTGGGGTAGAGGCCAGAGGTGTGGGGGGGTGAGAGGATTCACCACAGAGAGCGGGGAGCAGAACAGGCAGATCAACAGAAGTACACTGCTGAGGGGAGCAGCGGGCACAGCAGGAGAGGTCTGCCACACCATGTGGGTCCCCGCCCCTGGCCGGCAGCAGGGATCGAACTCGTGCTGCAGTGGCTGCGGTTTGCTTCGTAGTGCGTTGCTTAACCCACTGCACCACCAGGGAGGCCCTATATTATTTACTTCTTATCAAAGTGGCATATTGTGATGATATTTCCTTTATTGTAGGATTTTTCCTTGCTGGAATTTATATTTTTAATATTTGCTAGTTTTCTCTGCTGTTACCAAGTCTTCTGACTTTCTACAGTGAAATTATAAATTCCTCTGAAAAGTCTTTCCCTCATGATCAAAATCTAGGGCCTATCAGTGCCACTCTTTTTTTGGAGACTTCATTCCTTGGGTCTTCCGTGCCTGCTCTGAATAAACTAGCCACTGTAGGCCTCCCTCCCACACAGCTGTGGCCTTACCCACTCCTCTGTCTCTCCTGTTTCCTGAATCTACCTCACCTTTCAGTTTTATGTCTTCATTTTGTTGGAATACATCTCCCAGTAACTTCCTGAAGAAAGGTGCCTGGCAGGAAATTTTTTTAAGACTCTGGATATCTGAAAATGCCCTTGTTCTGCCCTCCCAATTGCTAACTCAGCTGGGTGTAGAATTCCAGGTTGAAAGCAATTTTCCTCATCATTTTGAAAGCATTGCTTTGAGGTCTTAAATGTTGAGAATCAGAATGTTTTTTTGTTCCTAAATCTGTGAACAGATTTAATGTCTAGTCCTACATTCTGAATTGTTTAATGTCATAGGTGTTTTTTCACCCTTCCTTCTGGGTATCTGGTGCTTCCTTTCCATGTAGAAACTCACATTTCCCCCAGCCTGGGGAAATGCTCTTGCATTTTCTTCCTCTCTATTTTCTCTTTTTGAAAAAGTTCTACTTCTCAATTAAGCCTCTTTGTTCTCTTTCTCTCCTATTTCCTGGTTTGTATTTTTTTGTTCTACTTTCTAACAATTCTAGGTTAATTCTTTACTTCTGTGATATTTTTAACCTAGGAGCCTCTATTGCTCTTTTCATGAGGAATCTCATGGCTTTGCTCTCTGGGAATATTCCTTCTAATTTCTTTTTCTGAGTTTGTTTTGCTCTCTGCAGTATCTCTAGTTCATCCAGTCCTTTTCCTTGTTTCATGTTGGGGCCTGTTTGAATAAAAATATCTTTAGGTTCATTCATATTAAGAGAAAAGTCTTAAAAAAAAAAAAACAAACCCAAAACAGCTGGAAGCTGTGTGCGTGGCCAGGCCCTGCTGAGGGGCAGGCCTCACTGCAGGAGCAGCTGAGAGCCTAGCATCTCACTGAAGAGCCCCTGGGAGTCAGCACCACAGATCTTCCCAGGAGGAGCTGATCGAAGGGCAGCTTCATTTCTTCAAAGAAAACTCTCCGCATCTCCCACATGGGGGGGTGAGGGCCGAGCCAGTGTTCTTGGAGCTCAGTGACACACCTGACTCTCCTTGTTTCTGTTTGTATGGTGACCCTTCTTTACTTTTCTTTGTCCCGCCAGCCCAGGGGCTGTAACCTTTCTGGTTCTGTAGTCTGAGTCTCTGTTCTCTCCCTCCAGTGAGAGGGTGGTGGTGGCCGGTGCTTTAGCCTCGTCTACACCTGTGCCCAAGCATCTACCCGCACTCGTGGGAGTAAGTCCTGGGGAGCCCCGGAGGGCCAGTCTATCCACAGGCATGCGCCAGGACTGGGACGCCAACACTGAGGCGCAAGAGACCAGAGCCCGCTCCCCAGACTGCATCAGCATGGGGCCGCGCAGCTAGGTCTGCTCGGCGGCCCCGCCCCATCCTGTGTGTGCAGGGTACTGGCCACCCTGGCCGCATACAGCAGGTCCTCACTTGGTGTACTATGGATAAGGGGAAGCAGAACCGAAGGCCGACCTTAAGTGAGGGCTGGTGCACACACCCAGAGTGCCAGAGCGCCCCGCGGGTTGTAGCAGACAGTACTTCCCCAGACACTGCCTGAATGTCTGCCCACCCCGCCCCGGTGAGCACACGTCTCAGGTGGGGCTAGATGCCACCTGCACAGAGCAGCGCCCTCTCAGCTGGTCCACCCCTGGGGCACAGTGGATGTGGGGGGCAGTTCTCATCTACCCCCAGCATAATTGTGCTTCTCTCCCCCGACTCCCTGCAGGAGGGGGACTCAGGAAGGGCAAGATGGGTTCCCTCTACACAGAGGAGGCGGCCCGGGGGGCCGCTCCACAGGGAGCCAGGGGAGACCCAGCAGGAATGCATCCCAGATTCTCCTGATACAGCCTGCACCCCCACGCCAGCCACGAGGCCCCCGTGCCACCCCAAGAGTGAACCTGCTAGAGCAGGCCTCCTAGTGGCGCTGCAGAGCTCCATATGCCCACTCTGAGCTCAGGGCAGGCAGCAGAGTCTGGGCGCCCTAGAAGCAGCCTGGGGCGAGGACTCTTGGCACCAGGAGGTGGGTCATCAGCAAGATAGTGAGGCCTGCTTCCCAGAGAGGCAGGTACCTGGACCTGCTGACCAGGGTCCTCTCCAAGCATCGCCGCGGCATGCAGCCCTTCCATAAGTGCCTATTAGGTGCTTCAGGAAACTCCCATTGTGAAAGACTTCACTCCATTTCTGGCAGCAAGAGGACTTTGCTGATGTGAGAGAGAACATGGTGGGCAGGGGCTCCCAGGGGCAAGCCACCTGCAACCTCAGTGGCTGGGGAAGGCACTTGTCAGGGGCGGGGAATGACCAGGCTCCAGGGACAGCGGCCTGGCCCTGAGATCCGTCATCCTGGCTCCCCAGCAGATGCAGTAAAGCCCTGACTTCAACAGGAGGCTCACACCAGAGAATTTCTTGTCCTTCCAGGGCCACCTTTCAGATGAGGGGGACAGAACCCTCTGCACAAAGCACTTGGGAAGGTCTCCCCCGCCACTGCTGGGCAGTGAGCAGTGGATGGCATTTCCCGAGCAGATCCTCATGCTCCTGCCAGTCACAGCACTTGTTTGCCCTGTGCCCCACTCGCCCTGGCTCCCTGGAGCCGGCAGGACCCAGCTTGCACGTGGGAGACCTGGGACCCAGACCTGGGCCGGCTTCGCCAGTGGCTGCAGACAGCCACGATTAACCCTGTCCTCTTTCCTGTGCTTCAGTTTCCCTCCCATAAAGGCACAGCAGAGTATCCAAGTGCCTGCTGGCTCCCCAGCCCTAGTACCTCGAGCTCCTGGAAAGCGTTGAGCTACAGAGATCCCGCTAGGCAGCCTGCCCCACCCTTCATGCAGGAAGGTGCTCTCTGATCATGCTGTGCCATCATGCCCTAGTGCTGTCTCCCCAGAGTTGCTCTGGGGACTCAACCTGGGCATCTCTGGGGTGCTAGTTAAGGACGCTGCCCCCAAACCTGTAGGGTCCTGAGACCGTGGCTCTGACTGCTGTGTTGAGCGAGGGTCCACGGGCTTTGAGGGCCTACTTAAGCTGAGAGCCCTGCCCTGGGGGTGCTGGGGGCACTGGCCTGCCCCCCCCTTCCCCTCTTCAAAGGGAGGTAAAGCACTTTCCTGCCCTCTGGCCCTCCTCACTCTGCCCTTTAGCCTGCACAATTGCTGCCCCTCCGGCTGTACCCCTGGGTCTGTGATGGGCTTGGCCCCTAGCGCTAGAGCTCTGGCAGAGAGGACAGCCACACTGCTAGTTGGAGCCCTGCCTCCCTCGGCAGCCACAGAAGTTTCTGTGGGGAGTTCAGGAGTTCAGGTGCCCTCGGTGTGATTGAAGTATGGAAGAGCCCTTGGCGCATGTCCTCCCTCCCTGGCATCGTCCATCCTGTAAGAAAGTTCAAAGAGTCCTGCACCCCGGACTCCCATTCACACTCTCCACTTCATGCTGGGTGCTGAGGGGAGCAGGTGGGACTGTGGCTCTGCCCGCCTCCTCTGAGGAAGCCTCCCACAGTCCATGAGATGGTTGGGCTGGTGAAATGACGCCATGGGGTGTCTCTACCTTTTCCTCCAGCGACATGGGCTCCCTTTAGTTTGCTGAAGGACAGGCTGATTTGTGTGTGTGTGTGTGTGTGTGTGTGTGCAAGACCCAGGGCGGAGCACGGTGTGCTGCCATACCTGTGTCTGCTTCACCTGACGCCTGCTTCCCTGGGAGATGCTGCCTTTCAGACCCCAGGCTCTGGAGCTCCCTGGTGGGAGAAGTTTCCTAGCTTCTCCTGAAAAAATAGGTGGACCACGCTGCCTTTGGGGAGTCCAGCCCTGGCACCCCCACCTTTCCTGCCTACAGCTTCTTAGTGGCAGCTGCTGTGGGCCTCTTCATCCCCCGCCCACCCACCCATGGCTGATGCGCACAGGAACCCACCCTCTCTGAGCAGCCAGCCAGGACCTGAGGGCGGATCTCAGCAGCCATAGACACTGGGCACAGCCCCTGACCTAGGGGACACCAGTGACCAAAGCCAAGCTTTTGCTTCCCTCTGTCCCAGATTGAGTTCCTAAGGTAGTAAGTGTTCGCCAGGACGTGTGACGGCGACAGTTCCCTCATACAGGGGTCTGGCAGCCTAGGACACTCCTGGTGACGGGCCCAGGGATGTCCCTTTCCCTGGTTGCAAAGATGCGCAACTGAGGTTTAAAACACCACGCGAGTCCCAACCTTTTGCTATCTGAATAACGCAGAGCTTATTTCGACACAAGTCTCTGTCCTCCGTGTCGCGGAGTCTAAACTAGGACACTGGAGAAGCGGGTCAAGGCGGAAAGGTCCGGTTCTTCGGCTCTTCGCAGTGCCCCCTTGCCACGGAATGACGCGCTAGCGCGCTTGCGCCTGCGCCTATCAGGCCGCCGCGCGCGCTCCCGGGATCCAGCGCGCGCCTCCGCGGCTCGGTCCTGCTGCGCATGCCCGGCGCCCACCACCCACCTTGGACCCGCGCGCCCCGCAGCATCTGCTACTGGCCCCTGCACCCGGGCTTGGGCTTCCGGCGGCTGGCCATGACGGCGCACTCGTTCGCGCTCCCTGTAATCATCTTCACCACATTCTGGGGCCTCATCGGCATCGCCGGGCCCTGGTTCGTGCCGAAGGGACCCAACCGCGGGTAAGGGACGCGCGGCCGACATCCCCGCAGCCCCCATCCTGCTGCAGCGAGCGCCTTTCAAGAGTTCCCTCCTCCGCCGAGGGCCGCTCCGGGCCTGCCCACCCGGACTAGCAAGCGGGCTGGGCGGAGGGGCACAGGCATCATGTGGTGGATGCGCTGGAAAGGCGGGGGGGTGGGGGGGGGTCCCTTCTCGCCACTAACGGCAATGGCATTATCGCTGATGGCACTGTCGCCAGCTGTGACCTTGATCCAAGGTCGAGCCTCGGTTTTTTCGTGGTATAATGGGGATGGTGACCGTTCTAAGCCTACGGGGAGCCTCACACGAAGTCACGCACGGCACGCACTCCACGGTGCGTCGCACATTCTTGGATTGAATCCCTCTCGACTGGCACTGTGGTTTTTGAAGGTCCCTATGCAGCTGGCTGCACCTGTTGCACCCCACTGGCTCCCGAGCTTCCTATTATGCTGTTGAGAAGCACCATCTCCTTTGAGGACCTGTCCTCCAGGTGGGAGATTGTGTTCCCCAGGAAGACTGCCCGCCTGGGCTTAATGACTCAGAGAGAACAGACCAGGGGATGGAGTCAGATCTGGAGGTGGTTCATTGTTCACATACACATTATCCCCTGTGGGAACTCAGCCTCCTGTGTCCAGTCAGTGGGAGCAGGGATGGCAAATGGCCAGGAGCATTGTTCAAGGGGCCGGGCCTTCTTGGAGACATGGGGTTTGTCCGGCCCGTCCTGACAGGCTGTCCTCTTCTCTTGCAGAGTGATCGTCACCATGCTGGTGGCCACCGCAGTCTGCTGCTACCTCTTGTAAGTCCTGCAGTCCCAGCCCAAAGCAGTGAGTGCCCAGTACACCTTGCTCCTCCTTCCCCCCAGCCCCTCTGCCTGGCCTCCTGGAGAGGAGTTCTTGGGAGGCTGAGGCACAGGAGGGGCAGGTGTGGAGTGGCCAGGGGTGGAGAGCCGGCACCCAGGTCTGGTTGTCCACATGTCACCTGGGGGAAGCTTGGTCCTCTTACTGAAAACAAAAACACTTTTAAAATAACAGTCATGCTAAGATGTGAGCTTAAATGCATGGGGACAACTGGCTCTTCTCCCTGGACAGAGTGTCTGAAAGCTGTTTTTCTGTGCTGCTTCTCAGTCCTTTGGGACTGGTAGGATGTCCTCCTCTGTCTCTGGGCAGGGCAGAGAGAGGCTGGGACTTGATGGCTCAGGTACCGGGACATAGAAGATGTGACTGGCAATGTGGGAGAGGTGGAGAAATCAGAGAATGTGGGGTAATCAATTCCAAACTGCAAACCCAGTCAAGAAATGGGAACCAGGCTGCCAGTGGGCAAAAAGGGGCACTGCCAGTGGGGCAGCCTAAGAAAACACCAGCCTGGAATTTGTATTTGCAAAATGTAAACTCGGGGTGATGTTGATGAGAAGCAGGCAGGGATTTGTACTGACTTCCCGGGCTTCTGGTACTTGATGGGCTGAGGGAGGTGCTGGGGGCGGGAGAGGAGAGCGCAAAGGTGAAAGGGCCAAGTCCTTCATGCAAAACCCTGTTGGTCCCTCGTTGGAGGGGTGAGGAGCCCTTCACCTCCAGAGTCCTGGGGCCTGATACTCTGGGACAGACCAGGTCATGACATCTGCCCCTCTGCCACATGTCTAACCTGCCAGGGGGCATCTGAGGGTGTTTCCTACCTGTCCCGGCAAGCCTGGGAGAGGGGCTTTCTCTCTGGCTGTCAGCTCATAGTTCTGGAGAGTTCCTTCATTTTGCTCCTAAAAGGGGGCGACTGTGACTTGTTTCCCATCAGACCAACCCTGTCCCTCTCCCAGCTGCCTGCTGGGGCGCCCATACCAGTGCTGTCTTGGGGCACAGCTGGGTGTCACTCCCCTGGAGGTCATCTTACCTCTTCCCCATCCCAGGGTCCAGCTCCAAATCGGGGACTGATAAATCTACAAAAAAGTCAAACCAAAGCTAAATCAAAGCCCACACCCCCCAGATGGAGCTCGTTGTCAGTGGGTGCGTGGACGGCCTGGGACCCTTCCCTCCCGGCCGTGCCGTCCTGTCTTGGCTCACCTCACTTTACTGTCCCTGGCAGCTGGCTCATCGCCATTCTGGCTCAGCTGAACCCCCTGTTTGGGCCGCAGCTGAAGAATGAGACCATCTGGTATGTGCGGTTCCTGTGGGAGTGACCGCCTCCGCTGGCCCCAGGTACTGGGGGTCAGGCCCTGGTGGGGGATGGGCCTGGCATGGGGTACTGGGGGAGAGGAGGGAGGGGAGAATTCTCATTTAGAGTCAAGCATTTATTTACTTAGAAAAAAACATGTTGCACATGTGCACCTCTCCCCTCCTGCGGGCACGGTGCCAGGGAGAGCGGGCGATGTGGCCTTCGTGGTGCTGTCAGGCCGGGGTTGGGGCGTCAGCTTTGGAGTGGGTGCTGGGCACAGGTGCAGGCCACACTAACTGGACAGAGGGAGGGTTGCGGTAAGACAGGCAGAGGCGGGGAGAGGGGCTCTCCAGGACTGGGGGTGAGGGGTCCACAGCGAGGAGGTGACCCCTTCATGTATGTGCTTTTCAGGTGCTCCAACTCTGGATGGTCTTGGCTCTACTGTCCCTGATGACCCCTTCATCCCTATGCCCTCAGCCCCCGGAAGCTGTGTCCTGGTCCCTCTGCGCCCCCGCACCAGGGCCTGCCTGGTTGTGGGCGGTACCATCTTCCTCAGCCAATTCCACCCAGGAAGCCCCAGCTCAGAACTCCTAGGGCCCTTCGCATGTGGAACCGGCCCTGCCCGAGTCCTTTCACGGAAAGCCCAGGGGGTCCCTGCATCCTGTGAGGAAGGGGCACCCAGCCCAGGATGCCTGGCTGCCACCCTGCTATGTGACCCCCAGAAGCAGCTCTGCCTCTCAGGGCTCCCCTGACCCAAGAGATGGAGGAAATGATCGGAGAGCAGGGTCAACACCGTTGCCCGGTCCTGGCGTGGAGTTCTGTAATTTTCTGACATGCTGAGATGTGAAATTTCTCAAACTGTTGAAGTAGTGGAAGAACATTCAGATGCACAAAAGCAACAGAGTAATTTGGGTCAAGAGTGAAACCCATGTGCTTGGCGTCCTTGTATCACCTCAGAATATTCGGCCACCTTCTTCCTGTTCCTGCTTGCCCCCGGGGCCCTGTGCCCCCCTCCCCCCCATAAACCCAAAGTCCCAGTTCCAGCCCAGGCCTGGGGCTTGCCCCTCCTACAGCCACTAAGTCATTTGGCGCCCTAGGGCAGGAGACAGATGGGGCGGATGTGGTGAGGCAGCACCTTGGCACCTCAGGAGCAGGCCGGGCTGTGCTAGGGAGGAGCACCTGGCCTGAGCACGGTCAGACCCGGGTGAATCCGAGACCCCAGCCCTTGCCCTTGCTCCTCCCAGGAGAGCGGAGGCTGAGCCCTCAGAGCCTTGGCTGTGATCCCAGAGCTCACTACCCTGTGGTTCAGCCCCTGCCACTCCGCCACGGGGCTTCCCCGGGAGAAACCAGCTCGGAGCTCAGGTGGGAGCCTCCTGTTGACACCTACCCCTTTCATCCTCAGTTCCTGCCCTCACCTGCTTTTTCTGAGACCCCCATCTGTGTAAAGCAACAAATGCGTGGCCAACCAGTGACAGAATTAAGATGGCAACGTCTAGCTGAGGCCTAAATTACTGATGGCCATCCCTGCCCGCCCAGTTTCCATTTTCTCAGCCCAGGGGAGGGGGCCGGGAGCAAAGGAGGAAGATGTGGCTCAGATGTAAACGCTGGCCTGAGGGAGGGTGTGGCTGCCCAGAGGGGACCTGCAGGAGGAGGGCGGAGCAACTGCCTGGGTACCACAAGCCTGCGCCCCAGGTTTTAGAGCGCAGCTCCTGGGCTGTGCTGTTGACGAAGCAGGTCCCTAATGTCTGACTCCTCCTAAACAAGCCAGGGCCCTGAATCTATGTGCTCCTCCCACAGCACGCGGGCATGGTGGGTGGTGAGCAGAGGAAACCACATGCCAAGGTCAGGGATCCAGCTCTCAGGAGGAGACATGAGAATCTAGGGTGGGGAGGTACACAGGGGAGAGGAGGTGGAAGCAGACCACTGAGGCCGAACCAGGAGAGGTGTTGGGACCAGCCCAAAGGGCAACTCAAAGCCATGACTGGTTTGAAAGCAGGGGAGCAACATGACCCCGTCGGATTTCTAGAATGATCTCTGCTGGGTGCATGGTGGACAAAAAGAAGCCTGTTAGGAGGACCTGCATTAAAGTGGTAATGTGAACTGGGGATGATTGAGGTCTAGTTGGGAGCTGGAAGTGAGCAGCGTGTTGCTGTGGGAGGAGGAGACGGGCTCCTGCAGACCACTGGGTGCAGAATGGCTCAGACACGCCCACTGGAGGGGAAGCCATGCTTGGGGCTGCTGCTCACGGGTACATCCAGGCTGCCGGGGAAATGTCCAGCAACAGCGATAATCCCTGAGGCCATGGGAGTCCTGGATGGGGTGGGGAGAGGGTTTCTGAGTGAGGAAAGGCAGAAATGAGCCCTGGGACGCAGTGTTCACAGGCGGGCTGTGACCTGCAGAAGTCCCACGGAGTTCGCAGCTCCAGCAAGATTTCCCCACCCTGTGAGGGAGACCGGTCAGTAACATCAACCTCTGACCCAGGCCCTTGAGAACCTACACGAAGCAGGTCCTTAAACATAGACGTAGCTGAGAGGTTCAAGAACTAAACCGTGGCCCATGACTGAGCAGGGAGAGCAGGGAGACCCCCAGCGGAGGGACCAGCCCTGGAGAGGACCCCAGGCCACCAGGGCATGCTGAGCTGCACACTCAGAGGGTGGCCAATAGGGGGCGCCACCCGCCTGTGAGCTCCAAGGTCCGTAGGGGCTCCCTGTTGTCAGTGGTGTAGCCTTAGAGCCCTGGGTCCTGCAGAAGCAGGGAAGGTTCTGGAGGCAACACCGTAGCCTGGAAGCCGCGCTCTTTGTAGTCGCAACTGCCAGGGCTAATGTTTGTGGCAGTTACCGGGTGCCAGGCGCCACTTGGGAAACGGACAGAGCGCTCAGGTTGCCACCTGAGGCTGCTCCGGGCTTCCCAGCAACAATGGCTCCTTGATGCCATTTTTGGAGTTGTTGGGTTCAGAGAGTGGGGTGCTTGGGTCCACTCTGGGAAAGGCGGAGCTCCCCTTTCAGTGGCACCCGGCAGGTTTCTCCACAACAGAGAGAACTTAGTTTTATCCAAAAGGGCAGTTTTGCTACAAAAGGGAGAGAGGAAGAAAGGACACTCGCATAGACACAAGCGGGCAGAAAGGGCTGCCCCAAAGGGCCAGGTCTGCTGAGAGAGGCCTGCGCGGTTGCAGGCGGTGGCCTTGGGGAGAGCTGCCTCTGCTGAGGGGGGTCAGTGCAGAGAAGCCCCGACATGGCGCAGGTCACAGGCGGGCAGGTGGCTGCTGGCCTGTGCAGGGCAGAGACTGCACGGACACAGTCTTCTCTTGGGAGGGAGGGGCTCCCTCCTGTGGGTGGTTTGTTTGCTGAGTTTGAAGAGAACTCTGTAGAATCTGAAAGGGACCCGAGGTTCTACATGGCCCGCAGTCTCCCTCGGGTCTGCACTCCAGACACGCTCTAAGGCAGTCTGACACCTGCGTGGGCCTGTGCTTTGTGACCTGGGTGTTGCTACCTAAGGCCCTAGAGCTGGGTTAATGGCTGTGCTAACCCTTCTACCCCACTTCTTCCTGTGAGTCAGGTTCTAGTCTAATGATGACTCCTTTTCAAGTTTTCTATTAGTTTCCTCCGTCATCTTCACCTCACACCCCGGCCACCTGGCATGATCACCCCACAAGCCCTGATTCTCCATGGGGAGAGGAGAGACTTCAGGCCACAAGGTCGCCCCTCCCTGATGAGACCCTCAAGCAAGGCCCGGGATGGGTCTGGGTTTCTTTGAATGGAAGAGGGCCATGGGTGACACAGTTGCACAGGTTCATGTGGAGCAGCGAGGGCACTAAACCTGGCTAAGGACACTGCCCAAATAGTTTACCTGAGCTCTTGTCTGAGCTCTTCACCCAAGCGCACAATCGCAAGACCGCTCAGGTTCAGAGAACAACAGGAAGGAATTTACTTAACAGACAAGGAGAAACAGAGTCACTGAGGCCACAAATGGCTGTTTAGCTTACCCCAAGCTGTGTCCAGTGCTTTAAAGTCCTAGACACAAAGACTCCCGGGATGGCGTCTTCCCACCCCTGAGGACTGGAGCACGTGGCAGTCAGACTATAGGCCAGGGTCCAACTCCTGATAGCAGGAGACACCACAGGAGAGGCCCCAGTGCAGCCCTGAGAATTGGCACTGGAAACAGCAGCTGCAGCGGCCCAACGACCCGACAAGTGGTCACTCTCGTGCTGCTCAGCGAGGCCCCATTCCAGGTCTTTGCCTTCCCTGCCAGGCTGTTCACAGCAGCACAACTGGGAGCAGCTTCAGTCGCTCGGTCACCTGCCTCCAGACTTTTCTTCTCTGAGGAAGCCTCTCCATGTCCTTCAGAGACAACAGAAGATTGGAGCAGTGGGCACGGTGGGGGCAGAAATGGCTGACCCTGAAATCACTTAAGATCTGAAAATGCTGAATTTCGAACATTGAATCCCTGGGGCTGCTTTTGCCCTCCCTTATATTTCTTACCTGCCTCTCCACCCCCACCTGTTACAGGGCAACCCTAATATAAAATGGGTTCCCCACACTGGGTTCTCCACCCGCGCGCTCAGAAGACTTAAAAGTCCCAACTCCAGGTACACGTGGCAAAAGTTATTAGCACGTTTTATTTTATGAAAGAAAGGGAATAAAATAGTAATAACACCAAAGGAAAAAGAAAAGGATACAAATCCACAAATACTCTACCAGATCTAAGCAATGGCGCGTTGAGGGCTAGCCCCGAGTCGAATGAATGGCTCCGAAGGCAGGGGTCTGGCTCCTCAGTCAGAGAGAGTGTGTCCAAGGCTTCATAGCCAGCCTGGCTGCTTAACTCCACCCTCAGGTCCCAGTGATCTACTCTTCGATAATCATCTTATCGGATTTGTGGTTCTGGAACACTGATGGTCTGGAGTGGGGGTTGGAGTCCACACACCCATAATCCATTTAGGACCACCTTTTTCTGGAACACTGATGGTCTGGAGTGGGGGTTGGAGTCCACACACCCATAATCCATTTAGGACCACCTTTCCCCCTAGCACACCGATACTTTGTTCACATCTTCACCTGGGCCACCCTCCAGGGGCTGCCACCTATAACAGACAAAGTGACACTGAGTGGTGGTGGTGGTGACCATTGCTTCTGAGCACCTCCACATTCCTGTGTGCAAGTGACCTTCCTTATAAACCTTGGGGTTCTGGGCCTCCCTGGTGGCACAAGAGGTGGAGCTTCCGCAGCCACTGTAGTGCAAGGTTGATCCCTGGACAGGGAGGGGACCCACATCGTGAGGCAGACCTTTCCTGCCTCACCCAATGCTCCCCTCAGCAGTGTGTTTCAGTGGCTTTGCCCGTTCTGCTCCCCACTCTTTCTCTGGTGAATCCTCTTACCACCTCTGGCCACTCTTGTATGCATAAATAAAATCTTAAAAAAAAAAAACAACTTTGGGGTTCTTTGTCACCAATAAAGCCAATTGGCAACCACCTCAGTTTTGGTTGACGTGTAAATCCAGAAAAATGAGTGCAAGAGACCAAAATCGGGGCACCCTCTGACCCCACTCTGCTAACAAGCCTACATGAGAAACACCCAGAACAGAGCAAACCTGAAAAACCTGATTGGAACTGCCGCTAGGTCTGTCCCGAAGGCCTCCAAGAGCAGAGCAGGGACCCCAGACTCAAATCTGGGTCCCCAGAGACCAGGCAGATCTCTGGTCAGCAGGGCCCCTCAGGTCTGAGGACCAGAGTTCTGCAATCATGATGGTATTTCTCGGGGCGGGGGTGTGGTTAAGGCCCACTTCTGGAATGACCTGGAATGCTTGAAAATGCAGACTCCTGGGTCTTCCTCAAATCCCTGCCTGGTAGAAATGTCACAGACATTGAAAACCTAGCATTTTATTTATTTATTTTTAAGATTTATTTATTTATGCATACAAGAGCTGCGGTACAGGCCAGAGTCATGGGAGGTGAGAGGATTCACCAGAGACAGAGCGGGGAGCAGAACAGGCAGGCTGACTGAAACACACTGCCGAAGGCAGCAGCAGGAGAGGCAGGAGAGGTCTGCTATGCCATGTGGGTCCCCTCCCTGGCCAGCGGCAGGGATTGAACTTGTGCTGCAGTGGTTGCAGTTTGCTTCATAGTGCATTGCTTAACCCGCTGCGCCACCAGGGAGGCCCAAACCTTGCATTTTAAACAGGCTTTGCTAAGGGTTCTGGGCAGCAGACAGGCTCCAAGACAGGTTTCGGGTCCTGGGCACCATCCACACTGTGGGCTGGGTGTTTGTTAGGGGTGTTGGCCTGTTCATGGGGGGGCGGGGACTGTTATGCCCGGGAGGCGGGGTGGGGGGGGGCATGGGATGTGAGGTAATGTGATGTTGAGCTGCACCCCTGACCTCTACCCACCAGATGAGCCCTGGAAAGCGGGAAGCAGCCTCAGGTTGCCACAGTAGCTGCCACCAGTAGAATCCTCACAGCTCGAGGCTGTGAGGACTAGTTAGCTACCTAACGAGCTGGCTAGTCATGGGACCAGAGGTGCTGGAAGGAGATGGAAAATCTGAGCCCACTCTTGGGTAGAGGAGTAGGGAGAACTTGCCCAAGGTGGGCAGGTGTGCCAAGCCTCAGTCCTTGAATTTGCCTGACTCTGGACTTGTAAAGGAGCCCAAGGGGGCCTGTGAGGCAAGAGTTGGGCACTCTGATGCCCAGGTGGTGCAATAGGGTAGTCCCCAGGAAAAGGGGAGGTTCCAGGTTTCCTGTCCCACCCAAAAGGAGGGTGGAGCTGAGCAGGGAGGAGAAGCCCCTGGAGAGGAGATTGGCAGGAAGGAAGGAGGTTAGAGAGGCACATGGAGCAGAGACATGTGAAGAAGCTGCGCTTGCTTCTTGGTCCTGGACTGGTTGGAACAGATGCGGTGAGAGACCCGTGGGGAGGTTCACAATGGCAGCTTTCATCTTGATTTTGATTTTGCTCTTTCCCTCCCAGCCTTGTCTGATGCTCTCTGACCCTTTTCTATGGGTCTCCACTGTAAGGTTTTTTAGACTTGTGGCAGGTTTTCGGGCCTTGCTTTGAGCCAAGCCTGTTTGGCTGGACTTTTACCCAAGAGGGGCTGGGTAACTTTGGGTGCTTGATTTACTAATCATATTGTTTGTCTTTTCTGTGCTGTTCATTAATTGTATTAAAGTTCCTTTCCATTAAAGGTCTATATGTTTTGTCTTCACGATGCGGTTGGCAGAACCTATTCAGAGTGGGCAGGTTTGGAGGTTCTGGAGTGCCCCCTCCTTGTCCTGCAACAGTGGGACCAACGTGGAACCGAGAGGTGTTCTCCTTTGAGCCCAGGAAAGCGGCCTCTGGCCCTTGGACATCTCGAAGTTTAGGGGGACGGGGTGTCAGACATAGGCACAAAAGTCCCTTGGGCTGTGGGAAAGCCCTTTCGGGGGCGTCACCGGGGGCGTCACCAGGCAGCGGGAGGACGCCCCAGGAGAGGCGGGAGAGACCCCGATTTCTGAATCACGATCGAGCGGCAGACCCTGCCGGCACTGCGCGGTCGACCGCCCCAGCGCTGAGCTGAAGAGGAAGGGGCGGGCGGGCCGCGGCGGAGGAAGGAGACCTGACCCTCGCCCTCGCCACCTCCTGGGACAGGCCTCTCGGGGCAAGACCGCGCTCGGATGACTTCCGGCCGAAGAGGCGATTTCCGCTTCCGGCCGCGGACTGGCGGGAGGTATCACCGGGTGGGGGTAGCGCCGGACGGTTCCCCCGGAGCTGCACCCCGGGCTTCGGCCCTTGGCGCTGTCCGGGGCTCTCGCAGCCTAGCGGGTTCCTGCCCGCCGCAGCCGCGCCGCCTCGCCGGCCGCAGGTAAACTGGGGAGGGGGCGCCCCCGGGCGAGCCGCCCCAAGCCCCCCTCGCGGGGTGTGGGAGCGGCTCGCACGCTTACGGTGCTGCGCCTTCACCCCCTCATCCCGCACCCCTGCACCGTTGTCACCCGGGGTGGGCACGGGGAGACCAGGCGCGCGAGCGGTGAGCACAGCTGGCGGGGAGCAGCGGGGCTTAAGCCCACGTAGACCCGCTCCGGCTTCGTGCTCTCCATCCGGATGGAGCGCCGTCGGGGTGCGGGGGAAGGCAGGGGTTGTGCTGGTGTGCAGTGGAAAGCGGAGCGCATTTTACGTCATTTTTTCATGCTGTAAAATGCTTGTGATTTAAAACATTCCCGGGATGGGGGAAGGGAGGGGAGCGCGCCATGGATCATGGCGGGGGACTGTGGGGGCACCGATGGTGGGGGGAGAGCTATTGCGACCACGCCGCCGGAGGGGCAAAGTCCGGCGCTGACAGGGTATCAGCAGGATGTAAAACAGCGATACTACATTACATGTAAAAAAAATCCACGAAGTAAAACTTAACTTTTCGGGCATGTAAGTAGCCACATTTTCATCCCCATAGCAGTTTGCTTTACTCCTCCATGGGCCCCTCTCCTCCCGTCCTTTTCCTCAGCTCCTTTCCATCCCCGGAGACGGGTTTGGAATGTTGAGGGGAGACCCAGGACTTGAGGACCCACCAGTGATCTGGGGGACAGACACATCCCTACTCTCCAACTACAGGAGCTGAGACAATGTTAGGGGGAAAGACCTTCCTGAATGAATTATATAAATAGGTTATGAACTTCGACCCCCATTCCAGACCTACAAAATCCAAGGACTACAAATCCCATAAGGTCATTATCAAAGAGCGGATCACTGGGACCTGAGAGTAAAGTTGAGCAGCCAGGCTGAATATAAAAGCAGACACATGGGCTTTGGGGGGTCGCTTTTTCCTTGGGAGTCAGCTCTCAGCGCACCGTTTGGTTCCAGCTCCAAGGAACTGGTAGGATATTTATAGATTTGCAGCCCTCTCTTCCCCTTGTGTTATTCATTACGCTATTTCTCCTTCCCTTGTAAATAAAACCCTTTATTAACCTTTGTTGTGTGTGCCTGCAGTTGGGGCATTATAAGTGCCATTCTAGCACGCGGGTGAGGACCCAGTCAGGCAAACCCATTTTATATTAAAGTTGCCCTGTAACAACAAGAGGGGGACAGTGGGGCTGGGCAGAGTAAAAATCCAGAGAACGGTCTAGGAGGTTATGGAAATGCCCAGGTCAGGCAAGCTCTGGGTGAGGACCCGGGTGAGGCAGGCCCAGGGGAAATAGAAAAGCGGCCCCTTCCCTGCGGACTGGGGAAGGGTTTGGTACCTTGGTGCCCTGATCCTGTCTCAGCCTCGGCCAGCAGGGTGCTGCCCCTGGGGATCCTGGGGATCGAGGCTTTTGGGCCTGCAGGGTGCACCGAAGGACTTGCCCACAGCATCTTCCCTCCTTAGCCCTATAAGAAAAAAAGATGATTCTTTTTTGTCTCCAAGGACACCCCACCCACCAGCTGGGCCCTGGGCCCCTGTCCTTGGGAGGCTCCTGCTGCATCTTTCTCCCACTGATTTAGCTCCCCTCCTTCCCAGGGCTCCTCTCCTGTTTAGAGGCCCAACCTAGCCTGGCCCCAGCCTCATCCAGCCCCTCCTCCCTCGGGACCACCTGCTTCTCCCATTTATTGCATCACCAGGGCTCTGCCTTCTTGTCCACTGAGCTGAACTTTGACCCCACCTAGCCTTTCTGCAAAATTAGTTTCTCTAACTTTAGGTTATCATTGGGTTTTCCTGTGTCTCCTTTGCCACTCAGTCTCCCTGAACAGTTCCTCTTCCACCTCTGAACTGTCAGCAGTGGGAGGCAGCCACCCTCCGTGCTCTTCTCAGTTTTTATAGACTTCACGAGCCTGTGCCTTTGGCTCAGATCTCTAGCCCCTGAGCCACGTAACTGTCACCTTCACTCCTGCAGATTTGTTCTAGAAGACCCTCAGATCCCTTTATCCCAGACTGAACTGTATAGGAAGTAGGATGGCTCTGAGTCCCTCTGTCCTTTCCTCCCCGCATCTCAGCTCCCACATAATCTGCCCCCTGAGCAGCTTCCCAGGCCCCTCTTCTCCCCTCCAGGCCTTCTGCTGCCACTGCTTTCTGGGCTGTGCCTGCTCAGGCCCCACTCTGGTGCCCCTGCTGCAGCCTGGCGTGCAGCCCTCCTTGTGCTGCTCGCTGTGGTGACACATGTCGCCAGTAACTTCTAACAAGCAGCGTACCGGGGGTGGTGGGCAGTTGTCCTTTTCAGTGTGACACTTTAGACTCAGACTCAAGGTAGACTCTCCACTGCTTCAGCTGCTGTGAGCCTGGTGTGCTCCAGTGGAAGGAACGGGTGGCGTTCCCGTGGTTCGGGAGATCGCTAGACCCCGCGTCTCCCCACGGCATGTCAGACCTTGAGGATCCAGGAGCCCCACTGCAGGTAAGACAGAATCCGTGATTGAATCCCCAGCTCTGGGAATCCCCAGCCTGCACAACGCTGGCCTGACGCTGGTGCCCAGAACCCCAGGTGCCAGCCAGCAGGTCCAGGTTCTCAGTGTTTGGACCTTCTGCGCAGCGCTGGCTGGTGGGGAGAGCTGACTCTGGAGGCTACAGAGTAGAGACATGCAGACGGGATGAGGCCTGCAGGGGCAGAGCCGAGCTGCCTTGGGCCCTTGGGTGCAGGTGTAGGGGGGTGACCCAGGCTGCAGTCCCAACACAAGCCGAGGCCTGGTTCAGTGTCCTGTTCTGCATTCTTGTTGGTAGTGCCGCGAGCCTGCATGCTGATTCAGGGCCGGTGCCGGCTCCACTCTGCACGGATCATCATCCCCACCCCAGGCATCCTTTTCTTCAGTTGTAAATAGGAGCTGAGGTGAGTTCCCTTGCTTCTGGCCCCTGTGAGCACTTCTGCGCCGTCATGTGCACCCAGTTTGGCCCTTCCGCCCCTGCCTCACCTCCCATGGGCGCCCCAAACTGGATGCGGTGGGGAGGCCAAGTTCCTGGACATGAAATAATGGCCTCTCCGTCCTTCTGAGACTCCCCTGACATCTTGCGCCCCTCTGTCCTTCCCACACTCTCCAGGAGTGTGGAAGCTGGTGCCACCTGGGGGCCGGTCACCTGTTCAGCTGTTCAGCATCCCTCAGGCTGGGGCTCAGGTGTGATTTCCTGCGCCCCCACATCTCAGTCTGCTGAGGGGGGACCTGCAGGCACGTCCCAGCGTACGGCAGGACCGTCGCCTTCTCATCCTCTGAAGCTTCGCCTTCTTGGGGAGATGGCCTCACTGGCCTTTCCCTTCCTTGATTTTCTTTGCGCCTCTCGTCTGGACCGCCCATCTCTTGTGCGTGCTAGTTCAACCTGGTCACCACGAAAATGAACGCGGGTTGGAAGTCAGGTGAAGGCCAGGTTCAGGCTGAGTGGCCAAGTGGCTGGTGCCTGTGCCTCCAGCTTGAGCTGACCAAGGAGGAGCAGGCAAAGAGAAGCTTGAGGAGAGCACTGGGCCAGGGCAAGGCGGTAGGGGGACATAGAGTATCCTGGGAGGGTGGGAGAAGTGGGCCTGTGGGGAACCCCAAGATGTCACTTTCATGGGACAGACTAAGGAAGAGGGGCCAGAGAAGGGACGGAGGAGTCAGAAGTGAGAGGAGGACCGAGAAAGTGGTGTCCCAGCAGGGGTGCAGTAGGGTGCTCCTGAGCGCAGGGTGGGGCAGGGCTGGAGCCACGAGGAAGTGGTTCCAAGGGGAAGTGAAGGTGAGAAAGTCTAGGCAGCCTTTCTAGAGTCTTCCTGACAGAAAGGAGAGCGGGGACACCAGGGCCCCCAGATCTTGGTGTTACCAGCGGCTCCCCCTGTGTCTGCTGGTGGAGGCTGACTTCTAGGGTGGATCCAGTCCAGGGGCCTTGGCAAGGTGGAGGCTCACTCGGGGAACCTCAGCCACTGACCTCTTTGCAGCTGCGTTGGGTGGTCCAGACGCTGGACCCACAGATGGATTCCCTTAGACCATGCTGAGGTCCTGGCTTCCCACATCCAAGCTCATGCGCATGCAGGGCTGTGTCTGCTTTGTTCTGTGTCCACCGCATGCTGGGAAATTGCCAAGTGCCTGCTGGGTTCTCAGTGAACGTGGAAAGAAAAAAGGAAAAACTTGGTTTGGCAAAGAAGATAGGCAGAAAATGACTGCTCTGCAGAGGGTGTGTCTGGTCTGGGAGGATGGGAACCAGCTTCCCTGGGGGTGGAGGCCCTGTGAGTTCTGTTCAGGACTGATTTATATTACTCGCTATGCTTAGTCCTTCTCTCTTCTCTCTCCTGGGCCTCACGTTCTCCTCTGGTCCCCAGAGACGAGTAGAGCAGCTAAGAGCCATTCTTTTCATCTTGCTTTGCAGCTTGGGCCCATCTCTTCATCCCCCAAGTTCCCAAGCATGTTGGAAACAGAAAAACTCAAAAAGCCCCCCAAGAAACATATATCCTCAGGTGGCACAGGACAGGAACCCCCTCTGTCTGCTGAATCCCCTCTGTCCAGACCCAAGAGCCCAGCAGCCTGCCTGGCTCCTCTTGACTCCAAGTTCACTACTAGAGCCACAAACAACTGTCATGGATGTGGCAGGGGTGCCAGGGGTGGCCCGCCAGAGACTGAGGGCACACCTAAGTCTGTGGACTTAAAGGAGAAGGCCTGCAGTGACCACAGGAGGAGGGTCAGACCCCCTGGTTCCCGAAAGCGGAGTGAGAGAGCTCTGTTCCTGCAGACCAGCAGCCCTGCCCTGCCCCCCAGCAGCTTGGTGGGCCCATCACCTGACAGAGCTCTCCTGGAGGAACAGGGAGCAGGTGCCCTGGGCTTGCCTGGCTGCAGGGGGAAGAGAAAGGCCTGCTCCCAGGGGAGGGCCGGTGTGCTCCCAGTGGCACCCCCAGCACAGTGTCAGGCCAGCCCTGGGCATTGTGAGCCGAAGGGAGATTGCAGATGCTGCAGGCTCCAGTCTGTGCATCCTGAGAAGAAAGTGTCCAAGCAGAAGGTGCATGGACAGAATGGGAAGGGGGAGCTGGCCAGAAAGAAGTGGAGGGACCCTGCACTTGGCTCTGGCCAGGCCCCAGCTGTCCCCAAACTGGTTCCCGATATCAGCTCACCCAGGCCAGAAGTGGATCCACCCAGTGAGAGCGAGGAGGTGAGGCGAGCAGACATCCTCATTACCCACCTGACGAGGGAGCTGCGGTGCCTCAAGAAGTGGAAGAAAAGGCAGCTGCTCCCTAGTGTGGGGGCTGAGTTGGAGCTCCCACTGAGCCTGCAGAAGCCACCCAGCAGGAAGAAGCAGGCCAGGACTGTCAAAGCAAAGGCCAAAGTCTTGGCTCCTTCCGGGCCTTCCCTCGGCCCTTCGGACGCCCCTGGGCAGAAGTCCACATCGGTGGTGAGACAGCTCTTCAGCACAGATGGTGAGAACACCTGCCCTCTGGGTCACGCCAGCCTCAGGCAGGGCCAGACTGCAGGCCTTGCCCGGCCCTTGTCAAGAAAGCTGAGGAAGGAGAGAAGGCCAGGTGCTGCCACCGTTGCTCCTGAGGGACTCCTGTGCCCCGGGCACTGCCCAGATGCCTCGCCCTGGGAAGACAGTGCTGGGCAGCTGGCTTCACTGCCGCTCTTGCCCCCTGCCGATCATGAAGCTGCCCCTGCCCCCGCGGCAGTCAGGGAGGACCAGGGAGACAGCTGCACCCCCAACCAGCCCCGGGCGCGGGCCTGGAACCAGAGCATCGCAGAGCTGCTCTGCAGCCTGGCACTGCCGATCTCCTTCCTCTCCTCCCCTCCCTTCAAGAGGTTCATGGCCCAGGTTGACCCCTGCTACCACCTGCCGCCACCGGCCTTCTTCTCCGAGAAGGCCTTGCCGCTGCTCCGCGAGGCCGTGAGCGAGCAGGTGCTGCAGGCGTTGCCTTGGGCCGAGGGTGGCCGACTCCACCTCACCATCGCTGTGGCTGCGGCCTTGGGAGAGGACTACGTGGCTGTCACTGCCCACTGGGGAGCCATCCAGATGGGCAGCCAGCAGGTGGGGGCGGGGAGCCCGAGGCAGCGCGCTGTGCTGTGGGTCCAGGGCCTGCCCCCAGAGCGGGCTGCAGAGGACCGGCCGCGGGAGCTGCGGGAGCAGGTGGGGCTATGGCTGGGACGGGGCTCCCTGCAGCCTGGCTTCCTGGTGTCAGGCGGCTGCCCTAGCCTGGAGCGGGTGCTGAAGACCGAGGGCTACACCCTCATCCCTTGCTTCGCCCACTGCCTGGACTCGCTGGTCAAAAGCTTCCTGTGTCACCATCACAGTGTCCAGATCATCCTGGGCACAGCCCAAGCCATCTGCCGCCACTTCCAGGGCTCCACAGAGGCCCGGGGGCTCCTCGCCCAGCTGCAGCGGCAGTGTGGCCTCCCGGCCTCCCAGCCCTTCAGGGAGCTCTCTGAACACTGGCTCTCTACCCACTGCCTGCTTGAGTGGCTGGTGGAGCAGCAGCAGCCTCTGAAGGCATATGAGGAACAGCAGTGGCTCGACAAGGGCGGGGTGGCCCTGTCGGCTTCGTTTTGGAGCCTGGCGAGCAGCCTGGTCAGGCTCCTGCAGCCCTTCCGGGCGGCGGTGCAGGAGTCGAGCTTGGCGCAGGCCTCTCTGAGCCAGGTGCTACCCCAACTGCGCTACCTGCACATCTTCCTCGAGCAGGTTCATGGGCACTTCGAGGAGCAGGGTGGTGGGGCGATGGGGGCTGCCATCCGACTGACTGAGGGGCTGGCCCTGCAACTCTCCACTGACCCCCAGCTCACTGAATTCTTCTACCGTGAGGAGCTGGTGCTGGCCACTCTGCTGGACCCCCGCTTCAAGGGGAAGATGAGGGCTATCCTGCCCGTGGGAGCAGACATTGACCACTGGAAACACGTCCTGGTGTACAAGGTGAAGGAGATCATGGTGTCCACCTCCCCTCTGTCCATCACACCTCCCCTGCAGAGCCCCGGCACCCTGGGGCTGGGTGGCAGAACAGCCAGGAGTGAACAGGCCGAGGGGAAGGGCCTTGAGCTGGTGCCACGTGGCTCTCTGCTGCCAGGGCGGAAGAAGAAGAGCTTGCTGGAACAGCTGGAGAGTGCGGGGCTGCTGGCGTCCAAGAAGAGCGAAGCCTCTCTGTCCACTGAGGACCACCCAGCCAGCATCATGGTCAAGAACTACCTGCATGAGGACGTGATAGTTGGGGCGCAGGAGGACCCCCTGGCTTATTGGGAGAGGCGGCGGGATATCTGGCCTGCCCTGGCCCGGCTGGCCATTCTCTACCTGTCCTGTCCCCCTACAGGTGCCTTCTCCAGAAACGTCTTGGCCGCCCTCGACAGCCCCACCATCCAGAAGCACAACTCCCCTCTCCCAGTAGAGACGGTGGAGCACCTCCTGTTCTTGAAGACCAACCTGGAGAACTTCCCCAGCTATACCCCCCTGCCCCTCATCTTCCCCAGTGGGGACCTGGATGGGGGGAAGGTGGTGTAGACCAGGGAGTCTGACCTCAGGCCTGATGCCCTCAGAAGCAGCCAGCAGGGACTGATAGTCGGGAAAGCAGTGTCCAGGGTGTGGCCTCCTGGGACTTGGGAGTGGTGGCCAGTCTTGGAAAGGACAGGGAGCACTGCTCACTTGTCAGTGCCCTGCCATTCTCGCATTCAGGGAGATGCCATTTCCTACCCGCCTTGATTGTTGTCTGCTCGGGAGAGACCAGCTGCGTAGGGCTTGTAAACCGCGAGGTTCCTGTGACGTTGGGCGTTCAGGGCCTGTGTGCCACTTGTCCGTGGGTCAAGGGATGCAGACCCCTGGGAGGCCTGCCTTCTCCAAAGGCTCTGGGCGAGGGGGGAGTGGACCTCGCTGCCAGAGCCCAGCCCTTTCTGCAGGTAGATTTTGAGGAGGTGCCTGTGCACACGTGCACGCATGCACATGGCTACGCACACACGCCCGTCCTCTTTGGGCCAGTTCTTGGCGTGGGTCCCACAGATGCCAGACAAGTGGGGTTGCCCAGCTCACAAGGAGTGGTGGGGAACTGGGGCACCCCATCCTCAGTGACTGGGCTGACTGCTGGGAGCCTCAGGAAGAACTCACTGTTACCCTGGCTGCTGGCAGCTGAGCCCCACCTCCCTGGCCGCCTTAAAGGGCAGGTCACCAACCTGGCCCCGAGGAGGGTAACGCGGTACTTGGTGTCTGTAGGCTCGAGGGTGAAGCCTGTGCAGGGGCCCAGGAGCTCGGGGCCAGGCTGGAATGCAGGGAGGCCCATCACGAAACTCGTGTTTCAGCCCCCTGAGTGACGGCAAGACGCGGCCCACAGGACCGCAGGTGGAGGTAGGACAGGGCCCTCAGGGCCCACTTGAACTTGCAGGCCAAGAGGAGGCTTCTGGAGGCCTCCCCAAGGGGCGGTCAGTCATTTTTTGCCCTGTGAGTGATCCCCTTCTCACACGTGGGTGCCTCAAACCAGACCCCCACCTCCGCCTGTCCCATGTGCATCTGCCTCATGGGCTTGAGACGGGACCCCTGGTTGTGTGGCCAGCTCCCTGGAGGCTGTCAAATCTCCGCTCTCCGTGACTGCACCGTCTCATGCACCTGGTCTCTTGCTGATGACGTGGCAGGTCTCACCCCTGAGCCCATTCAGGGTCCTTTGGGAAGAAGCAAGGTAGAAGTAAAAAGAATGGGCTGGAGTGTTACAGTCTAGAGGGGAGCTGGGTGTAGAAGTGGAGGCCCCTTCTCAGATGGGGAAGGCCAAGGCAGGCAGCTGCCCCAGCTCCCTGATGAGGGTGTGGGCGGGCACTGCAGGCTCTTGTCTGCTCTCCTGGGATGGCAAAGGAAAAGCAGCCTTGCCTGGGGTGGGGGACGTGCACAGCAGGGTGAACACCCTGGGGTCTTCGCAGGCCTCCTCCTCTTGTCTGCCCGGCCTGCAGGCATTTGCGGGCCAGGCACACTGCCCCCTGCAGCAGGTCGTCCTTCCTGTTGTCCCTCCTGCTTAAACCTGGCTCTCGGTGGCTCGGCCAGCTCCTCACACCCGGGGCCTGCTTCTCTGTTGGGTCTGGTACCAGCACCCCGACTGACACTGCCCCGTGGCCACTAAGGACTCGGGGGGCCTCTCCTCTGCCTTTCTGGGGCCATCTGGGACTGCCCACTCTCTTTGGCAGGCTTGCCCCATGGAAGTGGTGGTCCAGGCTGCAGGTGGGCAGTGGCTGGTTCTGTTCTCTGATGTCATGAGGCATTGGTTTTGTGGGTGCAGTGTGGGCACTGACAATACTGCTTCTTCCTACTCAGGGTTCCACATTCCCCTCCCTCCCTGAACCTCATTTTGCTCTCTAGGACCCAAGGCTGAGCCCGCAGGCCACCCACCTGCAACCCAGAGGAAACCTTGGGAGTTCGTTGCCTGTGTTTTAAAAAAAATAGTTGGGAACATTTTCAAGTGACTAAAGCAAGGTGTTTGTTTGCACATGCAGGGCCTCTCAGAAAGGAGACTGGTGGATAACGTGGTGACCTGTTACCTGTCCAGACAGAACTTAAATGTTTTTAAAGGAAACCCTCAACAATAAGGACAGGTCACAAGTCATTGCAGAAAAGAACATAAGTTTCTGCTCCTCAGTTCGATTTGGAAGATGGGAAGAATTGACCACTTTGAACCTGAGTTCCATCCTGTGTGGCTGGATGCCTGGCCCAGCTCCCTGTCAGGGAGCTCTGCCACCTGCGCCATGGATGTGGGTCCTCAGGACTCGCTGGCCCGTGTAGCTCCCCAGCCCCAGAGGGAGCCCGGGCCACCAGCCGCGCAAGGCCCCCAGCAGGCCTCTGACTGTTGAATTCTCTCCTTAGGGACCTGCGGCTTCCGCACCGGCCCCTGCAGTTGGCAGTGTCTTGTTGGGGTGAGCAGCCATCTGACTTCAGTGACCCACGTCCCCACTGCAGAACAGCGGGGGCTAGGGCCTCCAGGCTGACGTCCCATGGAGCCCCAGAGTGAGAAGCCTGGAGAGGCCGACAGGGTGCGGCTCACGCCCCAGCTGCTCAAAGCACGTTCGGGCGAGTTCTCCCTGGAGTCCATCCTGCTGCTAAAGCTGCGCGGCCTGGGGCTGGTGGACCTGGGCTGCCTAGGGGAGTGCCTGGGCCTTGAGTGGCTGGACCTGTCGGGCAACGCACTCACCCAGCTGGGCCCACTGGCCTCCTTGCGCCAGCTGGCTGTGCTCAACGTAGCAAACAATCAGCTGACGGGGCTGGAGCCGCTGGCCGCCTGCGAGAACCTGCAGAGCCTCAATGCCGCGGGCAACCTGTTGGCCAGCCCAGGCCAGCTGCAGTGCCTGGCCGGCCTGCGGGGCCTCGAGTACCTGCGGCTCCGAGACCCGCTGGCCCGGCTCAGCAACCCACTCTGTGCCAGCCCTACCTACTGGGCGGCGGTCCGTGAGCTGCTGCCAGGCCTGAAGGTCATTGATGGTGAGCGTGTGACGGGCCGTGGCAGTGAGTTCTACCAGCTCTGCCGGGACCTGGACCGCTCCCTGCGCCCCAGCGCCAGCCCAGGCTCCGGGACCGCCGAGGCCCAGCCCTGGGTGGAGCCCGGGTACTGGGAGTCCTGGCCGTCCCACAGCAGCTCCATCCTGGAGGAGGCCTGCCGGCAGTTCCAGGCCACACTGCAGGAGTGCCGTGACCTGGACCGCCAGGCCCATGACAGCCTGGCCCAGGCCGAGCAGGCGCTCAGCCCTGCCAGCACCACTGCATCCTTTGTCTTTTGAATGGAACCTGGTACCGAGCAGAGCAGCACACGTGGCTGTGCCACCCCCATCTCCCCTCCTGCCTCACTGCTTTGTCACATTGGTCACTGCCGTTGCAGACCAGCTCTCCCTCTGTCCTCCCTTGTGCTCACCCGCTTCCACCACATCCAGGGAAGACCTCCCCGCACCCACAAGTGTCTGGGCTGGGTCACAGACGCCCACTCCTGGCTGCGCCTCAGGAAGACGCCTCTTCTGAGCCAAATGGTGGGCAGGGCAGTGCAGTGTGCGGGATGGGCAGTAGTTGCCTGCTGGCCGTGGCCCCCCTACCCTGTTCCGGTGCCTGTGCCGCCCATCCCCATCCACACAAGTCCCTAATAAATCTTCGCTTCAGTCCACGGCACTGCCTGTCATTTGCCCGCCGCCCACTGGCTGCCTGTGGCAGCGCCCTACGCCCCTGGGCCTCACTCCTCACCGCCTGGAAGACGGCTGTGCAGGGACCTGGACTGAGCAGGGAGAGGGGTGAGAGCATGATTTTATTCGTGCAGGGGGTGGGTTGGCCCTCAGCGTGCAGCAGAGGGAGGGGCTTCCTCACTGGTTCTTCCCAGCTGCCCAGGAAGCAGGATGGGATTCTAGAGGAAAAGGGAAAAACAGATTTGGGAGTGCGCTGCCATGGTCCTGTCCCAGCTTTCTGTGCCCCAAATTCCACCCAGCCTTGAACTGGCTGTTCTTCACCCCAAACCCTCTCCCAGCTGCTCCTTCACTTCCTCCCCCTCCTGTGTGCCCACCTGTCAGGCTCAGCTGGGGGGCAGTGCCTTGAAGAAGGCGAATTGTCCAGGGAAGTAGTAGCTGTGGGGGTCTTCACCAGCCCGCTCCACCTTGTTGCACTGGGCCTCCAGGCGTTCGTCTCGCTCCTGCCAGAGCAGTGGCTCAGGCCCTGGCATGCAGGCACCCCCCTCTCCCAGACAGGACTCCTGCCCAGCAGTACTGGGAGAAGAGGTGGTTCCCAGGTGTGTGACCGGTACACCTATCTCCTCAGGCCCTCGTGACAGTCTGGACCCAGAACCCCTCCTCGCCCCTCTCTGTCCAGGCCCCAGCGCCCCACCTCTCCCACTTGTGTCCATCTTACCAGGCTCCCCAACCTCTGCTGCCTCCCGGCCCACCCTTACCCGTTGGACCTGCGTCTGTGTGGGGCAGTGGACCATGCGGCCCAGGACTTTATCCTCAGGGTCCAGTTTGATGCACGCCAGGCATTTCCGCTTCCTCTGGGAGGGGAGCAGGGGCAGGAGAGGAGGGGCTGGTGTGGACGCTGCAGTGGGTTATCCCCTGGCAGGCAGCCCGAAGGCAGAGGGACAAGGGTCGAGCAAGCCCGCTGGTTTCGGACGCAGCCCGCCTTGGACAGGGCACTGAGGGAGGAAGTCCGCCCGCAGTCTGCGAACTGTGGGGCGAGTGGTGAGTGGATGCACAAGCCCGTGTGCAGATGTGTCAGGTGAGAGTGTGTGTCGGGCTGGACCCGTCCCCAGGCGTCCTCCCCGCCTGACTTGAGCCACATGCTGTCTGTTGTATTTATTTTTTTTATAAATGTGATTTGAACACAAAGGTTCCGGCACTGAACGTTTAGGGAAACACTATAAAATGTCTTCCCTCTAATAGATGGAGGAAAGAGACCCTCAGAAAACCTGCAGTGTCACAGGGCGTGTGGCAGAGCCTGAACAAGAGCCCCTAAACCCACACTCCAGGCCAAGGTCCCCCCCCAGCAGCAGCTCTGCTCCAGGGCTGCTGATAAGGGCAAGCCGCATTGTGTACCAGCCTCGGGGGACCCAGAATATGGGGCGTTCACCAGGCCAGGTGCCCTCTGCATGGGCCTCTTCCCCTAGGACTCTGAGTGAGGCGGGACTGGGTGGGGAAATAGACCCTGGAGAAGGAGCAGCCAGGCCCACCTCCAGCCTCCAGCCGCAGGCCCAGACCGAGCAGGGTGACTCCGGCTGCTCCAGCTCAGACTTCTCGAGGAGTCTCACGCGAAACCCCCGTGACACACACTCCCACCACGCGTGTGCTCTATTCCCCACCGCCCACGTGCACACATGCTCAGGCACTCACCCCATTGGGTTTCACTTTACATTCGGCTGTCTTCCAGTCCTTCTTCCGGCAACTCGTTTGCTGGAGCTTAAATTCCAGCCTCACAAAAGTCCCTGCTGGGAAGGGCTGCAGGCAGGCACAGACAGACAGACACACCAGCAGCCAGCTGGGCAGGCAGAGCAGCTGGACGGGCCCTGTCCCCCCCGTGGTGAAGCAGCACACGGAAGGCTGGCTGGTGGCGCTTCAGCATCTGCTGCTCAGGACATCAGAGGTCCTGGCCCCTGCCCCCCACACACTCACTGTGTCCATGGCGCTGTCCACACCAGTCTCCTGGAAGGCCCACAGCACAGGCGGGTGCTTGTGGAATTCCTCCAGGGCCACCTGCAGGCCCCGGCGCTGGGTGGCAGTGAGCTCAGCCCTGCCACAGCCCGCGGTGCCCAGCCACAGGGCCAGCGGGAGCAGCAGCTGCCACATGGCGGCACCTTGGTCACCTGGCTGGAGGGTGTGCACCAGCCTCAGCACCTGTGAGGCCACCCGCTCCCACCCTCCCTCCAGGCGGGCAAAGGTGGAGGGGCAGGAAGGAGGGTCCTGGTATTCCCCTGGCCCCTGGCGCTCCTCCCACCCTGCCCCCTGTACCCTGGGTCTGGCTTGGCCCAGGGTTGGCCCTGTGCTCGGGAGGTGCTGAGCTGCCACCAGTCAAGCCAGCAGCCTGTTGCCCCTCTCATGCCCTGCCCCCTTTTCTGGGCATTCTCTCGTCACGCGTGTATGAACCGCTCTCCTGCCTACTGCCCCCAGAGCCCTCTCTGTGCCCCCACCTCAACCTCTCCTCCCGGCCTTCCCCTCTCCACACCCAGTGTCCAGGCTCCCCTGTCCTTTAGCCCTGCAGCAGGAGGGGGAGGGGCAGGCCTAGAAAGGCCCAGGAAAAGCCCAGCTGAAACTGAATATTTTTGGGAGGACGTAAACACGTGGGAGGGGCCCAGAGTGGGTGGGAAAGCAGGGATGCTTAACCCTCCCTGGCCTGGGGCTGACCTCTGCCCTTCCCCTAACCCCAGAAATGGGGGTTCCACTTTGGCACCCCCCACCCTTAACTTTAATGTTCAGTAGACCTACATTTCTTTGCCTTTTTTGGAAGGGGGGGTCTTTGCCACCTCCCCACCCCAACCCTCTGATCCCTCCCAGGGTGGGCCCCCAGGATGGGCCCTTCCCGAGAACTCTGCTTGTACAGTGGTCTCAGGAACAGGAAGCCACAGATGTAGAAACACACTCCACAGGACAGGCCAGAGGTCGGGCCACAGGGCCCGGCCAGCGCTCCCGAAAGGAAGATATTTTATCCTGGGAGCCCTTTCTCCTCTGGCCCCAAGCCCCCTCCTCACCTCCTTTCCTGTGCCTTGGGTGTCCTGCTCTTCCCAGCAGCTGACTCTGGCCAGGCTGCCGCCTCTTCCCAGCCCCTCCAGCGGCACAGCCCCCATCTCCTCCCACCTCCCAGGCCCCCTCTCTTGCCCAAGCCCAGGCTCCTCCCCACCATTTAGGACCAGCCTCCTGGGCAGCCTGCCCTTCGGCCTCCCCTCCCCTCACTCCTGCAGCGCTCTGACCCTGACCCTGGCAGCCTGCCCTCCCCAACTGAATAGCCCTGGCCCTGGGTGGTCCTGATGGGGATGGGAGGCTGGCCGGGGTCCCTCCTGGCCCACAGGCTGCCCCTGGGTAGGGGAACCAGTCCCCAGCATGCAGACGCTCATTTCAGGAAATTCCTCCCAAAACAGATGTCCTCAAACCAGATGGGATGGTGAAGAGTCACTTGGTCTCTCCCTCTGCCTCTGCGCCCTAAAGCCTGAGAACCCCAAATACTGAGAAGGAAGGCAGCTCCTTTAGAGAAGACTGGTGTCCGCAGCCTCTAGCTCAGCACCTCGTTCAGCCTCAACCCTGCAAGCCAGTCCCTGGTGGTGACAGTTGGGGGTTGGGCATCCCTGGGGGTTGGGAGCTTCCAGCCCAGGCAGAAGGGTGTAAGACCTTGATAGGAGAGGGGTGGTTCCGGGAAGTTGGGTCCCAACTGGGTTCGGCTCCTCCCACCCCAGGCTGTGTGTCCAGAGCAGAGAGGGCAGAGCTGGGTCGTGTGGGCAGAGCTCCTCTCCTCCTCCTCTGGTTCCCAGCCAGGTGCCCACCCCCAGACCTGAGCCTGGGGACCCCTGCCCCTTCCCTACAGGGAGGACAGCCTGAGGACTTACATGGGAGGTGACTGGTGGCCTGGGAGGCACTAGCTTTCCTCATTGGCTCCTGGCTGAGTGTCCATGCAGAGCTGAGATCCCCCCTGCAATGTGCTGGGTGCCAGGAAGACCCCAGGCTCAGTGGCCCAGTGCCTAGACCCCACCCCCCTCCGCATTTCCTTCGGCTCTGAGTTACTCCGGCTCACCCTGTGCAGAGGTGAGATGGGGGGATGGGGAGGTGTCTAGAATAGGGGCTGGAGAGACCCCTCTACACACAGGACATGCCCAGCCTAGCCCCCCTACTGGGGGAAGCCCTGCAGATGACTAGAGAGAAAGGTAGGCCGGCTGGGGGAGAGGATGGGTAAGGCCTGGGGGGGTGGGCAGAGAGGGAGAAAGGCTGGGGGCAGGGTGGGGGCAGCTGGTGAGGAGTCCCTAGCCCTGTGTGCTGAAAAATCAGTGATAAAAAATTTGAAAGATAGAGTGAAAACTATCATTATTTGCAAATGATCAAACTGTGTGCCAGTTCTGTTGAAGAGAATGGACAGGACTAATCACTGGAAACAATAAGAGAATTTACAGAGTGGCAGAATATGGAATTAATGTAGAAAATGAATAGGTTGCCTATATGCAAAAGAATCAGAATAATTTTTAAGTCTTATTTACAATAACAAAATGGTTAAATGCATAAATAAATAAAAATTTTAAAAATAAATTTAACAAGAAAAGACCAGTTGATTCTAATATTATTTTGGAAATAAGCAAGTCTGGTGAGACTATTATACAAATAAGAGAAATATTGGCCTACTAGGTGCTCAGACATCCTATTAGATATTAAAACGTATCTAAAAAAATCTAAACTGATCATAAAAGAGTGGTATTAAGTGAATGAACAAAGATCAATGGGGACGAATAAAAACATCAGAAATAGATCCAACTACATGTGGAGATTTTATTTGATTTTTTAAAGATTTATTTATTTATACAAGAACTAGGATATAGGCCAGAGCTGTGCGGGGTGAGAGGATTCACCAGAGACAGTGGGGAACAGGACAGGCAGACTGACTGAAACACACTGCTGAGGATGCAGCGGGTGAGGCAGAAGAGGTCTGCTGTGCCATGTGGGCCCCTCCCTGGCTGGGGAACGAACTCGTGCTTCTGTGCTGCGGATGCCTCACAGTGCAGGGCTCAACCTGCTGCGCCACCAGGGAGGCCCAGAAAACTTTAAATAAGTCACCTGAACACTGGAGCCGTGTCTGAGTCAGCCCTGCCGGGTGTCTCCAGGCCTGCTCCTCAGCCTGCTTCATAATGCTGTGACTTTACCAATGTGTGGGGATTTTATATGTGATAAAGATGTCAGTTCCCAATCTTTAGGGAAAAGATATATTAGCCAATGTTTGGCTAGCCTTGTGGGAAGAGAAGAATAATGTGGGTTTCTTTCCTCACTTTTACACGAAATACCAGATGAATGAATTATTAAATGTAAAAATACCCTCAGCTTTGCCTGCAAGTAGAGCCAGAGCATGTGTTTGGGAGTAAGTGGGAACAGGAGGTTCACAGCCATCATCCAGCTTGGGGACTTTGGACTTGCCCTCTTGCTGGCATTCAGGCCATTGCCCTCCCCCCAGTCCAATCTGCTCAGTGAAGCCTCTGGTCTGGGCAGGGTGCAGTGATGGGGGTGCTCCTCTGAGGCCCCGACACACCCCTGTCTCCGTGCACCTGGGGCCTTCCTCCAGGGCCGTCTCCGGCCTTACTTCCTGCCCATCAACGGGCTCCCACAGGCTCTGCTCTGCTCATCCCAGTGCCTCCCACCCCCCTGGCCCATCTCGTGGGCACTGGGCTTCTCTCCCAGCTTCTTTCTCCTGTGAATATATGCCTTTTTTATTCCTTCACTGTCATTTTAATGGATTTTTGGGAGGAAGTAAGGATAAACACTGTGTATTCTGACATACTTAACTGGTTTCTCTGTATAGACTATATAGTTCATATAGAGAGTCTGTCAGTCTATCCAGAAGGAGGTGGAGGGGGGCAAGAACTATAGTTACAATAAAAATTATGGGCTAGGGGGCCTCCCTGGTGGCGCAGTGGGTTAAGCAATGCACTATGAAGCAAACCGCAGCCACTGCAGCATAAGTTCGATCCCTGCTGCTGGCCAGGGAGGGGACCCACATGGCATGGTGCTGCAGACCTCTCCTGCCTTGCCCACTGCTCCCCTCAGCAGTGTACCTCCGTTGATCTGCCTGTTCTGCTCCCTGCTCTCTGTGGTGAATCCTCTCACCCCTCCCCCCACCTCTGGCCTGTACCCCAATGCTTGTATGCATAAATAAATAAATCTTTAAAAAAAATATATGGGCTAACTTTTGCTTTTGTTCATGTGTTGAAATCCCAGCCTCCAGTTCCTCAGGTTTGACTATATTTGGAGATAAGGACTTCAAAGGCGTAATTAAGGCACAGGGTGTGCATACATAGGGGCTAATCAGATGTGACAGGTGTCCCTATCAGAAGAGATTAGGACACTGGCAGAGGGCAGGCTGTGTGAGGACACAGGAGGATGTGCCATCAGTCACCCACAGAGGCCGCTCTCTGGAGAACAGCCCGCCGACACTTGATCTGGGGCTGCAGGCCTCGACATGGGCTAGGGTAACCCCATTGTTCAAGCTACCCAGTGTTCTGGCAAACATACACACACATCCCCTCCTGAGACCTGGTGCTTTACATTCAACCTGATTATTTAAAAAGTCAGGTTTTGGCTGTGTGTACATGTAGTGCCAGGACGACACGGAACATGTTATCTATGATCCAAGCAGACAGGTCAAGGAGGAGTTGGAGCCCTCAGTGGCTTTTTCAGGCTTTTATTGCTCTTTACATCAGAGGCGACTAGGTACACGGCAGCGGCGGGGGAGGTTAGACTGGGGGCCAGGAGGTTGGCAGGCCTCTTAGCCCCCGGCGTCTTCACTGTCTCTAGTCTCTGGATTCTGCTCTCTCTACTCTCTTCTCTTCTCTGTTCTCTCTCCTGGCATCCTCATGATGCTGCCCTTACACACTGCGTGTCTCAGCCCAGGTGTTCATCTGCACATGCCCACACCCTACTCGGGGTGTCCGCCATCAGGTACGCGTGCAGGACCTCGGGTGTCCATCATCGACACCAATGGTGGGAGGGCAGAAAATCCTGATCATTTTCCATTTTCCACACAGTACAATAAGCAGGGGCTTTATGAACAAAAGAATAAGGTGAGAATGATGTAGGGTAAATGAAGATGCTCAGGCTTTTGCACTGTTGGCTTCTGTGACTATCGCCTGTGCCTTGAATGCAGGAGGAGTTTGAGAGCGTGGGCTCAGGGCACACATGCCTGATGGTGGATGCCTGGAGTATAGTGTGGGTGTGCATAAGTGGGTGCGTCTGGGCCTGGAGGCTGAGCATATAGGGACAGCATCACAGAAGAGAGGACCATGCAGTGGAGAACAGCCACAGAAGCAGGAAACAACTTCAGAAAGAGTCCAAATAAAGAGTAAAGATTGACTGGGGGCTGGGAGGCCTGCCAGCTTCCAGGCCCCCTGGCTCCCCTGCCTGCCCTGTACCTGGTTGCCTCACTACAAATGGTGTAGAAAGATCATTAAAAACCTGAATAAACCTCTCAGGGCTCAGGACTCTCCTTTACCCACCTGCCCAGATCCACAGAGAAACCGCTGTGCGCTTGTCTGCATAACAGATGGCTAATACGGAACGGATGAAAAATCGAAATCACCTTGTTGAGGATAAACATATGATTCACACCATTTGTGTCCAAAAAGCTAAGAAAGCAGGCTGCCTTAATGTGGCAGGAACAGCCCTGGGGCTGCCCTCCATGGTTGCAGTTTCATGTTAATATGCCATTAACATTAAGAAAAATCAAATTACTCTGTCAAAAAATTCAGCAGCCTAATAAAAAGAACTGGCACCTTTATAAAAAGTCTGCGTCATATGAGGAATATTTTCTTAAATCAAAAAGACTCAGCTGAAAGTGCTGAGGAGCCCGATAACCGCCCATAAACCCCCTCAAGGATCTACCACTAGCTGGAGATAGTGAGCAGGAGCTAAATGCTTCAAACTCAGCAACAACAGTCAACAAACAACACTGCTGTAGATTATGACTTACTGGAAGTAGCCTAGCATCACTTTCTGATTCCTAGTTGAACACTAAGAACTTCTCTTAACTCCCTCCCAACCTCCCAGATTATGCCAATGGGTTGCACTGTTTATAAACTGCAGACACATTGCTTAGCACCCCAAATCAGCCAGTGGAAGGTACTGCGAAATTACTTTTTAAGAGTTGTTTTTTTTTTTTAATTCATTTTACGTAGTATGTCATTTGCTGGATGTAGTAATTTAATAGGATGGCACTCTGTAGCAGTTAAATATGCTCTATCGTAATTGCTAATAATATCCAAAAAAGAAAACTTGTTAAATCTTGAGGAGACGCCCTTGCCCTTCTTGTGTGTTAAGACAGTGAAGGCAAACCGGTTCTTAGAACATGGAGACCTCCGGGCCAACTCCAAAGGCCCCAAATTTAACTGTGACCCAGATTTCGCCTGAGTGTAGACCAAGGTTTTGAGTGGAAGCCAGGTTTACGCTCTGATTCCTCCAAGTCACCGAAATGGCTTTATTTGCAAGGTGCATGGGTAGGACAGAGCGAGGCTATGGCAGAATGTTGGGGTGAAGTACAGATGGGTCCGAGACAGCAGCCCCTGGAACCCACAGGCGCCCAGTGTGGGAAGCTCACTTGCTTCTACTAAGTGCCAGGCCTTGATGGTTCTTCTAGAGCTGCCTCAGGTTTCCAAACCCACTTGGCTCCTGCTAGGCTGTAAAGCAAGAGCAGAGATGCACTGGCTTCTAAGTCCATCTTTTGAATAATGTAGACAAATGGACAAGATCGTGGCCTGATGCTGGTCTGGAGCAGAAAAAGATACCACATGGTAACAACAGCTGAGATTTGACCCTCAAAAGGTAAACTGTGGGACCTCCCTGGTTGTCTAGGGGTTAAGTCTCAGTGCTATCACTACTGTGGCCTGAGTTTGATCCCTGGCCAGGGAGCTGACCCACATGGCACAGCAGACCTCTCCTGTCTCGCCTGCTTTTCCCCTCAGCAGTGTATTTCAGTAGATCCACCTGCTCTGCTCCCCACTCTGTCTCTGATGAATCCTTTCATCCCCCGCACTTCTGGCCTCTACCCCAGTTCTTGCATGCAGAAAAACAGTATTGGAAAAAAAGGTTAACTGGGTTTCCAGGTAAAGACAAGGACGTTCTCACTTAGCTGAGCCACTCAGGTGGTTTGTGACTGCTTTTCCTGGTGGAGTGTAGGCTAAGACCCATTGTCCAGCTGCATGATGGGAATCATGGTCTCCAGGGAGTGCCCCCCCATTGCCCTAAGCCTGTGGGTGCCACTGGCCACATCCATCTGCCCCAGAGCCAGAGGTTCCTTAAAGGTACCTGAGTTCGCTATTCTAAAATAATGTTCCAGATGAAATAGCATACTTAATGTAGAATTGGTCTCCCCAAATTGTTCAGGTCAGCTTTGTCCTAGCTGTCCAGGGCTCTTTTCAACATTGTGAATTTGGCACGTGGAACTAAGGGCCTTTGAGGCACTTGGGTCAGAGAAACTATCACAGCTGCTAAGAATGCAGACTTCCTAGTCAGCCGCATGCCCATGGGAGACAGCTGAGGGCAGGTGGGGACATCCTCCCCACCTCGTGCTAGACCCCTCCTCTCTCGATACCCTGCGCCCATCCCATTCCTTAGCCCAGGATATAAACCCCCAGTTTGCCCCATTTACTTTAGAATTCATAGCCATGTCAATTCTCCCCATGTATGTAATTAAATATGGTCTTTCCTCCTGCAATCTGCAGGATGTTCAATTGTTTGCTCAGCCAGCCCAGGGAGAACCCCGTGAGGCGAATGTTTCGACAGCTACAGTCAGGGTCCTGCAGTGGGACAGCCATAGACTCAAGTTTTCCTCTAGTTACCAGCCCTCTGCTTCACTCACATGCCGGTCCGAATGTCTCTGTAAAAGAGAGGGGGGTTGCTGTCACTAGAGGCCACCGCCCAAGTAACTGGCAGGTGCCAAGGGTAAGAGCTCACAGTTATATGAATAACCAGCTGATGTGTTGTGATCCAGCGAGCCCACCTGTGGGATCTGGCCCTTGTTCTCATTGGCCCACACATGCTTACTGTGGGCTGCCCAGGCCTGCCCCTTTCTCAGGGGTGGTCAGACAATGGTGGAAAAAGACCAGCCCACAGTCTCCTGCCCGCCGGTGACCTGCAGCCATTTCTTTTCACAAACCTTTTCCCTGTACAAAGCAGCAGTAGTTCTCTGCCCACCTATGACTATGCAGGTGCCTCTCTTTTTTCCTTTCTCCTTTTCTTAATCAGTCTGTCCTTTTAAATTGTTTTTTTTAAAGATTTATTTATTTATGCATACAGGAGCTGGGGTACAGGCCAGAGGTGCTGGAGGTGAGAGGATCCACCAGAGACAGAGTGGGGAGCAGAACAGGCAGACTCACTGAAATACACTGCTGAAGGGAGTAGTGGCTGAGGCAGGAGAGGGCTGCTGCGCCATGTGGGTCCCCTGCCTTTGTGGCAGGAAACCAGACCCCACAGCTGAATCACGCATGGGCAGGTCGCTGCCTTGCCATGCAGAACAATGTAATGGTGGGTGTGGGTTGCCATGTTTTCAGCAATGTGAGCCAGTGGTCACAGTGGGAGGACACACTCAGATTCTTGGCCATGGGTGGGAGGTGGGGAGAGGAGTCTGGGGAGCAGAGGCAGAGGCAGAGGGTCTCCTGTGCCCTGAGTCCTGGCACTGGGGCCAGGTGAGGCCCGGTCAAGGTCAGCAAGGCCTGTGGTTTCCGCTTCCCTCCTGAACTGTCTGCAAACACTTGTAATGGGGCTCTGGGAGTTTCCCAACCTGCCCTGGGGTGTTGCGGGGAGCTGGAGTGAACAAGGGTCCAGTCCATCCCATTCGAGTGGGGTCTTCCTCTTCTCTCCTGTTCCTGTCTACAAGCTCTCCAAATGCGTCTGTTCAGAAATGGTGAACAGGCATTCGTTTTTATTGCAGCTTAAGGACCAACTGGAGAGATGGTTCCGGTGTGACACCAGGTTCCAAAGTCCTGCGGACAGCCTTTGATGCAGCTGAACAGCAGCCGGCCCATGCCCTCTGCCCAGGGAGTCTGGCAGCGGCAGAGGACAGCACTAGTAAGTTGCTGGCTCCCTATGGATAAACACCTGCACCGTGGTTCCCTCTTTTACATACGGTGGCATCTGAAAGTTCCTGTGCTTCTCCTGCCGCCTACTTGGCCCTCTAAGCCAGGAGTGCCAGACACCAGCTCCAGCGAAGGCCAGATTCCCACAGGAGGAGGTGGCACAGGTGAATGATGAGGGAGTGAGGACACACTTGACACTTGATCAGGGCACAAATGTCCTACTGAGAGTCTCAGCAGGTCTTAGTTTATACATTACAAGCAAGTGGGATTACATCAGCATGTGCATAGACCAAAGAAATAGCAATCAGTACATTTTTCTTAAGAACAGCTTGGGGTCTTATGACCTCCAGCCAATATTTATGACCTATACAATTTCAAAGTAAAGCCAACCTATGAAACAACATGTTCCTATCAGTATCCTAGTTTCTCTGGTTATTCAGTTTATTTATCAATGTCAAAACAGGCATAGTAATTTTGTGCAATCACAACTAATAAATCATAATAACTGATTTTGTTTCTACTCTGAGTATAAGATGAAGCACTAGTCACAGGGTCTGGGGTCAAACGAGAGTCAATACCTAAAGAACTACAGGCCCCCCCCCAGTAAAAGGGAAATACTAAAATTAAAACTTAACTCATATCTAAATCCTATTTTAATCTTTAAAAGGAACCACTAACCTCAGTACGTACTGAACCTAAAACTAATTAGTTATTTTTTTTTTTATTACTAGGGAGTTTTTCTACATATGATTATGATGTAGGTAAGACAATAGCAGGGGAAAAGGGGAGAAGGGCAAAAAGGGCTTATGGACTCATTCATCGCCAGGGAAACGCAGAGCCTTTCATAATGGGCCAAGCCACAGAGGTCACTCCTGGTTCCCGGGGCTAGTTTCCCATAGTAGGTGTTTAGGTCTGGGAAACTGTTTAATAACTAACTTTTGAGTTACTATTATTAAACAACCACACTCCGGTTACAACTCTTACTATTTGGTTTTTTGGTATTGGTATTCTTAGAGTATCAGTTTTAGAGAATTTTGTGTTACATTATTTGCCAATCAGTAATTCATCATCAAAATGCATAGCAACCAACTATTTCATTAGCAGGACAGCCAATTTTACAACCACCCCCCTGTGGGTGAATTTCCAGTTAGCACTTAATCATGCCTTTTCCAGAATGGTAACTGTCATGGCAGCCAAAACAATGGAGATCCGGCAGGGCCAGCTTTTGGAGCCTCCCGAATTCTCAGGAGTGCCCCTCATACCCAGACCATTGGACCATCATCAGATAGCATGAGTTGCATGGCCCATGCCACAGGAGGGGCAGGTACCCCTGGTGGGGAAGGTGCAGTGCTGGGACCTGTCATTTGCCATGCAGTGGGTCCTTGCCCATGCAGCCCCATCCTTCTCTGGCCAGCATGTCAAAGCTCTGCAGTCCCTGCTGGACAAGGCCTCAGAACTAGGCACTGGGCAGCCCTCCCTAAGGGGTGAGATCCAAGTACCAATTTTTGGCTGGCAGAGGGCTCAGGAGTGCCCTCAGCTCTTTGGCTGCTGTTCTCACTGCAGAGCAGGAGACATGCAGAGGGGACCCATTTTCTCAGGCTGTGCCCAAGGAGGCAGTCACGGTGGGGTCAGCTCCTGGCTGGGAGAATGCATTTCTACCAGGGGCTGTGAGTGGCAGAGTCCTTCAAGTCCTTGTTTAAGGACAGAGCCTGTCCTCCCAGAGGGATCCATGTGTCCATTTCCCCTAGGAGAGTCCCCATGTGAATGGAGTGATGGAGTGACTTTAGAGTACATGGCTATCCCAGAGCAACAGGTGCTGGGCCTTCCTGGTGGCACAAGGGCTTAAGCAAAGCACTATGAAGAATCCACACCCACTATAGCACAAGTTCAATCCCCAGCCAGGGAGGTGACCCACATGATTTAGCAGACCTCTCCTGCCTCGCCTGCTGCTCCCCTCAGTAGTGTATTTCAGTGGATCTGCCTTTTCTGCTCCTCACTCTGTCTCTGGTGAATCCTCTCATCCCCCACACCTCTGGCCTGTACCCCATAAATAAGTAAATCTTAAAAAAAAAAAAAAGAGCAACAGGTACTATAGCATGATGTGGCTGGGCCTGCACTTGGCACTCTGGACACACACACTGCACTCACCGTACTCACACCACACACACACACATACACACACACACCTCCCATGCACAAACATACCATATATACCACACACCACACATACACCATATACAGCGCACATCCCATATACACACATACGACTTCAATGGTGAGGAGGAAGGCTGGGTTCCTCTGTGCCATTATGCAGCAGTGTGACCTTAACAAGTTCCTTAACATCTCTGAGTATGAAAGATGTTTCATTTGTGAAATGAGAACCAGAAGAGTATGTCTGGGGGTGTTAAGGGAGTTAAATGAGCTATACAGGTGAAGAGTTTATCACCATGTCTGACATGAGAAAGGACCCGAAACAGTAGCTGGCACCACTAGGCATGTACCTAAAGGCTGGAGTGGCTTTTGGGGCACTGATGCTGGGAACATCTATTGTTCCCTTACATTCCACAAAATTCTGTGTCCATAGTTTTGGAGCCTAAAACTGCAAGATCTGACCAAGATTTTTTTTGCATTTGTGAATTATCTGAAATGTATGTTTAACTGATAACACGAAACCTGACTGTGAGAGGTAAAATAAGACCTGAGCAAATAGAATCTCTTCAGTGGACTTTATTTTTTTAAAGATTTACTTATTATTTATGCATACAAGAGCTGGGGTACAGGCCAGAGGTGCGGGGGAAGAGGTGGGTGGTGAGAGGATTCACCAGAGACAGAGTGGGGAACAGAACAGGCAGGTCAACTAAAATACACTGCTGAGGGGAGCAGTGGGCGAGGCAGTAGAGGTCTGCTGTGCCATGTGTGTCCCCTCCCTGGCTGGGAATCGGACTCACGCTGCAGTGGCTGCCTATGCCTCATAGGGCGGTACCTAACCCATTGCACCACCAGGGAGGCTCCCTTCAATGGATTTTAAAGATATCAATGAGAAATTCCAAAGTTCATTGGGAAGAATCAATGAGTGGGTCTAGTCAAGAAAGTTCTGGAAAACAACAAACAAGAATTCATGTGTAGGGGGCAACAGTATACTGCAGATATTAAAACTTATTTTAATAAGTTTTTGAGACAAAGGGTTGGGAAACTGTGATATACAACAAACATAAAACACAAATTGGGGGCCAGGGGTCAGCTTGTGAACAGAGCAATAGAGGCAGAAACCACAAAGGCCTTCCTTCATGAGGAATGCCCCCCCCTCGGTGTGAAATAAAACAACACCCAACTTGGCAAATAGGCAAACAGAAAAAGGGGGCTAAGAAACAAGCAAATTCACAAAAAAGAACATACAAATGGGCAGTGAATAATCAGCAAGGAAAACAAGCCAGCTAACTAGAAATCGGAGAAACAGTCATCCAGGCAACAAGAAATAACCACATTATATTTAATTAAACTAGCCCTGTGTTGTCAAGGATATGGAAAACCCGGCACCTCTCAAGGGAACACTATCAAATCTTTCTGGAAAGTAACATAGCAAACATTTAAAAATATACTCTGCCTTTGACCTACCGGTTCTGCTTCCAGACATTTAAAATAAGCCACGGTGCAATAAAAGATGATTCTATAATGATACAAAATTATGACACTGGAGCAAGAGAAGGAAAGAAGAGTTATCTCTGTTCCTGCCTAGTCACGCCAGCATCCTGCCAAGGGCGGGATTTATAAGCAAAATTTATAAGCAATCTATCTCTACATTTAGGCTGCCATTGAGAATCATCTTACAAAAGAATAATAAAGTGGGAGAAGAGTCACAACATTGTGAAGAGGACAGGTGTAACACGTTTGTAAGACATCGTCCTCGCTGTGTCAAGGGCAGGGAGCGCAAAAAAAACAGGCGAGACCACAGACCAAAACATTTCACGTAATTGACTAGAAGGTAAAAAGCAGGAGAAATTTTTATAGTGTTTCTTATTTATGCAACAATTCTAAAGTGTTTTAAAAGTAACTGTACAATTAAAATTTGTACAAATAAAATACAAGAAATCGCAGTAGCCTGGGGACCCCAGAGAGGTTTCTTTGGGAAAGTCGGGGCCACCTGCTAGCGGGTGAGTCACTGGCGCAGGCTGGCACCTGCCTCCCCGCTCACCAACGGCGGCGGCGCATCCCAGCGCGGCGGCCAACAGCCCGAGCGCCCCGCGCCCCCGGGAAGGCTGCTCGGGCCTCATTTCTGGAGGGAACGCATTCCCTTTCCAAAGTTCACTCCATCGGGCCTTTTCTTTTTCCACTTTGGAACAAACCAGAGGGCAGACTTTGCCCTCAGCCTGCGCCCGGACCCCCGCAGCGCTTAGGGTTCCCGGCGCCCTCGAAAGTCCAGGGGAGCGCCGGCGCCTGGGGGGAGTAGAGGGGACTGCTCGGGGCGGGGCGCCCTCTTGGGCGAGCGGGGAGCCTGTCAGAATCAGCGAGGCCGGGGCGAGCCGAGTGACCGCAGTCTGGCCACGCGGTTGCCCAGGACGCGCGTCCTCGGTCGGGACAAAGGGCTGGGAAACTTGCGCCCGGCTGCCCCGGAAAATCCGGGCTGCGGTCGCCGTGGCAACGGAGTCGGGCCTGCCGCGGCCCCCCCGCGGCCCGGGGCGCCGCCCGGCCCGGCCCGCCCTCTGGCCGCGGCCGCCGGCCCGAGCCCGGGACTGACCCTCGGCAGCTCCTGTAGTCACGTGGCTCTGGGAACGCGGAGGGGGGGCGGGCGGGCCTGGCGGTGGTGAACTCGAACCTGCCGCTGTCGCCGCGGCGGGGTGGGGAGCGCGGCCGCCGGCGCCGCGTTCCGGCCTCATGGACGCGCCACGCGCCTCCGCGCAGCCCGCGGGAGAGGTTCGTCCCGGGCCGAGGCAGGGGCTTCGCGGGCCGCGGCGGGGGCTGCTTTACCTGCCGGGCGCGTGACTGTGCGCGGCGTGGGGGGGCACAGCTGGACCCGAGCTGGGGGGGCGAGCGCACGCACCTGCGCACGGGCGCTGCGAGCGGGAGCGGTGCGCGGCGCGGGGACCCGGAGGGCCCACGGGGGGAGAGCGGAGCTGGGTGTCGGCGGACGCGGATCGGGGGGCACGCGCGGACACCCAGGGGGGTGTGGGATCTCCGCGACCCCTGGCCAGTTCGGGATGCGCCAGGGGATCGTGCCCGGGTCCTGGTCACCCGAGCCCGCCTGAGCTGCCCCTGGGGAACCGGGCCTGGAATTCCTGTCGGGAGGCGGGTGGGGGAAGGGGAACTAGCCTGGATCCTGGAGTTCTTGCCCTAGGCCGGTCTTGGGTCACCAGCATGGAGAATTCGTGCGGTGACCTTACCCCGGGAGGAAGTGACCCCCCCCCAGCGCGGCGTGTACTTCCTCGTGGAAGGGGGCACGTTCATTATTAATCCAGTATCCATTAAGGTCATTGCCAGGCAGGCGGGGTGCGGGACTTGGGTGGGGGAGGGGTGGTGGCTGGCGAGGACACAAAGATGACTGCCTGAGGGGAGCCCAGGGCCTCACTAGTGTTTTCTCTCCCCTCCCCGCAGGTAAGGCTGGCCTCTCCGCACTCGGAGGTCTGAGCTCTGCCATGGGGGTAGGGGTGTCTTTACTGCTGCAGTTTTCTCTGACATCTGGGGGCTACCAGAGTGTGGACCGGAGCAGGCGCTGCAGCCGCAGAAGTATCCCCAGGACCGTCCCCAGGAAGAGCTGGATAAAGCCTCATCTCCAGCTCCACAGTCTTCAGGGTAGAGTCTGGCCTTCTTTGTTGGGTTCCCAAACCATTTGCAGCCTCAGACCTATCCATCCTGACCATGGGAAGGCACCCTCAGGGATAAGGCTCTGGTCTGCTGGGGCCCTAGAGAGAGTCCTGTCTCTGCTCCACCACCCAGAGGACCTGTGCAGGCCCTCTAGGAGGTGTCCAAGCAGCCAGTGAAGGTGCCTCAACCTGCTACTACCTCCTGCAGGATCAGGGCTCCCTGGTGCTGCTCCTGTGGGAGCTGAATGTGGGGCAGCCCTTGGCAGCAGTTGGGCAGGACCAGGCAGGGGACAGAGATAACAATCTCTTCTTTCCACTCCTCTTGCCCCCAATAATCCCTACCACAGGAGGGAGGCAGAGCCCTGTCAGGGATGCACCCCCCTCCCTCCGCCCCTAGGCAGCAGGTTGTGGGTGTTCCTTGGATCTAGGAGAGCTCCTTCCTGCAGTGCCCTGATCACATGTGTGTGGGTGGAGGAGGGCAGGCGGGCAGAATGTGGGCACCGTCTGGACAGGTGGTGGCCCAGCATTAATCTTGGCTGGGGGCTATGTCCAGCTTCTGCCCTGTCCTCCAGAAAGGCTGTTGTCATGGACTCTCCAGGCTTCTACCCTGAGAGACAGGTCTGGGAGGCCAGAAGAGCCTCCCCTGTGATTAGATTAGATTAGATTAGATGATTGCTGGGAGAGGAGAGGATAATAGGAATGAAAGGCTGTAGACGTTCTTTCTGTGGGCTCTTTATAAGCCCAGGTGCTTTAGCTGAGAGAAGGTGCCTGGGAGTTTGGAGGGTCATTTCCCTCTGGGTTCTGCTTTTGGTTTCCATTGTTCTCATTGGGCAAGTCCTGCCACCTTTTTGTGCCTGAGAGTTGTCTTATCTGTCAAGCACAGAGGCTGCCTGCAGCCTCAGGTGTGGTGGCAGGAAATAGAAACAGGCAGGGGCCAGGGGAAGCCCTGGGGACATTGCAGCTCGCCCTTGGGGAGGCTTTCTGGTGAGCCCTGAAACTGGAGTGTTCTTGCAGCCAACTCTGCAGTGTGTACTCCGGGCTAGACTGGCAGAGCGGTGCGAGGTGGGGTGGGGGGGTGGTGGTGCCAAGAAGTGTCTGAGTCCTCCCTTCTTTAGTTTCCAACCTCAGAAGCCTTAGGACAGGTACCATTGTGTCCAGAAGCCCAAGGCTGAAGTCATATAGAGCATGCAAGGAAATGTACAGGTGGTTTAGACGCAAGGTTTCTAGGAGTTCAGAGGGGTATACCTCCTGCCTGGGGTGGGCAGCAGGTGTGGGGGGTGGTGGGGGGGGGGTGGGGGAGGCAGGATGAGTGGATCTCCAGAGTGACAGTGCTTTCCCACCCTCCACAGAGGAAGAACGCATGCTGGAACGGCGCTGCAGGGGCCCCCTGGCCATGGGTCCTGCCCAGACCCGGCCCCTCTCAGGGCCTTCCCAGGTGTCACCCCAGGCCCTGGAGAAGGAGCCCCGTGGGCTGAGGTTGCCCGGCACTCCTGTGGCCCAGGCGGACAGCCAGGTCCAGGGTAGGGCCCATCGTTGTGTCCACTGCCGCAGGCACTTCCCCGGCTGGGTGGCCCTGTGGCTTCACACCCGTCGCTGCCAGGCCCGGCAGCCCCTGCCCTGTGCTGAATGTGGCAGGCGCTTCAGACACGCCCCCTTCTTGGCACTTCACCGCCAGGTCCATGCCGCGGCCACCCCTGACCTGGGCTTCGCCTGCCACCTCTGCTGCCAGAGCTTTCGGAGCTGGGTGGCCCTGGTTCTGCATCTGCGGGCACACTCCGATGCCAAGAGGCCCCAGGCCTGTCCCGAGTGTGAGAAACGCTTCTGGCGCAGAAAGCAGCTTCGGGCTCACTTGCGTCGCTGCCACCCCCCTGCCCCCGAGGCTCGGCCCTTCATCTGTGGCAACTGTGGTCGCAGCTTTGCGCAGTGGGACCAGCTGGTGGCTCACAAGCGGGTTCATGTCGCTGAGGCATTGGAGGAGGCTGCCGCTAAGGCTCTGGGCCCCCGACCCCGTGGTCGGCCAGCGGTGACTGCCCCCCGGCCGGGTGGGGACGCCGTGGACCGCCCCTTCCAGTGCGCCTGCTGCGGCAAGCGCTTCCGGCACAAACCCAACCTGATCGCCCACCGGCGCGTACACACGGGCGAACGGCCCCACCAGTGCCCTGAGTGCGGCAAACGCTTCACCAACAAGCCCTACCTGACCTCGCACCGGCGCATCCACACCGGCGAGAAGCCCTACCCGTGCACGGAGTGTGGCCGCCGCTTCCGCCACAAACCCAACCTCTTGTCCCACAGCAAGATCCACAAGCGGTCCGAGGGCACGGCCCAGGGTGCCCAGGGCTTGGGGAGCCCCCAGGTGCCGGCCGGGCCCCCAGAGCCCGCCTCTGAGCCCATGCCTGAGGCCCCACTGAGACCGGCTCTGGAGCCAGCCCCCGTATCCGGGCCGGACGCCCCCGGGGAGCCACCCCGGAACCAGGCCGAAGCGCCCCCCACTCTTTACAGATGCGAGGACTGCGGCCGCAGCTTCCGGTTGGAGCGCTTTCTGCGGGCCCACCAGCGGCAGCACACCGGGGAGCGGCCCTTCAGCTGCGCGGAGTGCGGGAAGAACTTTGGCAAGAAGACGCACCTGGTGGCTCACTCGCGGGTGCACTCTGGGGAGCGGCCCTTCGCCTGTGAGGAGTGTGGGCGCCGCTTCTCTCAGGGCAGCCACCTGGCGGCGCACCGGCGTGACCACGCGCCAGAGCGGCCCTTCGTCTGCCCGGACTGCGGCAAGGCCTTCCGCCACAAGCCCTACCTGGCTGCCCACCGGCGCATCCACACCGGCGAGAAGCCCTACGTGTGCCCCGACTGCGGCAAGGCCTTCAGCCAGAAGTCCAACCTGGTGTCCCACCGGCGCATCCACACCGGCGAGCGCCCTTATGCCTGCCCCGACTGCGACCGCAGCTTCAGCCAGAAGTCCAACCTCATCACCCACCGCAAGAGCCACATCCGGGACGGCGCCTTCTGCTGCGCCATCTGTGGCCAGACCTTTGACGACGAGGACAAGCTCCTGGCCCATCAGAAGAAGCACGACGTCTGAGAGGCTGTGTTCTATGCACCAGTGGGAGCAGGGCCTTGGCCTTGGGGGCCTGCAAGGCCGCAGGTGGCAGCCAGGCCTGGGGACTCGTAGGGCTGGGAGAGGCAGGGAGCAAGCGCCTTGTTAGAGAGAAGTCAGCCCTTGGCAGAGCACAGGAACCCCAGCCTCCAGCAGTGTTTGCTGTGGTCCATACTGGAAAAGTAGCCGTAGGCTCTCTGGCCCCCACTAGAGCCCTGCTGTCCAAGGAGCCACCAGTGGGCAGGACAACCCTTCTCTGGTGTGACCGCCTTAATGCCCTGTCTTTAGTTCTTTTAGGCTGCTTTGGGAAGCAGGCGAGGTGTCTTGTTTAGTGATTGGAGGAGTGCCTGGGAGAACCTGCTGGCCTTGTTAGTAGACCCTGGGCCTTTCCAGCTTGGGCAAGAAGCCGCTGCTCCTCTCACCTGTCCCCTCCTTCCTGCCCCTGCTCAGGCTCTAGGCTGAAAGACCCCTCTCCTGCTAGAGCCCTGCTCACCCCGACTTCCTGAAGCTCAGCCCCCAGGGCGCTGACTAACAGGTTTGGCGCTTTATCCACCCCTTTCAGTGCTTAGAGCCCTTGACCTTCAGCAGCCCTGACAGGCTTTTGTCTGAACACCCCTACCCTCCGCTTTCCTAGAACTCATCTTGTGGTGGAGAGGAGGGAGGGTCAAGTGAAGGAGAGATTTGGGGGTGAATTTCTTTTTCAACATTTTGAGGGCTCAGATGCCCAGCCTCTGCTTGAATGCTTAGGTGACAGGAGGTCCCCACCTCCCAAGGCCCTGGTTCTATTGTAGGATCATTCTAATTGTTAGAAGTTCTTCCTTATAATGAATGAAATCTGCTTTCCTATCATTTCTACCTATTGGGCCTTGTTCTGTTCTTTGGAACTAAATAGAACACCCACTTGCCCTCCTTTTCAAACTAGAGAATAAAGATTTGGTTTTAGAACTGGTGGCTGAGAAGTGTTCCTTTCTCCTGGGGAGCTATGAGGGTTGAAGGCAAGCAGCAGGCTGTGCTCCTAGTTGGGGGAACTTGCTAACAGTCCAGGTACCCTGACTTCAGCTTCTCCGAGCCCCTCCTCAAGTTCTCTGGGGAAGCCGGGCATGTCCAGAAGTTGGGCTAATTCTGTAGGGATTTAACCTCCTGTGGGGTCAAGTCAGATTTGTCAGGTGCCAGTTAGAAGGAAAGGGCCTGATTTTGATTCTGTTCTGCAGGGCTCTCTGCTGGCCTGCCACAGTGCCCATGACACTTCCTAGGGACACTCCCTGGCACCAGCTATCTTCAGACACGCTGTGTTCCTTTTTTTTTTTTTTTTTAAGATTTATTTATTTATGCATACAAGCACTGGGGTACAGGCCAGAGGTGTAGGGGGGTGAGAGGATCACCACAGAGAGCAGG
>JAGFMF010011959.1:764193-803046 GCA_019455555.1 Galemys pyrenaicus | reverse complement strand
CCCTCCCTGGCCGGCAGCAGGGATCGAACTCGTGCTGCAGTGGCTGTGGTTTGCTTCATAGTGCGTTGCTTAATCCACTGCGCCACCAGGGAGGCCCTGTGTTCCTATTTTTGACGGTTGTCGGCAGTCCCTTATCCTGTGTGTCTTGGTAATTTTTAAGGCCCCTCGCAGCTAGCGTAGTATCTGGTGTGTGACAGTCACTACATCTTATTGGCACCTTGCAAAGTGCCTGTGTTACCTCACATCCTTGTGTGGCAGACGCCCTTTCATAGATGAAAACATTTGCTCAAGGTCACGATGGTAATCTCTTGGCTCCTGGGCCCTGTGCTCTTTCTTGCTGCCCTGTGTTTACTGGGTGAATGGGACTACCTGTTGCTGCTGGTGGTGAGTATCACCTGCCGACTCTGTTCCATGTTGTGATGAGGACTGAGGGTTCACAAAGAATAGGCCTACTCTTTACCCCCAAGAGACTGAAGTCTGGGAGAAATATGGACACAAATGAGTAGAGGGTGAGTGGGGCTCGCAGTGTGTAGGCTAGAAGCAGTTAGCTTCAAAGCTTCCTATTGGTTTATGGGGTAACAGGGCCACTTAAGAACCTGTGTAGTTGACACAAATTACCTTTTAGAGCCTGGGGCGTTATCTCAAGAAAACCTCCTTTAAATATACCTTGATGAGAGCTCAGGCCTTCAGGGAAGTAGGCAGATGTCTGGAGATGCTGGACAGGGAGCAAGAGACAAGTTTCCAGGCATTGGGGGGAAAGGATGAGGGAGAAGGAATCTGACCAGAGATCTGGACTTTGGAATGCCTCCACTTTTAAAGGGGATGGCAGGTGTGTGGGTGTCCTCTAGGGCTGTGTTGCCCATCACTCTTGGGCAGTCATGGCCTTGAAGGGGTTGCTAAGCAAGTATGGAACAAACTTGCCCACGATGTCTTCCTGGGGCCCTTGGGGTGAGGGGGGACTAGTGTTTCCTAAATCCTTGTTCAGCATGGCACATGCTGACCCCAGTCTGGAAGGAGCTGCCCTTCTGACCTGGGCTTTCCAGGCAACTTTTCTTTTATAATCACAAAAGCATTGAACATTGTGGACATATTTAGCTTTTTGAAATGAAATTCCTTTTCTTTCTCATCTCCCCACGTCTTTTCTCTTTACACCACAGAATTTGAGGGCTCCTTCCAAACATATTTTTCCTGTGCATTTGCCAACATACAAGTGCAGCCTTCCCCACCCTCACGCCTTTTGTTTTTTGCTTAATGGAAATAGGCTCCCAGACTTGTTTCGTTCCTTCGGCTTTTGAATCACCCTTGGTCATGAAATGTCAGTATGGAGAATCTTCCACTCAGTATGGGCAGAATACAGTTCTGAGGGTGAAGATGACTTTCCCACCCTCCAAATCTGAAACTAGAATACTGGATACTTCCCATCCTTTTTGAGCCTCACCAGGTGATCTAGAAAGTGAAGAGGTGAGTGAGACTTTGAAATGCTGATAGGCTCCTGCTGTCTGACAGAGGGCTTTGCACTTTGCCAATGCACCTATAGACATATGGCTAATCAGGGTCCTGCAAAACTCAGGAAGGAATATAAATAGGAAATCACTCTTTGCAGATGAATAAGCCAAAGTTCAGAGACAGCCAACTTTCTTGTAAAAACCGCCCACAAAGTTAGTGGTAAAACGGTTACTCTTGGCTCCTAGGTTCATTGTGTTAGGAAGGTAAACCACAATCGAGCCCTTGACTACGGTTCAGTAGGCAGCCGTGACTGACCCACTAGAAGAAGGTGAGGTTTGCAGGGAGCTTCGCAGAGGCCCAGCTTCTGTTGTATCAACCTCAGGTCCCAAGGGCGGTTTCTAGGCTGCTGTGGCAGAATCCTGCCTTTGGGAGCTGTGCCCTCTATGAGGTGTGAGGTATTTCACTGCCATCAGGGGCGTTCCCTGCCAATCAGGATGGGCAAAGGAGTAAATGCTCTTCCGCGGACCCCTGGGAACAGGATCTGGGGGTCTAGAGCGGTGGGCGGCAGGGGGAGATACTTCCACGTCCGGACCTCCGAATCAGCGTGCAACTGGCTCTGGGAACGCCTGCACGGCACGGACTTTCTTCGACTGGAGCGCCAGGGGGTGGATTTAACGCGTCTACTGGCCTCATCGGGCTTTCGCTACGCGCCCACAGGGGCGCCAGGCCGCGCGGGGTGCGGAGAGCGACTTCTCCCCGCGAGACGGCGACATCCTATCCCTCGAACACCCGGCGACCACCGTGCCCAACGCCGCCACCAGGTCACGTGCACACTCGAGCGCGGCGCCCGCGCGGGGTCGGGGCATCCAGTCCCGGTTCGGGCCTGAGCAGCCCCAGCACCTCTGCCGCGCGTGGGCCGGCGGGGCGGGGCAGCGGGCGATCCCGGCACAGTCAGGTCACTGACCGCGCCCCGCCCGCCGCCCCCCTTCCCCTCCGAGCCCGACCTGGCACCGCGCGGCGGCCAACGCGTTCCCGCCGCGCCAGGACCCTGCGAGGCCCCGCGGGAGGCGAGGGCAGCCCGCCCACCCCGGCCATTGGCTCTGGAGAACAAAAGAGCCGCCCCGCGGGCTTCTCCGATAGGGCCGTCCGGGTCATCTGAGATGCGCGGCCAATCAGGCGGCGGGGCGGCCCCAGGGATGGCCAGGCCCGCCCGCCAATCAACGGCGCGCGCCCGCCCCGCCTGCCCCGGGACTGGCGGGGCCAGGGAGCCCAGTGCCCAAGTCGCCCCGGGGTGGCAGTTCCCGTTAACCTTAGCCACAAAGTCAAGGTATTTATTCCCGTCCCCTCCCTCTGAGTCCCTTTGGATCCGGGCGGGGAGGGGCGTGCGGAGGGACGCGCCGAGCTGTGGGGCCAGCGCCCAGCCCCGCTCCTCCGCCTGTCTCCACCCAGCCTCGGGCTGCAGGCGGCCTCCGCGGCCACGGGGTCCCCTGAGCCCCCCGCGCCCCAGCCCCCCGCTCCCCCTACTCCCCACAACTCCCGGGGCAAAGGGCCGGGTGGTGCCGGGGGAGGGGCTGCAGGCGGGGACCGAGAGCTGCAGGAGGGCCGGCTAGGGATTGGGGAGGGTGCAAGGGGCTTCCGAAACCCCTGGGGCGCGCCTCTGCCAAAAGCTTCTGCGGAACTTGTGTCAGTCTCCCCGCAGGACCGGGCTTCTGGAGGGCAGTAGCCCAGTGCTCGCCGCAGTGACACGTAGTAGATGCTTAATAAATGATGAAGTGAGTGGGGATAAAATGGGGTGCGAGAACAATAAAGGGGAAGCTCAACAGAAGTTGGAAATATGTTAGAGCCGAGATCCCCTGGAAAGTTTCATTCTGGGAAATGGGCGCAAGAGCCAAGATCTCAGGGGGCGAGGGCCAAGGCTGGGCATTAGCCCCTGTGTCGGTGGAGGGTGCAGAGATGTCGCCCCCGCCAGCGATTCAGGCAGGATGGAGCCTGCAGTGAGTCGGCTTGGTTAGCGGGTACCCGTGTGGGCAAACCCCAGAGGCTAGAGACTGAGGGGTGCCAGGCTCCAGATTCATGGTCTTTTTGAGCCCCCATTTTCATCTGTAAAGCGAACAGATTGAGAGGGTGTGAGTTTCCTTTCAACTCTGAGGTTGGGTTTCTAATGTGCTTCTGGGCTTCTAATGTGATTTGGCCTGAAATTTCTTTAATTGTTCCCTTATAAAAATTTTTATGAATGGTTTACAGCACTCGGATGTGGGGAGAGGGAAACCTTCCCTGTCTTAAGAGGTTTATAGTGTTGTGGTGGAGACAGACACATTATTAGATGGTGCGGATGAGATGGTGCTGGCTTGGGTGGGTGCACAGGCTGAACAGAGAAGGGACAGAGCTGAGCCCAGTGATGAGAAAAGCCTTTCAGTTCACAGTCACATGGGCTCGGGACAGGCGGGTGAGAGTAACCGAGATGGGTGCTGGGTGTGTGGGTGTGGAAAGACAGTAGGGGAGCCGCATCTCGGGACAGTGGGGTTTGCTGGGGTGTGAAAGTAGGGTGAGCAGAGGCCAGATTTGAAACAGTGTTCAGGACATTTTCAGCTGAACCTGAAAGTGTTGGGGACCCAATGACTATATTAAGCAAAGTGTTAACAGGTGGGCAGTGGGTGAATTGGGCAGGACAAGCCTTCATATTGGTGGGAAGAGGGAGACTGGAACCAGGACTGCAGTAGATCTTGTATTACAGTCGCACTGGTACCCCATGTGGACTGGGAGGAGGTTCGTGCTTTGTGGTAGCCAAAGGTGATGGAGTTTTTTTTTTTTTTAATATTTATTTATTTATGCATACAAGAGCTGGGGTATAGGCCAGAGTCATGGGAGGTGAGAGGATTCACCAGACAGAGTGGGGAGCAGAATAGGCACAACAGGAGAGGTCTGCCACACCATGTGGGTCCCCTCCCTGGCCGGCAGCAGGGATTGAACGCATGTTGCAATGACTGTGGTTTGCTTCACAGTGCGTTGCTTAACCCGTTACGCCACCAGGGAGGGCCGGTGGTAGAGGTTTTTTAAGAGGCCTGACCAAGACCCTCTGTCCCCAGGGTGAGTGGCTCCCAGGACAGTGCCAGGTTTGTCTGGTTGCCACACCTGTCCCCCTTCTGAGGACTGAGCTGAGGAGTCCAAGTAGGGCAAGGTGGCCTGGTCAGAGGAACGCAGTCCAGGGGCATAGGAGACCTGAGGCAGGGAATCATCCCTGGACCTTGATTTCTTCACCTGTCAGGGGGGAACCTGAGCCAATGCTTCTAAGCTCTTTGACTACAGTCAGAGGTGGAAAAGTTTATAAATTAGAATGTGACACCACTCCCAAGGGTTGTGAGCAATGGCCTCATCCCCTAGGGTAAAGGAGTCCCCATGCCCTGGCAGGCTCCTAAGTCTTGAACTTGGGGTGCACGAATGTGATGGCTGCTCTCTCCTATAAAGGCAGGTGCTTGTGGTAGGCAAGTGGAAGGAAGTCCTGGAAGGAGGAGCCTGAGGGAATGGCCTGGAGGTCTGATGGAGACCTCCAGGGCTAGGGGTGGGGAAGGCAGGTGACTGTCCTGGCTGGCCATGCATCTGGTTCCCAGGCAGTTCTGGTGAAGCAAACAAGTCATGAAACTGGTCTCCTCCTCTCAGAACGAGCTGAGGGGAAGTTCTTACCAGGCGGGGAACAGAGGCGGTCAGCAGCAGTGACCTACGAGAATCTGTACTGTGTCTCGTGAATGTTTTGTTCCACGCACTTTTTTGTTCCCATGTTTGATAGAACAGTTCTCTACACAGGACCAAGAACTGTTATTTCCATTTACAGATGGGGAAACTGAGGCTTAGGGGTGGAAAGCGGCTTGTGTGGGATGACTTGGGTAACCAGAAGCAAATTGGATCCTAAGGCCTCAGGCCTCGCTGCCCTGGGAGGCCTGGGCTCTCTCCCCTCAGCATCTGTCTGGGAGGTAGCCTGCCTCCTCACCTTGCTTGGAAGACTGAGGTTGGCAGATGCTGGAGTAGGAGGGGAAAGGGCAGAGGATGGAACAAAGCCACATGGGTGGTGCCTCCAACAGGTGACCTGGTGCTGGAGATGCTGAGTGAGGTTGGGAAGTCAGAGAGGAGCAGGGTGGGAGATAGTTGAAAAGATGGGGTGAGGGCCCTGGAGGGGCCAGAGAGTCATTTTGGTTGTTGCTGGGGTACCTGGTGCTAGGCTGTGGGAATGAGAGTCCCCTCCCCTGGTCTGGGCAAGGCCTAGGACTTACTTATCCTGGGTGGGCACAGGGTGTAGGTGGGAGGCAGCGCTCCGGGCTGGGCAGCAGCTGCCTGCCACTTCTGGCCTTGGGTTTGCACAGCTTCCTTGGTCCACACTCTGGATGAGAGCAAGTGTGGGGCCAGGGGGTTGTCCAGAGGCCAGCCAGGGCACAGCCCCAGGGCACAGACCTAGGGCAGAGTGGTCTTTGTTGGACTGGCCTTGGGGAGCCCTGCTGGCTGTGGGATGCATACTGGGGAATCTATCCCTTCCTGCAACAAAGTCAGGTGTGAGGCTGCAGGTGTACCTTCTGAGCTAGCCTTGGAGGCACGGACCACCAGAAGCTTCCCTTCCCTTCCATCACACTCGGACCCTGTCCCCTAGGCGCTCCCAGCCAGCCTGGAGGATCCCTGCTCCGTGCCTGCTCCCCTGGGGCTGTGTCCAGGCATTCCAGAGCTGCTGTGAAGCCACAGGTCTGAAGTAGTCCTGGCAGTAAACTGTCCATCCCCTTGGCTTCCTGGGAGGCCCCTCACTTGGCTGAGGGGAGCTTGGGTCACCAGTGGGTGCTGGGGGGTCTCACGTGGTTCAGATGCCACCAGAGACTAATGGCTTGGGAAGAGTGCGGTGGGGGCTTCTGGACACTGTCTATCTTATAGAACACGTGGGTGCGGCTCCTCTCAGCCTGAGCTGATGGGAGAGAAAAGACTGTCATTTGGAGGCCTCAGAAAGGGTAGTTTCTGCAGCGTGGCCTCCCCGTGCTCCCTACAAACCTGCAGAGCTGGTCTCTGCCACCTGGAAACCTGAGCCCCAGCATCCGGAGCCTGCAGCTGGGATTGGGGTGCCCAGGAGAGGGCTGCTTGTTGTGGGGGCGGGGGAGGCCCAGCTGAGGAGCCAGCTCTGGGGGCTCCAGTTCACAGGGGGGCCAGCTGACTCCTGGAGGCCTGGCCTTGAGGCCTCTAGCCACAGGGGCTTCTGGGCAGGGTTCTGCTTCCAGGGCTTTCTAGCCTGTAGCTCCAGCTAGTCCCCAGCCAGCCACAGCACTCACTAGCCAGCCTCCTGCCACCTCTGCCACGGCACGGCCCTCCCAGGCTGCCCCCATGTCCCTCTGCTCCCCGCGTGCCCTGGGCAATGGTTGTGTGTGCGGGGCTTACACAAGTGCTGCTGTGCCCTGTCTGGGTGTGGGTTCACGACCGCCTGGCTTCTCTGGACACGGGGGGACGGCGTCCCATGTGTGAGCAGTAGTGTCTGGACTCTTCTGCGTGATTGGACGTCCTGATCAGAGAACACCCACCTGCCCCCCGTATTTGTTGTTAGGAAGGACTGGAGCAAGGAGCCCTGGGGGAGCCCTCCGTTTGTTTCATTCACTCGCTCTCTCCCCACTCACTGACTCCCTGTGAACTTGGCACCCCCTGCATTTCGGGGGCACAGTCGAGGCTGCTGTGCAGCACCCAAATGTCCTCTGACATGCCCTTTGCCTCCCTTGGCTGGTGTGTGAGAACTGAAGTTTCTGTTTGATTTACATACATTTCAACAGCCATGTGTGGCGTAGAGGCCAGACCCCTGGCGAGGAGGGGGGGTGAGCCTTGGCTCAGCTCTCCTCTCAGGCGCAGGAGAGAGCCCTGGCCTGCAGCTGCTCACTGTCTGCAGCTGCAGGACCACCGTCTTCAGCCACCTGAGACCTGGGTGAGCTGCTGGGGGCAGGTCAGGCGGGAGAGGAGACAGGTGCCCGTGGAGCAGGGGGTGGGAGGCATGGCACTATGGAGGAAATAGAGCTGACAGCAGACCAGTGAGATGGGAGCAGCTGGGCAGCTGGAGTGGCAGGGACTGGGCGGTGGGCAGCGACTGGGGTTGGAATGAGCTGGGAGGTGGGCATGCAAGGGGGTTGGGGTGAACCCCTGGGGGCTGGTGAAGCTGTGGCTAAAAGATAGGCGGGTCATTAAGAAGTGTGGTGGTGCTCCTGTGTGGTGGAACTGGAGGCAGAGTGGTCCTTTGGGGAGACCGCCTCATGCCCATGGCTTCCTGGGGTGCCATCTGAGCAGTGGTGGCAGCTGGCAAGTGCTTGGGTGTGGCCCTGGTGAAGGCTCATGGCCAAGCAGGTCTAGGAGTTGGCCCTTAGCCTGGTCTGGGGAGCTGCCACCCCTCCTGGCCTCTGTCCTGTGGGAGGGCTCTGGTAGCAGACGTGAGATGCACCAGCCTCTTCTTCCTTCCCCCGGGGCCTGAGCGTGGGGAGACATGGCTCTGCTGGAAGGAAAGTTCCAGGGGCCTAGCTCTGTGAGGGTGTGGGGGCACCTGGAGCTGTCCCTGCCTCTCCAGTCTGGCCCGCGGCCTTGCTTCTTCCCCAGCTGTCCTGTACTCCCTTCTGCATCCAAGTTTCTGTTAAGACCAAAGCTCCTTTGTTACCTTCCCCTGCCCCCAGCCCTCACCACCTGCCGCAGGCCACAATCCCCGCTTTGTGTGGCCTGCAGTTGTCATGGCAGCTGCCTGCCGAGGCCCTCTGATTAGGGGCTCCTGTCCCAATCGCAGCCTGACCCAGTGTGGGTGGTAGGGGAGGGGGTGGCCTGGGCCCTGTTTTGAGACAGGGTGTCTGCTCTCCACAGAGCTTGCTGGCAGGGAGGGGAAGGGCCGTTGGAGGTTGGGGTCAGGGCCTGTGTGGAGCTGGGCAGCCCTGAGACTCGATGTGGCTACCATGGGGTGGGGGTGCAGAGCAGCTTCTCATTTCCTCCTGTGCTCTGGCAGGCTGACCCCAGGGTCTGGACATCTCCCTAGTCAGCTGGGAAACGTGTCAGGTGGGGCAGGTGCTGGGTAAGACGGGTGAGTGGTGAGGTGGAAGGCAGGGTGGCCTGTGTCCTGGCTGACCTGGAAGGATGGGCCACTGGGGGGACTTCACGGGGACGGCCTTTGTTGGTTTGCCACAGGAGGTCTCTGGCCTGCTTTCCAGATACAGCCCCCTGAGCACACAGGTGGCGGTGGTGCCTGTCGCTGGCCCGTTGGCCGTGCCTCTTCTCCCACCTCTGCTCCCTCGTGCCTGACTTCTGTCCCTTCCTTCCCTTTCCCCGTCTGTCTCCCCGCATTAAAGTGGTCCCCTCTTTGCCAGTCCTCTGAGCCTCTCTAGGTGGATGTTGAGCCTCCAGTTGGCAGCATTTCCTCCGAGCCTGGTCTCAGAGTACCTGGGAGGGAGGAGTATGGCACCCCTGGGCCCAAAGTGGGTCTTTCCTGCCCTCTTCTTGCTGCCCTCCCCTTTGTGTCCCCCCCAATCACAGCAGGAGCTGTAGGGGAAACAAGCCAACTCAGAAAAGCCCCCCATGCAAGCAGGAGAGAAAGAAGATGGGCTTTGAATGGAGTTGAACGAACATTAGATGGGCATGCAGTCGCATCCCAGGAAATGGCTAAGAGCTTGCAGAGACATGGTCCCGTCATGCACCCGGAGCCTGGTGCTTTCCGAGAGCATCCTGTAGCTCGCCTCCGTGCCAGGGTGTGGTGGCATGGTCACTGCACACGGTGTTCGTTGTGGTCTTGCCTGGCAACTGGCAACAGGTGACCTTCCCGTCTACTGAGTGCCTTCACCCCCAGGACAGCACCCTTCTCGCATCTTTAGGAGAGGCGTGGGGTTTACAAGTTAGAAGTTGGGGTCCCCTCCCCAGACCTGGAGGCTCTGTCCTCCTTCTTTACATCTCAAAGGCTCCTAGCCTCCCTAGGAAGCCTGTGAAGCCAGCCAGAGACTCACCGGGCTTTTAAAAGGATGTCCCTATGTTTCAAAGGGACAGAGAAAGAGAGCACCCACAACTGGGAATTTTCTAAAAAAAAAAAGCTCTGAAAGGCAGGGGAGGGCCTCTTCCCCCTTTGGCATGGGGAGGCATGCTTCTCTATTGAGACTCCCACCTCACCCCCACCTGGTCAGCTGGAAGGGACGGAAAGGCCCTTCAGGTGGGGTCTCTGGGAGGTCCTCCAGGACCAAGGTGGGGAGTATGGGAGTGTGGGGTTTCCTAGGAGGGAGGCTGAGCCGTGTGCTGGAAGTGGGGACTGCCGGTATCTGGAAGAGCTGCCTGGGTGTGAGCAGACGGCTCTCCTCCTCTCAGGGCCACGTGGGGTGGGGGGGTTCCCAGGGAGTCCAGTTGTAAGAAGACCCCTGTGCTCTGGAGAGGCATTGGGGCCCTAGTGGAGCTGGGGACCCTGCAGCAGCCACAGGGAGCAAGCACATGGCCGAGAAGCCCCCTCTGTGCCCAGCTCTCCCCTAGCCCCAGCTTTGGCAGTGAGCACGGAAAGTTCTGTCCTTGCGATGACGGTAGTGTACAGACCAGTGAGGTCACCTCAGGGGCAGAAAGTGTCACAGAGGAAGAGCAGGTGGGGCCTGATGTGACAGAGTTGCTGGGGGGGTACCCTGAGGAGACATTTACCTGGAGACCTGGAAGGGGGAGCACACAGAGAGCTGTGGTAGAACACCCCAGGCCGAGCGGCAGCCAGCACCGAGCCCAGGTGTCTCTGAGCATGTCCAGTTAAGTTAGGGATCCTATCCTTGGGGTGGTGCCCTTCATACCCCATGCTGTAGGTGCCCAGAGTGTGGGGTCTGGGTATAGTAGACCTGGGGTCAGCTGCATCACCCAGCCAGCCCCCACTAAGATCTGGGGCATTGTCAGTGCCCCAGGTGCCTCTTCATGAAATGAGAATCACTCCTCTATCTGCCGAGCAGGTACCTGTGCAGTTTTCAAAAACCCATGTTTCAGCTGCCGTCATGCGTGGAAAAGCTCTGAAACAGGAAACACACTGTCATGGGCAGGAGGACGGGGGCCCATTTCAACCTTGTCCCAAAGGCCAACTCTTTCCTTTGCTCCCGTCTCCCCCACAGACAGCAGGACAGGGAGGCACCGGGCGGGTGCCGGGAGGGGCCCAGCGATGGAGCGTGGCCTGGCCAGTGCCAGCACAGGTAAGAGGGCTGGAGCAGGTGGGGGCGCTGGCCCCCTTATCCCCCATGTCCATAGCCCAGTGTGGGTGGGGTACCTATTTCTCTCGGTGCCAGGTAGGAGATGGTTGAGGGGTGGGGACCCAGAACAGATCCTGGCCCCTGGGGAACCCTGCCCCTGGCTGGGTGATCCAGGCTTTTTGCCTCCCCTCGCCCATGGACCCCAGAGCCCCTCTCTGCCAGGACAGCCATTCTGTGGGCCTGGCCCGGAGCAGGCAGCAGTGAAGGAGAAAGGAAGCGGCCAGTTCCCAGGGGCATCATGGTGGATGGAAACCACAGGGTCTGGGGTTGGCCCTCCTGCCTCCCCCCACAGAGGGGTAACATACTGGGACATAGGTGATGCTGACGTTAACTAAAACCTTGGAGAGATAGATGGTTCCAGACATTTGAGCAGTAGGACTCTACTCAGGAGTGGGATCCTCAGTCATGTGAAGATGGAGTCCCCTCCTTTGGGCAGCTTCTAGGGCGCCTTTGGCCTCTACTCAGGAAGCCCAGAGGCCTGGGGTCCTGGACTGGCCCTTGGGCTGTAGCCACCCAGCCCTGGCTCCGCTGCCACCTCCTGCTGGCCAGGCTAGGAAGGGCTCTTTCTGGGTGGTCAAACTGCTGGCATCCTTCACAGCTGGTCTCTCTCTCTCTCTCTCTCTCTCTTGCTCTCGCTCTCGCTCTTTTTTTAAAAAAATTATTTATTTATGCAGGCAAGAACTGGGATGTAGGTCAGAGGTACAGGGGTATAGGTCAGAGGTACAGAGGCACAGGGGTGGGGTAGAGATGGGGGTGTGAGAGAATTCAGTGGGGTGGAGAGGGTGAGAGGATTCACCAGAGACCAAGTGGGGAGCAGAGCAGGCAGATTGACTGAAATATGCTGCTGAGGGGGACAGGGGGGCGAGACAGGAGAGGTCAGCTGTGCCATGTGGGTCCCCTCCCTGCCTGATCGAATTCAGGCCTTAAAGGCTAGTGATAGCTTGATAGTGCTGAGACTTAACTCCTGTGCCACTAGGACTCCCGAGCGAGCTGACCTCTTTTTAAACACCTTTTTACTTTTTATGTATTTTCATTATCTTTTTTATTGTGGTCGATTATACAGAGCACGAACTTTACCATTTGAGTCATTTTTAAGCGTATAATTAGTCCAGTGGCTTTTTGTGTTTCACAGTATTGGCTAATCATTACCACTATTTCCAGAACTTTTTTCACTATCCCAGACACTCCGTACCCATTAAGCCACAGCTTCCATCTATTGCCTTTCAGTTTTATCTGCACCATCTAGAATTTTAAGAAAAGATCCTCATTATGAAGACGGGGGAGCACTGCCTTTGTCGTGGAACCCCTTCCAAAGGCACTTTCCTTTGTGTCAGTGTCTTGCTTTGTGCCACAGGGAAGGTGTCCCGTGAAGACTGAAGGCCCCCGTGCTCTGTAGTGGTGACAGACGTGTGTGTCTCCTCTCTGAGAATTCCAGGTTATCTTTCTGACTGGTTATCTTTCAGCCGTCAGCCTCCAGATGGATGTCAAGGCCATCTTAACGCAGGCAGAGCAGCATCTTGGAGGACCGAGGGGATGTCCATGGGGTCCTATCATTTGGGGGCAGTGGAGCTCCCTCATTTGAGTATATTTTGAATTTAATACCAGTAGGACACCTGGGCCTGTTAAATACTCCACTGATGTCTGCAGTAGCTCTAAATAGTGCCTCAGTCAAGACTTTGTAATGGCCTTTAGTTTTTAGAGCAGTTCTAGGTTTATAAAAAACAAAACAAAACTGCAGAAAGTACAGAGAATTACCGGATACCCGGTCCAATTCTCCTACTCTTAACGTTTTGCATAAGTGAAGTCCGTTTGTTATAATCGATGGCCTTTACGGACACATTATTATTAAATAAAGTCCATAGTTTATAATCAGGTTCTCACTTGGCGTCGTGGGTTTGGCTAGATGCCTGGTATCATGTATCCACTAGTATGTATCATGCAGAATCCTTTCTATGCCTTAAAGTGTCCTCTGTGCTCCATCCAGCTAGTCATCTCCACCACCCCCACCCCCCGCCGCCATCCTGGACCCCACTTCACCACCTTTTCCAGAATGTCACATAGTTGGAATCCTATGATATGCAGCCATCTCAGATTGGCTTCTTTTACTTAGCAAGATACATGTACATTTCCTTGTCTTTTTGTGGCTTAATAGCTCATTTCTTTTCATCCCTAAATAATATGCCACTGTCTGGTGCACCAGGTTATCTGTTCACCTACTGAAGGACATTTCTTGGTTGTTTCGAAGTTTTGACACTTATCAATAGAGCTGCTATAAATATCCATATGCAGGTTTTGTGTGGACAAAAGTTTTCAGCTCCTTCAGGCCAAGGAATGTGACTGTGGCGTGGGTGGTGGCCGTGCTGCCTTGTGGGAAGTGACAGTGCTCTGAGTGGCCCTGCTGCTTCATGTTCCCACCAGCATTGAAAGGGGTTCCCGCCGCTCCACATCTCCCTGCCCCGCTCTTGTCTGTTTGGACCTCAGCCATCCTGACTCGCATGGCTGTGCTATTTTAGCTTTCAGTGCTCACTAAGCCAAGTTCTTCCGTGCTCATTTTTAGAATCTTTCTGGGTGATTTATACACATCAAAGACTTTACTGAATTAGGCTCATACTACATTTAGACATTGTTAGGGAGTGTAGAGCTGCTTTGCCTTCCCGTTGTCCTCGAAGAGACGTGTCTGGCCTTTATTTATATTTTCTTTACCCCTTCAACGAAGTTGAAAAATCTCTGATAAGTTTTCTGTATGTATTAGGTATACCCTCAGTTATTTTTTAGTTTTTATTGCTGTTTAAAAAACTGATCACTTTTTATGTTTTTATCTGGCAATTTGTCAGTGGATTCTCTGGCATATTCTAGTTTAATAATCAGCAGATGTCAGTTTTCTTTCCTTTTCGTGTGTGGTGTGTGTGTGTATGTGTGTTCAGGTACATACGTGCACACACATATGTGTCTATAGTTAAAAATACAAAAAAGAGACCCGGAATGGAATCATTCACCCTGGACCTCCACCCAGACTTACTACTTCACCCTCTCCTCAAGTGTCCTCCTAAACCACTGAGGTGCTTCCTGATCAACACCAGGAGGCCACGAGGGTAAGGCCCCTGCCTCCCTCTGAGATTGTCTTTTCTTTTGCTAATAACCTTGTTCTATTCCCTGTCTACACAACTCTCCATCCTGTGTGAGCCCTTCACCATCTAGACAGAATGCCGCCCTACTTATGAGTCATTCGATAAAGTCAATTAGATCTATTGTTATGTGGTAAAAGGACCACAAGTTTCCTAACAAGAAGCAGGTTTAGGGGCCTCCCTGGTGGCGCAAGGGGTTAAGCACCACACTAGAAAGCATCCGCAGCCACTGCAGCATGAGTTCAATCCCCGGCCAGGCCAGCGAGGTGACCCACATGGTGCAGCAGACCTCTCCTGCCTCCCCGCTGCTCCCCTCAGCAGTGTATTTCAGTCAGTCTGCGTGTTGTGCTCCCTACCCTGTCTCTGGTGACTCCTCTCACCCCCATCCCTGCCCTGCACCTCTGGCCTATACCCCAGCTCTTGTATGCATTAAATAAATAAACTTTTTAAAAAGTAGTTTAAATGCACCGGTGCTGACTCAGCAGATTTGCATCCCAAGGCTGAGCTCCACTTGTAGGAAGTCGGGGACTTATATACACTTTTTGTTTCTACAAGGTTCTGGGTGGGTTTGCATTGGCAGCTGTACATGGTCAGATATGAGGTGGCTCCATACCAAGAGGTGAGTTGTAGGTTGTGTATCAAGGAGTAAAGGGTCAGTAGTCATGGGAGCACTCAGGTCCATCCAGTTTCAGGGGTAACATCTGACAAGATTCCTATCAGGAACTAAGTCGCCTACCAGGAACTGAGCAAAAGGTCATCACTAAGACCCCCGGACAGCTTGTTTCAGGTCACCATGCTTCACTATGGATTTGTAAGTTTTGTGTGTATATAGGTAGAGATGTCTATAGATATAACTAGAGATATATATAGATAGAGATATCTGTCTGTCTTTATATCATGTATGTCTGTCTTTCCCATGTGTTGGCTAATTCCTCAAGCACAATGTTGAGGAGTGGTAGTGATAGCAGACTCCTTTTGCCTAACTTTAATGGGCTTCTAGTATTTTACCTTTTTTTAAATTGTCTTTCGTCAACCTGAGACCATCTTGTATTTCCACTCTGCTATGAGGTTCCTCCCTACTTCCTTCAGAAAAGTTGGATTTTGCTATTTTTGCATTTAATGAGATGGCATACGTTTTCCATTTGAAACAAGTTGATGTCAGAATTACCGGTGAGCCAGCATACTGGGGAATGCTCAGCAGGCAGTGCTGTTCTTTCACTGCTGCGAGCTCTCCCGGCTAGTGCTGTTGCCTGCTTGGTATGTCTGTGTCCAAAGAATGGACATCTTTTGACCCTGGATTGTGCTCCGTGACACCCCCACCCTCCCTCACCTCCTAGTCACTGTCACAGCAGGTGAGCTTGGAACAACCTTGCCTTTGGGGTATTAATAGAATGGGTCACAAGCCTCGGGAACTTGTGCAAGTCCTTCAAGACTGGGCCATTGTGAAAGGTTTTGTGTATCTGCATTTGTTAAGATAGATCCTACATCCCTCAGGTGATGAGGGCTGTGGGACCCCTCCCTTTCCCTTTTTATTTTGTTAATTAGGTTTATGGCCTTTGCATTTTTTAAAGGGAACTGGTGATTTCTGGAGGGAACCAAATGCTAAGGTACAGATATTATTCAGATGTTGATTTGGGTACCTCCTTCCTGCTGAGCTACAGTAGAATTGCTGACACCAATTTGACCTTAAGCTAAGAATTCATTTTGTGCTCAGAGTGAAAGTAGAATAATTAATTATCACTTCATAGGATTAGTATACCTGCCATAATATAAATTAACCAATCAAAATAACTAACACTAGTAGAAAGATGCTGTCTTGGATTTTATAATCTATGTTAGCTAGCCTGGCTGAAGGTCAAATGACCCCAAGCTGCTCTTGAAAGAAAGGTCATTGTTAAGTTCCTGATCATGTAATCCCGCCCCTTACTCCTTAACGTATAAATAAAGGCCTGCTGAGACTTTCAGTAAGGACGCACACCGAACCCTGACTTGAGTTTTGTAACCCTGAACCCCACTCCCTCTCCGACGCCGTTCCATCCTTTGGGCACCTGGCCTTCTGTCTTAGCTGGTCTTCGGCAGTTACTCATTTCCCAGGTGGAACTTTGGCTTTCTTGAAAATATCTTCTAATCATTCACATGGACACGTTTTCTACCTACTCTTGAGTCTTTTGCAGTTTCCTCTTAAAAGCATCCATTTTATAGATTTTTCAAATTTATTGATAAAACACTTAAATACAGAATTTTAAGGTTTTCAGATCGTTTTTATATTTGTATCTTCCCTTCTGCTTTTTTTTTTTTTAAGGTTTATTTATGCATATAAGAGCTGAGGTACAGGCCAGAATCACAAGAGGTGAGAGGATATACCAGGGACAGAGTGCAAAGTAGAACAGGCAGAGCAACTAAAACACACTGCTGAGGGGAGCAGCGGGCAAGGCAGGAGAGGTCTGCTGTGCCATGTGGGTCCCCTCCCTGGCCGGCGGCAGTGGCTGTGCTTTGCTTCATAGTGCCTTGCTTAACCCACTGCGCCACCAAGGGAGGACCCTGTAAGCTCTGCTTTTATCTTTAGTTCTTCCTTCTATTTCCTTTGGACTTTGTGTCTTTTTAAATTTTGGACTCTGTTTAGAGTTTCGCTCTGTCACAACTGTTTCAGCTCACTTTTTATTGAGTATAAACTCTTCATTGAGGTAGAAATAATAGAACAACAGAAGAATAATAGAAGGCAAGTTCTGTCCTTATGTTAGGGGGAAAGGTAGTCCTAAATGGATTATGGGTTAACACTTACACAGTGAACATGGCCAGGTAACCAGCACCCAGATCAGGAAAGTGGGTGTTGCCAGACCTGGAAGCCCTTCTTCCCTTTCTGGTCAGTCTTCTCTAAGGGCACTGTCTGCCTTCCAAATGCCAGTCAGCTCTTTCGGCCTCAGAACCTCACGTAAGCAGAATCATGTAGTCTGTGCTCACAGTGTTCATGGCCACCTTCTCTGGGTGGACTCTCATGTCCACGACCGAGAGAAGTGGCGCCTGCAGACCTGCATACACTTTGGGCATTCAGCCACAGCTTTGTTGGAGACAGGTGAGGTCCAGGGGATGACGTACTCACACGTGTGGCTGGGCATGGAGGGGGCCCTTATCTCCCAGCACTGCAGGACTGGGCATGTATCAGCTTAGGAAAGGCCCAGTGCTTGCACCCTCTTGGAAAAGGACTGGGGTGTTTTAAAGCTTGGCCAATTTCTGTTTGCTCCCTGGGTAGGAAGATTTCACTAGATTCTTTACACCCCTCCATCCCCTGGGCTGGAGGGTAGCGAGGGTGCCAACCCATGTCCATGGCACAGCCTGTCTTTCCTTTCTCCCCCCACATTCTGCACTTGTCTTCCTATTGCTTCTACCTCCCCCTGTTCTTTTCCTCTTTCTCCCATTTCCTCTTCTCCCTGTTAAGGTCTCCAATCTGCATTCTATTTTTTCACCCTATTCTCTGCCTTGCGCTGCCCTTCTGGTTCCTCCAGCCCCTCCAACCTACCAGGCAGCGGGTGACCTTCCTGTCCTCTCTCCCTTTGCCTCTGACAGGAGCTGGGCTGGTGATGAAGATCAAACAAGAGAAGCCAGAGTGGCTGCCACCAGCGCTGGGACCACAGGCCCCACTTTCCAAGAAGGATAAAGAAAATATTTTCCAGCGGCATCGGGGCCTCCTGTCATGCCAGACTGTTGGCAAGCCTCGCCCCCTGGGGGGACAGGAGGAAGGTGGGGTGCCCAAGCGAACCCCTCCCCCTGACCAGGATGGGGCACCAGCGAGCCGGGCTCCCAGGGCCACCCCCAGCCCCCTGAGCGCCGCCCTGGCGGCGGGCGAGGGTCACTTTGTGTGCCTGGACTGCGGGAAGAGGTTCAGCTGGTGGTCGTCGCTGAAGATCCATCAGCGCACCCACACAGGGGAGAAGCCCTACCTGTGTGGCAAGTGCGGCAAGAGCTTCAGCCAGAAGCCCAACCTGGCGCGCCACCAGCGCCACCACACGGGCGAGCGGCCCTTCTGCTGCCCCGAGTGCGCGCGGCGCTTCAGCCAGAAGCAGCACCTGCTCAAGCACCAGAAAACCCACGCGCGGCCCGCCACTCACGCGTGCCCCGAGTGCGCGCGCTGCTTCCGCCACCAGGTGGGCCTCCGCATTCACCAGCGCGCGCACGCCCGGGACCGCCAGGGCGCCCGCGCCGGCCTGCCCGAGCTGCTCCGGGACGCGGCGGCCCGCCGGGGCTGTCGTCTGCGTCCGGGGGCGCCAAGGGGGCGCCCCGAGTGGGCCTGGCTGGGGCTCGGCCAGGCTTGGTGGCGCCAGCCCGGGGCCCGGACCGCCGTGCCCGCCGCCGCGGGGCCCGGAGAGCCACGCCAGTTCATCTGCAACGAGTGCGGCAAGAGCTTCACGTGGTGGTCGTCGCTGAACATCCACCAGCGCATCCACACGGGCGAGCGGCCCTACGCGTGCCCCGAGTGCGGCCGTCGCTTCAGCCAGAAGCCCAACCTGACCCGGCACCTGCGCAACCACACGGGCGAGCGGCCGCACCCCTGCGCGCACTGCGGCCGCAGCTTCCGCCAGAAGCAGCACCTGCTCAAGCACCAGCGCACGCACCTGCCCGGCGCGCAGGCGGCGCCGTGTCCCAGCTGCGGCCAGAGCTGCCCCAGCCGCGCCGCGCTGCGCGCCCACCAGCGCGCTCACGCCAGCGCCGGCGCCGCGCCGCCGCGCCCCGGGTCGGCCGGGCTAGGGGCTGAGCCTCCCGCAGCCGCGCCCCCGGGCCAGAGCCCGCCGCGGGCCCGCAGCCCCGGGACCGGGCTATGGGGGCGGGCCCGGGCGGGCCTGGGCGCACCCGGCGAGCCGCGCCAGTTCATCTGCAACGAGTGCGGCAAGAGCTTCTCGTGGTGGTCGGCGCTCACCATCCACCAGCGCATCCACACGGGCGAGCGGCCCTACGCGTGCCCCGAGTGCGGCCGCCGCTTCAGCCAGAAGCCCAACTTGACCCGGCACCGGCGCAACCACACGGGCGAGCGGCCCTACCTGTGCGCCGCCTGCGGCCGCGGCTTCAGCCAGAAGCAGCACCTGCTCAAGCACCAGCGCGTGCACCGCGGGCCCCTGGCGCCCGCTTCTGGCGCCAAGGAGCCGGGGCTCTAGCGCTACGGATGCCGGTGGACCGGGGGGGCAGCGACGGGGGGCTTGGCGGTGCGGATCCGGGACAGCCAGGCTGGCTGGCTGGCTTTTAGAAGCCCTGGGGTGAGAGCCCATCAGAAGGTGGTTTCTACAAGGCTCTGAAGGCCCGGGAACAGATTTCCATAAGTTTCCCAAAGGAGGACAGGGAATGGGCTGAGAGGAGTTGAGGTCAAAGGACCTTCACTATGGAGTCGGGATGGGTCCGGGTCTGCACCCTACCTTTAGAAGTGGGACCCCAGGCTTCAGGCACCGGAAAGGGCGTCTGAGCGCTGAGAGGCTCCTGGTGTGACCTGGCCCGACATAGCTCAGCCTGTCCGGCTCAGCCTGGTCCCCATAGGAGAGTCTGGACAGATGAATGATTCTGTGGTCCTTAGTCCTGGGTGCTCCACTACCCAGAGTGCTGTTCTGCTGGTCCCAACCAGAACTGTGTGTGTGGTGGACAGGGCCAGGAGCCCCCTGGGGTGGTCTCAGTTGAGTGGGAGTTTGGGGTGGTCACTGGAGCAGGACAGACCATGTGGCTGCTGGCCATGCCCATGTTGAGTGTGACTGATGTGGATCCTTGTCCGTGGGCTATGGCAGCAGAGAAAATGAAAGCTTGATTCTCCCTTGGTCTTGTTGTCCTTTCTGAGCTTCCCTTCCGAATTCTGCACGCTGAGGTTCCATCTGCCCCAGGACTGAACAGGGAGTTTTGCATATGAGCATAGCCCCCCATTCCCAGTTCTCGCTAGGTGCAGGACAGTGCTCACCCCTCTCCAAGACAGTCTGATCTCTTTCTACCTATCCCCCACCTCTGCCCTCCTGAGGGCACCCCTCATGCCTTTCCAAAGCAGGGTCACTTGGTGCCCTGGTGAATGGTGTCTCCCACAAGAGGAGCTGGGATTGCAGAGAGGTGGGTGTTAAGGTAGTGGGAGGTGGGCGGCAAAGAGGGGACCCTAGTGTGATTATGTCATACCACCTGCCTCCCCCCACCAGGTGCCCTGGATTGTTCTCTGAACTCCAAGAAGTGCTCCCTTCTCTAGGGTCTTCCTGGCTTCTGCTCAGCCCTGCCCAGGTTCTGTGTTGGCAGGAGGCGTGGAACCCATGGGCTTACTCAGGCAGCTCAGGGCCGGGATGCTTAGCGGTGTTGTCTGCTCCCAGTCCAGGTCTTAGCTCATAGGCCGTGCGTGTGAAATCTCACGTTGGCAAGATGTGCCTAGCTGCCCCATTAGTTTACCAGCAGGAAGCCAAATCAGAAGGGTTTTCCTGGGCCCCTTCTGACCCTGCATCCCTAGAAGCTCCCTGTTTTCCTGCAATATCCTCCCTACCCCACAACTCTTCCCAGCTGGCCCTGCTCAGGGAGGCAGGTGCCCAGCTCTCATGGAACCCTGCCTTCACCAAGAGGGGAAGTTCAGGAGGCATTTGTTTACGCCACTTTGCCACCTAGCAACCCTAAAGCTGCTTGAATAAGCCCACCTCCTCCAGGAAGGCGGATGCTTTGGGTCACAAGGGGGACAGACGGGGTGAGCACATTAGAGCAGAGAACTACTGACATGTGGACCCCATGGGCCAGGCCCAGGTGGGGCCTCAGAGATGCCCTGAACAGTCCAGTGCTGGCTCTGCAGGGCCTCAGGGGTGCTGCCATAGGTAAGAAACTACTGTCTCACTGCTGCCTTAGCACGGCGCCCCTGCTGGAACCTGAACAACAGATGTTACTCTATGGTTACCTTCTGAAGGCTGGAAGTCCACCATCAAGTGAGGGCAGGTTGGGTTCCTGAAGAGGGCCTGTCCTGGAGACCGAGGGCCACCTGCCCGTGTCCTCAGGTGGTGGAGGAGAGGAGAGGGACAGTGGCATGGAGGGGCTCTAGCTGGCTGATCTCATCTAAACCTCATCATCTCCCAAAGGCCTCACCCCAAATGCTCTCACACTGGGGGCCAGGCCATCAGTGTATGCATTTGGGGGGACATGCACATTCAGTCAATAGCACTCATGGCCCCTACCACTGGGGATCTCACAGACCTTCATGGAAAATCATTTATCACAGAGCAGCGAGTGATTTATACTCAGCTCTTGAACCAGGCTTTCCCCAGTCTCCCCAGGAGCCAGGGACCCAGGCGGCTGTGACTTAGGAAAGGGAGGTGAGAGCGGTGGGACTTGTCCGCCAGGCACGTCGCAGATCCTGGTTGCAGCTCCTCCAGCTTCCCGTCTCCTCCACAGCCACAAGCTTCTCCAGGGATGGGCTGACACCTTCCATTCCCCTTCATTTAAAAATAATACAATGTCAGAGATGTTTCGGAATAGGTGTGTCAAATCAAAGACAGAAGATCAAATGTAGCCTAGTAGGTTATTGTCCAAAATGCCTCAGGTCATGCTAAGATGACAAGGTGGCCTAGGGGAACAGAAAGTAACCAGGACTAGGTCAAGACCTTAGAGGGTTCGGACCCTGCCCATGGTCAAGGGCTTGGGGACCCATGGCCGAACTCTGCCAGCTGGGCCAGTGGAGCTGGGCTTCCTGGAAGTGCCTGCTTGTAGGAAGCAGATGGAGCTGAGAGAAATGATGTAGGTGCTTGGGGATGGTTGTCTTTGGTAAATGATATAAACTTCAGGTCAGCCAGCAAGGCAACCAGCCTCCTGGGAGAACCTGGTGCCCACTGCCCACCTCCGGCACTGCCCAAGGAGAGCAGCTGCTGGCAGGGGTCCCAGGGAGAGAACAATGGGCAGCAGCTTGGCAGCGGCGCTTGATGGAGTGTGGGATGCTCTAGAGACCTTTTCCTTTTGGTAAAGCAATACCCTTGGCCTTTTGGCAAGAGGGGTGTTAGGGCCCAAATAGCATGCCCTCCCATGTGTCACTCTTGCTGGCCCGGGGAGAGAGGAGTGGCGATGTCATAGGGCAGGTGGTCCCTCGGGATAAAAGAGAATGTATCTCCAAGGCCCTCAGATCTGGGTGGGGCTGAGTCCAGCCAATACTGCTCAGAGGACTTTTGACCCCATGTGGTTTTGGAGCACTTAAAATGTGGCAGGTGAGGCTGGGAAGTTTAAACATGGTTTGATACTCAGTTTTCAGTCACTGCATTCTCGGCACAGCCCTGAAGCAAGGTACTGGACGGAGAGAACACTTGGTTCCAGTGCCCACTTGCCAGCCTCGGAGGAGCTTTCTTTCCTTCTTGGGAAGAGTGGATAGAGCCAGACAGTTCTGGGATTAGCCTCCGGCTGGGGAACTTGGGCAAGCGAGCTGTGTGGGGCAGGGAGCCACAGCCAGCAGTTCACAGCAGCACTGGCTGCCTCAGCTGAAGGAGGCCGCGTGTGGCTGCAGGCACGGTACTTGCAGGCATGAAGGTTGTCCTCGGGAGAGAGAAGGGCCCCCACAGGACTCAGTCCCTCTAAGGAGTGACAGGCCTACCTCGGCCTATTGCAGCTTCTTGTCAGACCAGCAAGAAAACAACTGTCACAACAAATGAGTCACAGGAATTTCTGGTCCAGGGTTGCTGTAGTCTTTGGAGAGTGCAGTAACGTTATTTCTAAAAAAAGAAAAACAACCAAATAACAACAACAAAAACCCCACCCAAACACATGCACACCTTAATTAAAAATACTTTATGGCTAAAAAATGAGCCTTCAGCGAGTTGGAATCCTTTTGCTAATGGAGGGTCTGGAGAGAAACAGTATGGGTAAATGCAATGGAGCAAAGCACAGAAAACGAGGTGTGCCTGTAACCATCCCCAGGTATACGAGAGCCTGGGGGGAGCCTCAGGGCTTGGCTGAACTTCTTGGTCACATCTTGGTTTGAATTTCAAGGAAAGGACACCAGCGAGGTGCCCTTGCACCCAGGGCCTGTCTCTCCTGGCAGGTCTTCACTGGTGGGGAGTGGGTAGAGAAGTAGGGTCCAGCCAGCAGAACTTTGTCTGCAGTGCCCCAGGCCTGTATGGCATTTGCATACTGGCTGGCCTGGCAGCGGGTAGCTGGAGCTTGCAGATTGTGTTCATTTATTCACCAACACTGACAGACCGATGCTAGGGATTCAGGGATGCTGAGAACAGCGTCTGCCCTTTGACGCCCAAACCCTGGTGTAAAAACCAAGGCACGTTAAACTGCTGTGTGACCTCAGCACCAGCTGCTTGCGGGAGGGATGTCAGTGATCACTGTCCAATGGGGGGGATGGGAGTAGCTCCTTGGGAGACGCAGAGTCCTAGGGTGCAGCCCTCCGAAAGAAGATGGCCGGACTGGGGGCTGGTGTCTGCCAGAGCAACCATCTGGAAGTGCCCAGGGGAGCACGTGCATGTGCATCTGGTGTGCCCAGGTGTAGGGGACAGGGCAGGGTCCTGAGCAGGGCTCATGCGCTGTACACTTCTGTATGCATATAATGCTGTGAGCCAGCCAGCTGTTTCCCCGGTCTCTGCAGCTGTGAGAGGTGTTCGAGGGCCACTGGCCCTGCCTGTGTGAAGAGGCACGACTGTATTTGAGGATGTTTCCAGATTGCCATCCTATTGTGTTTCCCACAGCACGTGAGAATGGGGGGAGCAGCAGCCAGGTGGGGGCAGAGAATGGACCTTGCCTGTCCTGGGCCCTCAGCTGAGAACAGAGACCATCTAGAGGATGGTACTTGCTCCCACCCCAACCCGCATCGTGTTCCTTTCTATTTTGGCACAATTTATCTAGAAAGTGCTGCTAAAAATATGGGTGACACCCTCTGGTATGCTATTGATTCTGTCTTTGAAAAGCTTGGTCATTGACCAACTGTCCCCGTTTCTCCAGTAACCTGCAGGAGAAGACAGCATCGCCCTAAGGGCAGGTGACAGCCTCTGCCCAGAAGGAATGGCAAGGAGGTGTGGCCTTTCTGAGGACAGAGCTCAGGTGATGGAGGAAGAAGGGGGTGGCCATTTCAGTGGTTGGGGAGCCACTATTAATGCTGTGGGAACCTTTGCACCTGACTCTGGTTCACATCTATCCTGGTGGACACATTTCTTTCTCCCTCCCAATATCCCCCCTGCATTTGAAATACCAACTCCTTGGCATATCTAACCTACGAAGTCCCACAGTGAGGTACCCTAGGAGTGGCAAGGCTTGGGGGCTGTGGATCTGAGAGAGGCTGAGAGTGACCCATGTGGACCTGCAGGGATGGACTGGCCCCCAGAGCCAGCTGTGAAAGCAACAGGCCTGCCTGCCTTCAAGTCAGGCATCGGGAGTAAGGGGTTGGCCTGACTGCCAGGTGAACCCCACCTGGGATTTTTTAGTTCCTAGGATCCTAAAGGTAGGCAGAGCTCCTAAGGGGGTGGGTGCGTCAGAAGCTGGGGCCTGTGTCTCCCGGAGCCCCTCCCGTAGCACAGTGCCACCCCGACAGCCACATCCCATCTGCTGGAATCCCCATTTCCCCCAGGCAGGCCCTACGGCAGGACCTGGGAGAGGCTGTCCCTGCAGTGCTCTTCACTGAAGCAATCGCTTTCCCCCTCCGGCCTCGGTTTCTATAAAATTCTGAGGCATGTGCTTACTCTGGCCAAGATTATTATAACTGAGCACACCCATCACACCCTATTTTGGGGGGGCACTATGCACCGGGAACAGTGAGCTGGAGGGGACTGCCTTTCCAGATGGGTTAGCCACTTGGGGAGAGGGTGTCGGGGGGAGCCACTGTTTCCATTTTATTTTATTTTCCCATCTATAAAATAGGATAGTGATGCCTGTATAACCTAGACAGCACATGCTTCCTGGTGCTCCCACGAGATAATATGTGGGAAAGAGCTTTGTAAAAAGAGCCATCTTGCAGGGGTGTCATTAAATGACAGTTGAAATTGGAATTCAGCCCTGGGCACAGGGCCGCTTCCCTGGGTGTTATGAAGGTTCTTTTATGAGATACCTGTGACAGCACCATAAGGGTTCAGTTCAGAGGAGGAGATTTCAGGGGCGCCACTTCATCCTCCGCCCCTTCCCATATTGCTGGTGAGTGGGCTCTCAGCTTCCATGATGGTCTCCCACCCATGACAATCCGCTGAGAGAGGCTCCCCAGCAGGGGCCCCTGAGTCACCCACTTCTCTCTCCTGCAAGGAAAGGCTTTGGACCTCCAGTGCCCCAGGCCCTGCTGCCGGGCGCGGGGCGGGGGTGAAAGTGGGAGGGGGCGGCTAATGAGACTGGCTAAGGTGCCCTGACTAGAGGACGATCATGCTCTGACCGCACACCGGGGCCTTGGGGAGACCTGAAAAGGGCATGGCTGGGTGGGCCTGGGCCCGGGGGCATCGGGGTGGCCCGCCCGGCATGACGTCCTGTCTCCTGAACAGTCGCCGGCCGGTGTGCCTCGCTCGCCTGGGCGGGCGCCGCGCCCGCACCCCTCCTTTGCCCACCAGCCAGGTAGCCGGCGCGTTAGACCTCCCAGCCTCACGGGGCTGCTGTGCGGCTGCGGCGACGCGGGCGGCTGCGGCGCTGCGGCGGAGACGGAGGCGGCGCCACGTGAGTCGGGGCCGGGTGGGCTGGGGCCGCGGCGGGAGGTTACCGTATTTACCCGGCCACCGCCGGACTCTTGGGGGCGGGTCACTGCGGGCGCTACCGTATTTGCCCGGAGCCGCGCAGGCCCTTTCTCCGGGTGGGGAGCGCTGCGACTTAATTACGTATTTATCCAGAATGCTTGGTTCCCCCGGGCGCTAGGGAAGCGAGGGGTGGGTGGCATTCATTTCCTAAGGGAGCCGGGGCTGGAAGACGGGTGGGGTGGGTTGCGGCACCTGGGCGGGAGGCCTACGTATTTTTGTGGGGGTAGGGTGGGGTGGCGACGCAGAGTTTACCTTGTTTCTCCAGAGTCGCTCCGGCCCCAGGAATTGGCAAGGTTGTGCGCTGAGGGTCGGGTGGGTGGGGTCGGCTTTTTTGACGAATGCAGCTCTCAGATCAGAACAGCAGTACCGGATGCCGTCTGATGGGGGGCGGGGAAGAAGGGGCACGGAGTCGCTGCTGCAGGGGAGTTACCGTATTTGCGTTGGGCAGCATAGACTCTAGAGGAAAGAACCACAGTTGGAGACCGGCGGATCCGGTGCAGCCTGGGCTGTGAGTGTGGGGCAGGTCGGAGGAACTTGGGGGAGAAAGGGGTCGTAGCCTTGGACTCTGTCCAGGGTGTCCCTTGGTCAGGGTATAGCTGGGGAGAGGAGGGAGGTTACCCAGGGACAAGGCCAGGCTGGGATTGGCCTGGGGACTTTGGGGTTCTGTCTTTGCATATGTGAACGTAGCTGTCAGGAACAGTCTTGTGGGTGGGGTCTACTGCCAGGACTTGCCCCTTCTCCGGGGTGAGTGTATATTCCACCTGAGAAGAGATAAAGGGGGAGTCTTTGGGGCCCCACTCTGCAGATAGCACCACTGAGGCTGCAGTAGAAGTGAGGTCCCCAAGTGTGGTGAGGCCTGTGTGGAGGTCCAGGGGAACAGCCAGCAGGTTTTCCCAGCAGGGGTAGGGGCGGCGCTGGGGCTGCAGGGGAAGGGGCAATGCAACTGCTCTGGAGTTGAGTTGCAGGGGCACAAGAGGCCTGGGAGTGTGGCAGCAGACATTAGAACAGTGACCCTTTGGGAATGGGTGGCTCTGAATGGCGTGTGTGGTGTGTGTGTGTGCATGTGTGTGTTGAGAGTTTATTTGTTGAGCAGCTAGTACATCAAGAAGAGCTTTCAGCAGTGAGTCAGAACCTAAGGCCTAGACAGGCTCAACTTGCTGTGTGACCTTGGATAAGTGTGTTGACTTCACTGAGCCTCAGTTTCCCCATCTGTAAAGTGGGGCTCAATAACCCTGGCCCCTTCCTAAGAGTTGTCATAAGAACAATGGAAACCATTTCAGAGGAATGGGGTCCCCTGGGGGGAGGATCCTTGGGGGGAACCAGCTTAGGGTTTGTTGAGCATGGGGGTTGCTGCTCAGTGTGGGTCAGACTTTGCTGTGGGGTGCCAAGGAAATGCAGCTGAGCCCTGCCCCTGGGAGCTCACACTGCTTCCACTGGCAAACCTTGTATAACCTCATTTTGATCAACAAAGAACTGCTGTCTATAATGTTTAACTGAGGTTACCTTCAAATTTACAAGGTTTTGTTTTTGTTTTGTTAAGTTTTGCAAAAAATATCTTTAAACCACTGGTGACTCTGCCCTTCCCTCCAGATTGGGGATGCACTTCCCTACACCCTACCCCCATCTTCTTGGGCCTCTGACTGGAGAGATAAGACAATTCCAGGTGCAGGATAACCTAGGACACTGGGCCCTCGAACATCACCCACCCGCTCTCATTCTGCTCTTAAGCGCCTTGGTGGCGGGCACATGACTTGGTCCTGGGGATAAAGCAGCCGCTCCATCCTCTCGTGCTAACAGGGTGGGGAGAGACAGGCAGCAGGGGGCCCCACAAGCGGTGTGATGGGTGAGGAGGGTCCCAGGGTCTGGGGAGGGAAATCAAACTAGGCTGGGGTTTCAGGAAAGGCGTCCAGGTGGATGGCCTGCAGGCTGGGGCAGGATGAGATTAAGGGGCAGAGGAGAGAGCAGGGCATTCTGGGAGCGGGCCTTGGCTTGCACAAAACTGCAGAGGGGCCTAAGCTGGGAGTCTGAGAATCCCTCCCTGGGGCTGGACTGGCTGGCTTATTCTCCCACCCCCGCTGACTCCTCTCCCTGCTTCTACCTTCCCAGGGGCTGGTGACTGCAGCTGGACGTGCCATGACCGAGTTGGCCTCCTCCGGGGATGGGTCCCCTGCGGGGGACAGCGAGGAGGGCCTGGGGGACGAGCGAGGCCTCGTCATCCACCACCCGGAGGAGCAGCCCCACCGCTGCCCGCTGTGCGGTCAGACCTTCTCTCAGCAGCCCAGCCTGGTGAGGCATCAGAAGGCGCATGCCGGGGCTGGCCGCGCGGCCGCCTTCGTGTGCCCGGAGTGTGGCAAGGCCTTCAGCGTCAAGCACAACCTGGAGGTGCACCAGCGCACCCACACGGGGGAGCGGCCCTTCCCCTGCCCGGAGTGTGGCCGCTGCTTCAGCCTCAAGCAGAACCTGCTCACGCACCAGCGCATCCACAGCGGGGAGAAGCCACACCAGTGTGCGCAGTGCGACCGCTGCTTCCGCGAGCCCCGCTTCCTGCTGAACCACCAGCGCACCCACGCGCGCATGCCTGCGCCCCACCCGCGCCGCCCTGGCATCTTCGGGGAGCGGCGGCCCTACTTCTGTGCCCGCTGCGGCAAGAGCTTCGCGCGCGAGGGCTCGCTCAAGACCCACCAGCGCAGCCACGGCCACGGGCCCGAGGCCCAGGCGGCCCATTTAGGCCGCGTGCTATGATGGCGCCAGACCTAACGCTTTCGGTGGCCTCCTGCCCCGGAGCCGTGCCCCTGACCCTTGGAGATGGCACTGAGCTGCAGCCCCTTCTCGGCATGGAGACTGCGAGGGCTGGCTTGGGGTCTTCAAGGAGTGGGCCACTGCCTGGCTTGGGCTGCCTCCTTCCGTTTTTACCCCAGGACCCTCTGGCTGGTTGCACACAGCTGCTTTGGGTCCCCGCGTTGGTTCTCCTCCTGAGGCTCATCAGGACTAGAGCAGGTGAGACCCGAGGCAGGCCTGAGCCCCACCCACGCTGGGACAGGAGGTCCGATGCAGATGGGTACTGTGGGGCATCCTGGGCTCTGGGCACCTGTGGCTTCCTACAATGCCAGAGTTGAAAGTGCCTGGAGGGGACCACTCTCCAAGACCCCAGTCCCACCCAAAGCCCCCAAGGCCTGGGCTCCAGCTCCTCGCTGATGTCCTTGAGGATGGTTCCAGTTCATGACTCACTAACTGGAGTATTTCTGTCCATGACTCAGTTTGCTTCTCTGTAAGTGGTGGATCAAGATGAGGATCCAGGAGACATTTGAGGGGTGTAATCACCTTGGCCAGATAAGAGGGGGTGATGCCACTGGCACAGAAACTGTGATCGACTCCCCTCCCACCCCGTGGCCGGGTGTCGGACACGGTTCCGGGAGGAGGCACCCATGAGCTGTGCAGGCTGTGTGCCTGAGGCCATGTTTGCATGGGTGATGGGGGCTGGTGAGTGTGTGTGTGAGACCAGCAACACTTGAGGCAGTGTGATGGTTGAATGGGGTCCCGAGGAGAGCAAAGGTGTGGAATGGAGACTCAGATGTGTCCGTGAAAGACTCATGGTCAGGGAGAGGGCACCGAGGTGACTAGTGAGAGAGTGTTTGGTCTCAGTGCACTTCAGGGAGAGCCAGAGGCCCCACATGCACAGAGGGGAGAGGGAAGAGTAGGGGCCTGAGGTCTCGGGGTCCTCTGAGCAAGAGAAAATGCAATGAGAAAGGGGGACTGGACCTTGCCCGTGGCACCTAGGCACTACTGACTCAAAGCCCCGCTGGCAGGGGGCCCAGCAACCGCACCCTCCTCGCCCCAGGGGGTGGCTGGGCGGGGTCAGATTGCTTCCCTACCCCTGACTCTGGTCTTTGTTTCTGCGAACAGATGCGGAGTTGGCAGGACCTCAGGACCCAGGAGATGCAGGGCACATCGGGGTACAGAGCGTGGGAGTGGGCCCCGGGCTCATGCACCGCTCCTCAGCATGTGGACCAGTCCGCCTGAGACCACCTGCCTTGGGAGGTGGGCTGCTGTGACTCAGAGGGATTGCCGGGAGCCCAGCACTGGCAGCTCGAGTGCCCTGGTGGAAGATCTGCACCGGCTGAGGCCCCAGCTGCCTGACCTGTACTCGCATGGGGCTGCAGGGACTGTGGCTGCAGGGACTGCGCCTGGGCGGGGAGCCGGTTTCTCTGCTGCAGCCTGGCCCACCAGAGACGGGAAGTGAGTGGTCTGGAGAACACAGCATCGGCAAAGCAGCCCTGGCTCTGGAGGCTGAACCTCCCCAGCTGTGAGCCACGCCTGTGAGAATAATGGTTCTAGGCACTTTTGGGGGCATGAAGCCCTTGGAAAATGTAACAAAAGTCGTGGACCTTCTCCCCAGGAAGATGCACATATTCACATGGACTCAAGGATCTACCAGCATCGCAGGAGCTCCTGGACTGCAGGCTGGGGGCTTTGGCCGGGGATGGCCCCCTCCCTGCCTTGCCCTGCCCTGCGGAGCCTGGGGGCGGGGCACTCGTAGCTTCTCTCCCTCCGCTGTCCACCCTCCTTCCCTTGTTCAGGAATAAAGAATTCCCAGGCGGGACCTCATCATCAATTTCTTCTCCCAAAACTAACAAACAGGGCATTGGGGTTCTGCAGCCTCATGCCTGGACTTCCTGGGCATAGGCAGCTGCCCCGTGGGGCTGCCTGCCCAGCTTGCACCTGTGGCCCTGGGCTCTGGCTTCACCATGAGATGGGAAGGTTGGAACGTGTGCAGCCCCAAGGGAGAGGGGAATTTGGGGTGAGTCTACTGGGAAATGGCACTGGCATAGTGCCTTCTGCCAGTGTGAGCCTCAGCAGGGGACCCAGGAAACTGGGGGAGCAAGCAGAGCCTGGGGTGGGCAGGGAAAGAGAAGCTCTGAATGTTCCCAGCACTCAACAAAGCAGTCAGAGCACCGGGCCTGCCATTGTGGGTGAGAGCCCACATATTGATGGCCCTACTGCTCATGGAGCTGGAAATGCCCCCAGAATGAACTGCTTGTTGCAAAGGGGTGGGAGGGTCTTGATGACAACTAGCCCCCCCCCCCCCCATGCCGGCNGGGGGGGGGTCTTGATGACAACTAGCCCCCCCCCCCCCCCATGCTGGCTATATTCAGCAAAACTTAAGAGTTGGGTGGGAAGAGGCCTTTTGAGGTGAAATCGAATCTCAGCATGTCACTTCTGTGGTGCATGGTTTGGTGTGGCTGCCCCGGGCTGAACGGGAGCTGGTCAGGGTTGTGGGGAGGCCCCTGTGGGTCCCTACCCTGGAATCTTGCTGTCTTGTCTATGACACAGATTGATGTGTAAGCTGTTACCAACTATCCCTCTTGAGATAACAAATTCCACTCACTGTCCTCTGCTACCCAGAGGGATTGCACACACTTGCCCCTTCTCTGCAGCTCACAGCTGCTCCTCCCTCCTCTTAACTATACCTTCCTCTAGCATTGCTCTGGAATGTGCCCCCAGCCCTCATCTCCCAGCACCCTGGCCCCCAGACCACACCCCCTACTCCTGTGTCAGCCACCTCGCACACTTGGGTGCCGTGTACATCTTATACTCCATTTCCTGTATGTGTATGTGTGCATGTGTGTCTGTGTGTGGTCTCTAGTTGCTGAGCTCCCTGAGGGCAAGCAGCTGTGGGACTGTGTCATTTCTTCTGGAAACCACCAGGGTCTAGCTGGGCTCAGGTCCCACAGGGAGTGTTCGAAGGGGTGTCCAGGAAGGGAGTGAGCGGGTGAGATCACCAGTGGGTGGTTTCATTGGGCTGTGGACTGTCTCCCCTGGGAAGGCCTCAGGCCCCACTAGCTGGGTCCGTGGGACCAGAGAGACCCCGGCTATCAAGGCTGTCTGTAGGTCCTGGCAGCTGCGGCACAGCAGCTGGGTGAGGCATGGTTGTCTGAGCAGGACAGTGGCCTTCAGCATCTTTTCCTGAGAAGGGATGTAGGTCTTCGGCTGACACCTGCTCCCTACCCCCTTCTCCAGAGACCATCTCCCAGAGCACTCTTCCCCTTGAACAGAACCCTCGTCTCAGGCTCTGCCGCTGGAGACGTGACCCAAGGCAATGCTTCGGCAGAAACCTCGTGTTCATACAGAGACCCCAACTAGGGCCTCTACCTGTGAGGGGCTGGTTTGCTGTAGGTGGGGGGTGGGGGGTGGCTATCTCCCTAGTGAGGGGCCAGGACGCCTCAGTGCTGGTGTGCAGCCCCTCACCTGCTGCCCTGGGGCCTCTCTCCACTGGACACAAAGCACAGGGGTCAAGGTGGGGTCTAGCCTGACCAGGTGGCATTGACCAAGATCCTTTCTACTTGAGCCCTGGGCGTAGACTAGCTCTGGGAGCTCCCAGGTGTGCATTGCTGCAGCTGCCCAGGGACCTGTGGGGGTCACTCAGGACAGCTGAGGCAGAGAGCGGCCCCCATGTGCAGCCGTGTCCCCAGGAGGCAGCCCTCCTCCTGTGTCTCTGGGACTCAGCCTCCTTCCTTCACTGCTCCCTGAACTGGAACTGCATTTTTTTCCCCTTCAGGCAAGAGAACTGCAGTTTCTAGCAAGACAGGAAATCACCTTGTCTCAGATCTTCTTTGTCTCTGCAAGGTCATCAGACCCTTTTAGTTCAACCCCAGTGAAGCCAGGCCTATTGCTATTCTTGAACTCGCCTGGGACTAGGAAGCATTTCAAACACAGGGCTCAGCCCGCCTGCGAGCTGCTGGTGCTACCGGCTGACCATTTCCATAATGGTCATTTTCCATTTCATGACCACTTCCATTTCAATATGGCTGTTGGGGGGGGCCATGGGATGGGCCTGGGCATGTGGGGAGGGCCAGAATTTGCTCCTTGGTACAGAGCTGGGCATCCAACCTTTGGATCACAGGCAGTGTCCCTGAAACTGGATTTAAAGCCGGTGGGCTGAAGAGCACCCTTATTCCCTGAAGCTGCAGGAAATGCACCCACATGTGGGGAGAGAGGATTCTGGAGATTGGTGGGGGGGTGTGATGCTGCCTGTCAGGTCCCAGAGGTGGTAGAGACACCGGCTGAAGGTGAGAAGGGACAAGCAGCTTCCAGTCCGTATCAGCACCCCCAGGAGTTATGGGCACGAGGTATGGGGCTCCCAGAGACAGAATGGACCATTTAGAGTTTTAGGGGTTGGGGAGACTCAGCCTTGAATGGGACGCAAGATGCAGCTGGTTCCCAGGTGCCTTCACCTCCTGTCAGCTGCCTGGGCGTGCTCGTCCTTTCTGTCACTGCCTGCTGCATCTAGCCACCTGCTCTGGCTTGCATGCAGGTGTGTGGTGCCATCTCACTGTCCTTTGAGGGTCCCTGGGGCAGAGTCCAATCTCCTGGCACTGCCCATGTGCCTTTGATGGATCCCTGGTTGTGGGGGCACATCTCATACGGTGGCAGTGACTGGGGAGACTGAACCCAGTTCTGGGGTCTTGCGCACGAGGTCATCCTGGGCTTGTGCTCTCAGCAGGGAGGGAAACTTATGGGCCTGGGGGTTCCTGCTTGTCCAGCCGTGCTCCAGGGCTTCTCCCACACCGCCCCTGCGCCATTTTGCATTTGGCAGGCTGTGCTGTGCGCCTCACAATTTCTCATCTGCTGTTTCTTAAGATTTAAGTTCTCAGTTTTTACCTTGATCTGCAATGATAGGTTATGAAAATAGATAATTTCTAGAAAAAATTATTAAACAAGACTTAAAACAATCTCAATTGAAACAACAGTCAAATATAACCCTCATTTCTCCAAACTAGTGAATGGGAGGCTCAGGGGGGTTTGTCCACCTTGGATGAAGAGTGATCCTCTTCGTCATAATTACAGAGAAGGGGGGGGGGCTCCCAAACTCTATTAGTGAGGCCAGTAAAACCTTGAAATGAAACCAGATAAAGACAGCACAATGAAGGGAGATTTTTAGGCCAATCTCACTTATTAATATAATTGTAGAAACCCAAAATAAAATGTTAGCAAATTAGATCTTGAAATATATTTGAAAATGTCATGACCAAAAAGGTTTTCTTGAATAAGCGTAATGATAACAGCATCAGCGAAATCTGTTAAAGAAATACACCACTTCAACAGGTTAATGGAAGCAGAATGCTTGATTTTCTCAATAGATGCAGAAAAAGATATTTGTTAGAATTCAATTTATCTGTAACCCCAAATAAGCAAACAGACAGAACAAAGCCCCAGACCAACCTCCCTGCTGAGGTTGCATCTCTTTCCTCTACCTGTTCTGTGGTTCCTGATCTGGAATCTTCTGCTCCCAGACCGTCCCTGGGTGCTTTCTTACGGTATCAGCTTAGATGTCTTCTCAGGGAGGCCTTGTCTGAAACCTGCTCCCCCAGCTCCTTATTTATTCCTTTGATTCCTCTTTAGTTTTTATCGAGAACTTTCCCGTGTTTATTCATTTGAGGCTTGTTCAAGATCTCCTCTCTTCAAATGGAGACCTCAGAAGAAGAGGCTCTGTTGGTCCATGGCAGAGACTATTTATTACCTGGCACCCTTGACTATTAAATATGTATGAACTGGCTCTGCTGTTTGGGGCACTATGGGGTACTTATAATATGGGAACACTTAATTCTTTCAAGTGTAGTAAAACATTCCTGAGACTGTATTACAAGCAAAGTAGATAGGTTGCTCTTTCTAGACATTGATTGGAGGTTTATTGATTTCAATATTTTGTTGCTGGTATTTTGGAAGGAAAGCAGTCCTCAGTGTTTTCATAGTTTTACAAACCCTGCAAGCCCTAGGCATTCTGTGTCTGGTGTCAAATGGCAGTATGTTAATATCTCTTTCTTTGTCCATGCATCCAACAGTTGGAAATTTTTTGCTTTTAAGGTGCAAGCTGTATAAATTCTTCATCTGGTTGCTGTGTGGCTGAATGTAAAGTGCCTAAACAGGCTGTATTCTGAGGTGTCCTGCTCCTGCAGACTTTGTAGTGAAACTTCCCCGCCTCTTGGCTAAGGTCTCGCGCGAACTTTCTAACGGATGCCCCCCCCCCACGGGGCACGGCGCCCTCTAGTGTGCATTCGGGGAACTGATGTTGAGTGAATAGGACTTGGAAAGGATGCTCTTCCCTGCGCCCAAATGCGGGTCAGGCACCATGGAGGCGTCAGTAAATGTTTGTCGAATGAACAAACAGAATCACGAGGCTTCTCAAAGTACCCTAGCGTGGGTAGGTAAAAAGAAAAGCAGAGTTGTAAACGAAAATTGTCCCCTTAGATTATGCCCAGTGAAATAAGCCAGAAGGAAAAAAGAAAAATACCGGATGGTCTCACTTATAAGAGGATTATGGAGTGTCAAGGGGGGAAAATAACAAAGCAACAACAAACAGAACAAAAATAAACAGACAACTAAAAATCAGAGTCTTCTGCACGGAAGAGGGAGGGATTGGGATCAAGGCCAGGACGGGAAGAGCACAAGGGACTGTGGTGACGGTGCACGGGGAATTGGTGCTGGAAACTCTACAGGGATCGCACCTAGAAAAGAAGCAAACATTGTAAGATAAACAAACAAGCAAATAAATAGATTTTTAAAAAAGAATTATGTATAGTTGACTTGAAAAATGAAAAAAAATTATACAGCCACGTTGGAAAAAAAAGAAAGAAAATGGTCTCGTCAAAGATGAAATGCAGGTGGTGACTGGTACAGAAGAGAAGCGCCAACTGTAATGACGGTAAACGGGTGTTTCTTCTCTGGGTTTCGAGAGGAAAATAACAAGGAAACATGGAGAAATTGTCCAAAGGGAGTTATGCAGACCCAGCGAAGAGCGCTTGCTCAGAACAGCCTAGACATTCTGACAGGGAGGCCCCCGCGGGGTGGGTCCTGGGTCCGGGCTACACAGTCAGAGCAGGGAGCATGAGGCGGAAGGCAACAGCCACCAGCTGAGAAGCCGTGTCCCTCTGAAGGTAAATCCCTCAGATAGTGGAGGGTGAACCCGCTTTTTATTATCTAGAATGGTGATTTTATTTTATTTATTTTTTTAAAGATTTATTTATTTATGCATACAAGCACTGGGGTACAGGCCAGAGGTGTGTGTGTGGGGGTGTTGAGAGGATTCACCACAGAGAGCGGGGAGCAGAACAGGCAGATCAATGGAAGTACACTGCTGAGGGGAGCAGCGGGCACAGCAGGAGAGGTCTGCGGCGCCTTGTGGGTCCCCTCCCTGGCCAGCATCAGGGATCGAAGTCGTGCTGCAGTGGCTGCGGTTTGCTTCATAGTGCATTGCTTAACCCACTGCACCACCGGGGATGCCCTAGAATGGTGATTTTAAATCAGAATGCTTCGAAGTTTTTTTTTAACTAAAACTTTTTTTAAAAAGTTTTTATTTATTTACTTATTTATGCATCCAAGAGCAGGGGTACAAGCCAGAGGTGCGGGAGGTGAGAGGATTCACCAGAGACAGAGCAGGGAGCAGAACAGGCAGATCGACTTAAATTCACTGCTGAGGGGAGCAGCGGGCAAGGCGGGAGAGGTCTGCTGCGCCATGTGGGTCAGCTTCCTGGGCATCGAACTCAGGGGATGGTGGTGGTAGAGTGCTGAGACAACCCCCAGGCCACCAGGGCGGCCCAAACCTCAGCTGGTGGGAGTGATCACCTTCTCCTCCACCCTCTGGGTGGTATGGCATCTCTACACAGAACACCAGATCCCTGAATAACCGTTTTGCTGGACGTGGTTTCACTACAGCACCAATGAGAAGAGAGCAACCCAGCTGAGGCTCTCAGAAACGGCGCCTTGAGTCGTTTCCTTATTAGTCACTTTACTTGCAGCCATAGCTTGGACGTGAACAATGGTCAGCATAGACCCCCGTACTGAGTTGGGATACTGGCACCCCTGTGCCCATGCCAGTATTTTAGACATTGATGTACAATTGTAACAGAATTCTTTGAATTCAGGCTACATGTTTGTCCTTTGGAATTTTTGGAAGTAATTTCTGTATTTTCCTGAATTTAGAAAAATTCAGAGAATGTTTCCAGCACGCGTCTTCACTCCCCAGGAACAGACTGGAGGTGTTTCCCTTGGGCTGAACCTGACCAGGAAATCCACTTGCAGGTGCCCCTTCTAGTGAGTCTCCCCCATCCAGAGTCTGAGACACCTTCTTGTCTTCACCTGTGAGATGCGGTGCTCCCCCCAGGCCTGGGTCATCCTCCCAATCTGGGATCAATTGAGACACCAGGAGGCCCATGGGCTATGGTGGACACTGCCCTCTAGATGTTGGGGGAGTTGGGTGGGGGGCATCTCTCTGGGTTATAGACCTGGCTCTGAGTTCTCTGGCCTCACCTAGAGTGGGCCTGTCTTTGTTGAAAGCAACATGCAGGATTTTTTTTGGGGGGGGTGGAATACTTGGAGTTCATGACCCCAAATGAAACCCTGCTTAGGCCTGGTGTGGGGGAGAAGGTATGGGGGGATGGGACTAGGCTTGGAGGTTGACCTGGACACCCAGAGGAGGATGCCATGGCCACACTCTTGGAATAGCCCAGGGCCCTGGCCCCAGGTGTGGGCCTAGGTGAGACCAGACAGGTGGAGTCAGAATGAGTGTGCTGGGATTGCCCTGCAGGGGTGATGAGGGGGCCCAGTTGTGGGCAGGTCACCAGAGGCTGAGAGGAAGAAGCTAAGGACTTAGAGCTGGGAAGAGGTCTGAGGTCAGCAACGAGCACAGACACACAGGTGAGCCAAGCCTCGGCTAGCCACCTTCTCCAGAAGGCCGCGTTCCTCTAAATGCCAACTGCAGGCAGTTTTGGAGACCCCCATTGGGGATTTCAGAAGGAGCACACACAGCAGCAGGGTGGGGGTGTAGAGGTGTTGCTGGGAATCTGAGGTTAGGAGAGAGTGTCACCTTGGGATGTGCTCTGGGGATGGAGCTCTGGGGAGTCAGGAAAGCAAAGTTTGGCACCAGAAATGTCACCGAGGCCAGAAGTCACTTAGACATTGATGTACAACTGTAATAGCTCAACGAAGCCATTCGCGGTGAAGGTACCTGTGGCCCACTTGGTTTCTCTGCCCTTCTTGGGGCAAAATCCTCACCTAGGATTCCACACTGGGGGAGGAGGCCCTCAATTTGCAGCGGGGTGTGCTCAGCTGGTCTAGTGCCCCCCAGCCTGCAGTTTTCATACCAGCTCTGTGCCCAGGTCCACTCACCTGTCCCCTGCCATCCTCTCCAGGGCCATCCTGCCTTCCTTCTATCCTCCATGATCCCAAACCTGTTTGAACAGGGCTGTGCCCTGCTTCTTTTGGGCTGATGAAATTTCGCCCAGCCTGAGCACTCACAGGAACAGTTGGCTCAAGCCGTAGCACCCAGGTCATCCCCTCTCTGAGCTTTACAGCCTCAGTCCAGAGGCAGGGGAGAGTGTGCCGCGGGGAAATGGGAAAGAGACTTTATGGGGGAGTATTTCTGCTCCTCTCACAGGAGAACACAGCATCGGGGAATGATGAGGGAGTGAGGACACACTTGACACTTGATCAGGGCACAAATGTCCTACTGAGAGTCTCAGCAGATCTTCATTTATACATTACAAGCAAGTGGGATTACATCAGCATGTGCATAGACCAAAGAAATAGCAATCAGTACATTTTTCTTAAGAACAGCTTGGGGTCTTATGACCTCCAGCCAATATTTATGACCTATACAATTTCAAAGTAAAGCCAACCTATGAAACAACATGTTCCTATCAGTATCCTAGTTTCTCTGGTTATTCAGTTTATTTATCAATGTCAAAACAGGCATAGTAATTTTGTGCAATCACAACTAATAAATCATAATAACTGATTTTGTTTCTACTCTGAGTATAAGATGAAGCACTAGTCACAGGGTCTGGGGTCAAACGAGAGTCAATACCTAAAGAACTACAGGCCCCCCCCCAGTAAAAGGGAAATACTAAAATTAAAACTTAACTCATATCTAAATCCTATTTTAATCTTTAAAAGGAACCACTAACCTCAGTACGTACTGAACCTAAAACTAATTAGTTATTTTTTTTTTTATTACTAGGGAGTTTTTCTACATATGATTATGATGTAGGTAAGACAATAGCAGGGGAAAAGGGGAGAAGGGCAAAAAGGGCTTATGGACTCATTCATCGCCAGGGAAACGCAGAGCCTTTCATAATGGGCCAAGCCACAGAGGTCACTCCTGGTTCCCGGGGCTAGTTTCCCATAGTAGGTGTTTAGGTCTGGGAAACTGTTTAATAACTAACTTTTGAGTTACTATTATTAAACAACCACACTCCGGTTACAACTCTTACTATTTGGTTTTTTGGTATTGGTATTCTTAGAGTATCAGTTTTAGAGAATTTTGTGTTACATTATTTGCCAATCAGTAATTCATCATCAAAATGCATAGCAACCAACTATTTC
>JAGFMF010011959.1:742835-756043 GCA_019455555.1 Galemys pyrenaicus | reverse complement strand
ACACTGCTGAGGGGAGCAGCGGGCACAGCAGGAGAGGTCTGCTGCACCATGTGGGTCCCCCACCTGGCCGGCAGCAGGGATCGAACTCGTGCTGCAGTGGCTGCAGTGTGCTTCATAGTGTGTTGCTTAATCCACTGCGCCACCAGGGAGGTCCTAAAGGGTCCTTTAAATGTGTGCCAAGTTTTTGGGCCTTGCTTTAAGTCAATCCTATTTAACTAAACTTTTACCCTCAAAAAAATGAGTAACTTTAAATGCTTAACTTAGTAACTATATTCTTTGTTCTTTCTTTATTATACCCTAGTTGTATTAAAGTTCCTTTCCATTAAAAGTTTTGTATGTTTATCTTAATGCAACAAATAGCAAAACCCATTCAGAGAGGGCAAGCTTAAAAATTCTAAGGTGCTCCTCTCCCTGCCCTGTAACACTTTCAGTTTCTTTAGACTCTCAGTATTTTCCATCTCAGGATGTTGACAGAGAGGAGGTCTCTAATGCTGGGCTTCCTGTTTTGCAAACTTGGGTCTCATTTTTTTTTTTAAAGATTTATTTGTTTATGCATACCAGAGCTAGGGTGTAGGCCAGAGGCGTGGGGGTGAGAGGATTCACCAGAGGCAGAGTAGGGAGCAGAACAGGCAGATCAACTGAAATACACTGCTGAGGGGAGCAGCGGGCCAGGCAGGAGAGGTCTGCTGTACCATGTGTGTCCCCTTCCTGGCCGGGGATCAAACTCGTGCTGCAGTGGCTGAGGATGCTTCACAGTGAGGTGTTTAACCCCTTGTGCCACCAGGGAGGCCATTGGGCCTCATTTTTTAATTTGAGAGACTGTTTTTGACAAAGGTCTATCATTCTGCCCTGCAGTGTCATGTTCTGGGTGGACTCTCTTGCAGCAGGAGATGGGCAGCTGGCCTGTCTCTCACAGCAGGGTCCTGACGGGTTTCCCTGAGGCTCCTCAAAGCTCGCCCAGAATGGCTTCAGCAGTGACAGATCCCATAAACAGCACATCCGAAAACCTGCTTGGAGTGGACTGTTACAGCCTGTCATTGCCCATGGTCCTTGTTCAGGGAAAGGCACACAATGCAAAATCTGTCCCTGTTATTAACACCCTTCCTGAGCTCTGCGTGCCCCTCCCCTGGTAGCGGGAAGGCAGGGAGCCGGTGTGGAAGCACGTTGGGGCTGCACCACCCTGCGTCTCCCTGGACTCCAGGCCACACAGCCCTGTTGTGGCACAGGTAGGAGGCGCTGCCTCAGGAGAACTGGCTCCAGGTGAGAGCCCCATCCCAGAGCGGCAGCGACAGCCCCTGTGGCTCTGACTGCAGCTTGGTTGGAGGCCAAAGTCACAGTGAGTGGGTCGTTTGGGAGTCACAGGCAGCTCGGTCCTCATCTGGTGCCGGAGGAGTGCAGTGTGGGTCCTGCAGCAGGGGCTGTGCCCATTATTGCCGAGTCACCGGTAGAGCTTGCACCCCATCGTTGTGAATTTCCACCAAAGTGGATTTATTCTAGTATAAGACGGCACACCCTTATTTTCAGGGATCTTCCCATCCAGGTCTGTGTCCGAGGTCCTGGGGATCATACAAAGCCTCGAAATCTTGACAATCAATGCATGTGTCATATGTGACCTGACAAAGCCGCCACATGCTGACACCCTCCCCGCATTATTACTTCTCAGGCACCTGTGGGAATCTGGGCTGCTCCCCGGGGTGTCACCTGGAGTTGCAGACAGTGGGGTCTCAGCTGAGCCCCACCCTCCAGAGACTCCAGTCACGCCTGCTGCGGTCAGCTGGAGCTCAACCGTAGGCCCACCCGATGCCCACCGCGTGTCCTGCAGTTTGAGCTTTTTGCCCCTGGGGCTGGGATCCATGCACAGGGCCACTTCCATGAGCCCCTACATTTTAAGGAAGAGACTTTGCTCCTCAGTTTCTAAAAGGAGAGATAAATTCGACTTCCTGAAAAGAGAATCATGTTCACTCTTTCCCATAGGAGGAGGAGGAGGAGTTTGGGGGAGACTGTCTCCAGACATTTGGCCGGAGTGACTTGTTCACCCCAGGAAGCATCTCCCGGCCCTGGCTGGTTCCCGGAGCCCTGTGACCATGGCAGCGCCCACCGCCACCGCTGGATTCCATGTTCTGAGCTGAGTGCAGGTTCTTCTGGCCACGCAGTTGCATCGTCCACCTTTGGCTACTTTCCTCTGTCCGTGGGGGATGGACTCTGCAGTCCTGCTCTGACCGGGCTCTTCTGTTTATGGAGAAGGTTTGGGAAGCCCCATTTTGACTTCTGATTACTGCTGCTTTTCTTCACCCCAGTTTGCTAGGGGGCAACACGGTTTGGATACAAAGGGGGCGGTTTGTTCCCTGTTCTCTCCACACGTGGCCCTCTCCCCAGGGCCCCCTCCCAGTCACCCTTTCACTCCCACTTCCCTTCCTTCTTGCACTGAGAACGACCTCAGGGAATTGTGAAAATGAAAATGAAATGTAGTTTGCTGACTACAAAGATGGAAAATGCAAACGTTAACCCCAGCTCTGGCTGTCACGAGACTTCATGCCACGGCCTGCGGGGCGTGCTCCCGGGCGCCACTGTCTTTGCTGAGGTGCAGGCATGGTGTGTCCCCCTCCCGTTCTCTACGAGGGGCGGTGACCTCGCAGACAGCCGGGACCTGAGCTCTCCTCTGTCCCCAGAGCAGACCCAGATGGCTCAACCTGTTAGTGCGTCCCCCGATAGTGGTGTGTCTGGTTGGGGAGATGAGACGTTTTGTTACAAGATAAATGCAAAGAGGAAAACCACAGTAACATTCAGATTCAAACATTTTTAAAAAGTGGCTTTGTATAAAGCAGGGTTTGTCTAAACATCTCAAGGGCTGTGTCTGATAAGCAAGGCACTCCAGGAACTTAGAAAAGTATTTGAGTCACATCTGTCTTCTTAAAGCAAGCAGTGAAGACATTAGTCATTTGTCTATTAAACAAGTTACAAATATTTTCTTGTTTATCATTCACATTTCATCTTGTATTTGTTATGTGGCTGTGTATCACTATTGTGTAAACAAATTCATCAGTATTTTTTTTAAGATTTATTTTCTTTATGCATACAAGAACTGGGCTCTAGACCATAAGTGTGGGGGTGGGAGGACTCACCAGAGACAGCAGAACAGGTGGATCAGCTGAAATACACTGCTGAAGGAACAGTAACCTAGACAGGAGAGGTCTGCTGTGCCATGTGGGTCAGCTCCATAACTCCCTCGCTGGGGATTGAACTCAGGCTGCAGTGGCTGGTGATAGCTTGGTAGCACTCAGACTTAACCCCTATGCCACCAGGAGGCCCTAATCAGTAAATTCTTTTGATTGTTCTAGCTTTTGACTCACAGTTAGACTTTCCATGGACATGGATCGTAGTGCAATAGTTTTTCTGTTTCCCTTTTGCTAACATTTAAATCTTTTATTTACATGTAATTTACCCTGGTATTTCTCAAGCATTTATCTTGCTTTTCCTGCAGAAAGTGTACCTTAGTTACTAAATGAGTAAAGAGGAGACGGTGTCCTAATAGAAATATTCTAGCTACCCAATGAAAAAGATATCTCCAGTTTGCAGTTCTCGTGAATGGTTAATACCGTGATCACCAATGTCTGATTAAACAACCACGATTAATGCCTAGTTTAGAAAATGTATGAGACAGAGGAAAATAGGAAATGATATCACAAGAATGCAAGCAGCAAAGCTCAGAGTAGAGGGAAGTCAGTGGCACAAATGTTATGTTCTTGATGAACACTTTGCAAGAAAAGTGGGCGAGGGATCTACTGTGTCTGGCCCTGATGGAGTAACTATGATTGTTGTTTATTCTCTTTCCAGAAAGAACCAAAAATGATGTGCATATCTAAATCTATTTAAAAAGAGAGACCTCTTTCCAGACAACCACAGTAGCTATATGAATAACAGACAAACTAGGCTTCAGAACAACATCCCAGAGATACAGATGGACCTTTTCTAAAGATAAATAGGTTATTGATGAAGACACAATAATTCTGAGGGTACATGAATCTCCTAAGTAAGAGAGTTTCCAAAATAAGAGATAACTTCAAAACTTAAGAAGTAACAACTGACAGAATGAATACATCAATAAATCTAGTTACAGTAGGAGATTTCAGTACTCCTTTCTCAATTGTGTATATTATTTCCCCTTTTCTTAAAATTGAGCAGATAAGGAAGGAGAAATTGTGGGTCATATTTCAGATTTCTTCCCACAAAACCCTTGGGGTTTTATTTCCACATTTCCCACGACTTTGTCATTGAGTGGGTAGGCTGGGTCTGAAGAAGGGAGGTACAGAAAGAGGATAAACTCCGAGACTTAATTATGGCCCCGGGTCCTGCACAGGGGGGTCATTTGGTACCTGCCATCGAAGTGTCCTGGGCCTCCTTTCCTCCTTCATAGGAAGACCTAGCAGTCTGTCTTCTGAGTGTGAAGCTGGAGCCAATGCTATTACTACTGAAGTGGACAATGTCTGGCTGGCCTGTCCAGAGCTGAAGCTGGGACATGGCCTGTGACTGATAGTTTCAGGGATCAAGCGATAACTCTCAAGGCCACACGCACCCTGACTCGTGCAATCTCAGAAGACTGTACCCCTTGTTTTAGTCAGCGTATACTCTGTAACCTAGTTGCTTGGGGCTTAGACTCTTGAGAGAGATCTCTGAGCCAGCTGGTGTAAAGCCCACCAGCATAAATAAAGAACTTCCCTCCTCCTCTGCTTCCCTGATGGAATTCTGCCTGAACACTATGAATGGATGGGAGGCCGTCTTTGCCGGGTGCCAGAAATATGACCTGGGGTGTCCCCTTTGATCTGTGAGCTTGATTCTCAGCATCACCTGGAAGATGTCTACCCCTACCAAGTAGCTGCTCTAAGTTTTCACCATGAGGACAGACACTGGTCTCAGCTCATCCTGCCCACAGGGTTAGCTGCGCTGTAACTGGTGAGCTGGTCAAAGGTGAGATTATACTGAACTTGTCCATTCTCAGTAAACTCATCTGCACTCAAAGTGGAAAAGGAGTGAGTGAATGGTGGGAGCGCTAGGGAAATAGTATCCTCACTTCTATTGAGAGGCAGAATATTGACTTCAATAATGAGTGAAGAAAAGGGGAAATGGCATTTATCCCTCACTCCCCAGCAACAACATCGTTAAGTATTTCCCAACCTGGAAAAATCCATTTTCAGAATGAGGTTTCATTACGGGAGACCTGTCAATAAGGACAGCTCTCTAATTCTGGTGATTGTCTAGGACGACAAAACGTGACTGGTGGGGCAGAGAAGAGGAATGCCCTATCTGAATGCTCAGCTCACATTGGGTTGGGGAGGGGAAGTGAGCCTGAAGTGAAGCTTCCAGTCTTTGGCTGAATTTTATCACCTCCATCTTTTAGAACTATGTTCTTTTAGGTTTCTGGGTGCAATTCAGGGCTCAGTCAGTATTCCAAATTCACCAGTTTCCTGGGATAGCGCACTTGCTCCGAGTACACACCTCCTCTCCCTGTGCCTGCAAATCTCATCGACCCCCCATGTTTACAAGCCCCTCAGCATTTGGAGATCTGTGTGTTAATCTACCTTTTCCTCCAGCCTGAGCTTTGTCATTAATTTACCAACAGGTTTTCTTGGGGTGCTCTGGATAGTGTGTGAAGCACTGAATAGCCTATGTATATTATCTGTAAGCACCCTCAATTTTAGAAACATTAAGGAGTTGAAATATGTATACACATTGGAAAAATATTAACTCATCATGAGAGGTGCCTGCACTCCCCTTCCTGCCCTGCCTTCCCCCACCTCTACCTGCCACTTCCTCTCTTGAAGGTCACGACACATAGTGATTGTCGACCAGCAATAACTGAGGGAATCACAGCCTGGAAGCATCCTTAGTTTCACAGGACTGCCGTGACTACGTACCCCAAGCCGGGGGGCTTATGATATGCTAACACAGACTTGTTATTTTGTAGTTCTGGAGGCAAGAAGACCAAAACCCAGGTGCTGGCAGGACCATACACCCTCTGGAGACTCTGGGGGTTCCCTTCCTGCCTCTTCAGCTTCTCATGACTCAGGGGGTCTGCAGCCTGGGGCAGCACCCTCCAGGCCCTGCCTTTGTCTGCTGCTAGCACTTGTTTTCTCACATTTTCATGGTCACCAGCCTCTTTTCAGTGGAACACAAATGACAGTTTCTCTGTTCTCAACCACTGCCAGAGCAGATTGAAAAGTGAGCAAGACCAAAGCCAGGCTTCTCTGTCAGGACCTCTACTGGGCCCTGCCCAAGCCCTCAAACCCACATGCTGCTGGCAACTGCGCACACAGCCCTTGGGGTCCCTTGCTCCTACCTGTGAGCAGGTGCTGGAGGCTGCTTCCCCTTTTCACAGAACCTTTGCTGGGAAGGCAGAGGACGTGGCAGGGGAGAGACTAGGATTGATGTGGGGATATCAGATGAGCTGGAGTTTGTATGAGGAGGGACAGAGCGTGTGGGTGGAGGGAGCAGGAGCCTCAGTGAGGACTGAGGCACACACAGACCACCAGGCAAATTTCTGCTTGCTTGCTCTTTTTTTCCTTAAGATTTATTTATTTATGCACACAAGCACTGGGGTACAGGCCAGAGTCACGGGAGGTGAGAGGATTCAGACAGAGTAGGGAGCAGAACAGGCAGATTGACTGAAATATACTGCTGAGGGGAGCAGCGGGCACAGCAGGAGAGGTCTGCTACACCACGTGGGTCCCCTCCCTGGCCGGCGGCAGGGATCAACTTGTGCTGCAGTGGCTGCTGTTTGCTTCACATTGCGTTACTTAACCCACTGTGCCACCAGGGAGACCCTCTCTTTTTTTTAAATTTCAAATAAGAGTACCAAACTGATTGAATGTTTTTATTTATCCCTGAATCAAAATATGTGTCCTTTCCCCATGAATGTGTGAACCAGTGAGAAACCCTTTGGAAGGAAAGTCTCTGCAGAACCTCAGTGGCCCCCCGCAACCAGTGACCCCACGGACTCTCTGACATTCAAGCTGCTGAGGGGTGTGAATGGGACGTCTAGGGAGACATGCCTGCAGGTGGATGGTCTGCGCTCACCACTTCACTTGTTTTGATGCACAGCCCAGTGTGTGTGTGTGACCACCTGACATGGGCTTTGCAGGCGGGTTAGGAATGCTAGAACACATAAGGCAGGTAGAACAAACATCCAGAAATACCAATTTCCTTTAACACAAGGAGATTGTCCAGTACGTTTAATTTTTCATTCAGATTCCACTTGTAGGAGTGTGTTCTGAGGCGCTGCTCCACAGCAGCCCTCACCCTGGTCTGTGGGGAGTGAGGCGGGGCCGGGTTCCTCATCTGTTCTCAGGAGTGAAGACAATGCAGCGGACAGGGAGAGGCAGCCTGAGTTCAGTGTGAAATATAGGAAAAAGCAACCTTGGTTGCTTGTTTTTTGTCAGGGGAGAGCTCAGGGAGGGCCAAGTCCCATGGGAAGGTTCTGGAAGAGATGGGAGCTGGCAGGACTCGCAATGGACCCGGAAGGCACAGAACACCCAGGAGGACGACATGCCCACTTGGTGGGGCCCAGCAGTATCACAATCTGTCATTCAGGCCCCACTCAGCGGGAGTCCGTCAGGGCCTCAGGCTCCCGCCAGAACAACAGCCAGTAGAGCAGGCCCCATGGCAGGAAGAGCAGGCCCAGGCGGTAGCACCAGGACAGTGGCCGCAGGGGCCAGGACCAGGACCAGGACCAGGGGGACAGCCAGGCGGGTAGCCAGGGGGGCAGCCAGTGAGCCCCGGGGCTCTTCATGCGCAAAGCCACTTTGTAGGCCAGCACGCGCACCAGCTCCTCCTCGGGGCTCACACTGCAGTGGTCCTGCGCCAGGCGGTACTCGTTGTTGGTGAAGGGGGCGCCCTGGTGGGCCGCCAGCAGGCACTCCACCATGGCCATTAGCTCCGCGCCCTGCGTCTTCTGCTCCTCGCTGTCAAAGCGGTTGTCAAAAGCGCACACGCGCTCTCCGCATTCGGACACCAGCTCCCGCAGCGAGCGGGGATCGGTGCCTCGGATGTACTCCAGCAGCGAGCCCCCATCCAGGTCCTCCTTACGCGTGAAGACCACGATGGTGCGCGCCGCCACGCTGGGCCCGAACATGGCCTTGACCCGCTGCCAGGCCTGATGGTCCTGGGCCGTGAAGCGGCCGAGCTGACACACCAGCAGCAGCGCGTGCGGCCCTGGGGCCGACAGCAGGTAGCAGCGGCCTAGCTCCCGCCAGCGCGAGTCGGTCTGGGACAAGTCAGCGCCGAATAGGTCTGGGGTGTCCACGATGTCCACGAGCCACCGGCCCCACCGGCACGTCCCTATTTTGCAGGTCTTGGTCACCGAAGTAGCCCCTAGTTTGGACTGGAAAAAATGCTGGCCCAGGATGCTGTTGCCCGTGGCGCTCTTCCCGGTGCCGGTTCTCCCCACCAGGATGAGCCGCAGCCTGTGCTCCCGCTGGGACAGACTGTCTTCTGAACCTGTAGGGCACAGGGGCTGTGAGCTGCAGGCCTGCAGCCCCTTCTCCGGGGCAGCTGGGTCACTGGGCGCCTTCTGAAGCAGGAGTTCAACCGTGCCTGCGCCGGGCTGTTCAAACCCCACCTTTAGCCAGGCCATCTGGTTGCGCTTTGAGGCTCTGGAACTCCCAGGGTCTTACCATCCATCCTAGTCCTCTTCGGGCGTGAGCTGGTGAACATCTCTTTAGAGGATCCCTGTATAATTCCAGGCCACCTGACCTTCCTGGGTCTGGTCTCCCACACGCTGCAGAGTGGATCTGCATCTGACAACTTCAGTGGGCTCCCTGATACTTCTCCCACAGGCCAGAGGCCATCTTCTTCTTCTATTTTTTTTTTTAATATTTCATTTACTTATGCATATGAGAGCTGGGGTACAGGCCAGAGTCCAGGGAGGTGAAAGGAGTCACCAGAGACAGAGTGGGGAGCAGAACAGGCAGATCTACTGAAACACACTGCTGAGGGGAGCAGTGGGCGGGGCAGGAGAGGTCTGCTGCGCCATGTGCAGGGATCAAACTCGTGCTGAGGTGGCTGCGGTCTGCTTCATAGTGCACTGCCTAATCCACTGTGCCACCAGGGAGGCCCTTCTTCTTCTTCTTTTTTCTTTTTTTAAAAGATTTATTTATTTGTGCATACAAGAACTGGAGTATAGGCCAGAGTTAGGGGTGGTGGTGAGAGGATTCACCAGAGACAAAGTGGGGAGTAGAACAGGCAGACAGACTGAAGTACACTGCTGAGGGGAGCAGTGGGTGAGACAGGAGAGGTCTGCTGCGCATGTGGGTCCTCTCCTGGCTGGGGATAGAACTCACACTGCGTGGCTGCAAAAGCCCCACGGTGAGGCGCTCAACCCCTTGTGCCACCAGGGAGGCCCCCCACTTTTTAAAAAAGATTTATTTGTTTATACATATACAAGAGGTGGGGTGCAGCCCAGAGGTGGGGTGTATATGTGTGTGTGTGAGAGAGAGGATCCACCAGAGACAGAATGGGGAGCAGAATAGGCACATAGACTGAAACACACTGCTGAGGGGAGCACCAGGTGAGACAGGAGAGGTCTGCTGCGCCATGTGGGTCACCTCCCTGGCCAGGATTGAGCTCGTGCTGCTGTGGCTTCATAGTGCTGAGACTTAACCCCTTGCGCCACTAGGGAGGCCCCTTGGGAAGCCATCTTTGGGAAGAGAGGGGGCTGTGGGCTCTCTGGAACCCAGACACCTGGTTCAATCTCCAGCTGTGCAACTTGGGGAAGTTCTTAATGCCGTTCTGCACAAAGGGGAATAATGGTGTTTCTCAGAGTGTTGTTGAGAGGCTCACCAGAGATCAGCAATCTTCTTCTCTCCCTCCCTCTTACCCGTCCTGTCTCCTTTCTTTTTTCTTAAACCAGCTGCCTAACAAGGTAACTGATTTGACCCCCATTCCTGTTCTCTAACTCAGTCTACCTGTTAAATCATGCTCCTCCCCCAGCACCTGATTTGATGCCCTGACCCTTGGTGATCAGATCCTCACTGTACACTTTGAGAGCAGGCACCTAATATTAGTCAGAGGACTTAATAGCTCACAGTGGGGTGGGGGGCAACCGTCCAGCTAAAGTGCCAGTGTCAGGGATCTTGCTGGTCCACAGTAGCTTTGGACAATGCTGGGTGGACCTTGGTTAAGTCTTGACTTAGCCCATCCCCCTAACTCCCCAGAATTTGAACCCCGGGAGCAAAGGCATGTTGGGGATCTGTTCTTACCATAGGCATTTTCTTCATCTCTCGCCATCTTCCGTCCTCCCATGCTCACCTGAAAGAGTCCCAAGCACAATGTGTCTATACTCGATTCGTTCACTCACCCACCGAGTGGGAGGAACCACTGCAGGTGCAGGCAGGCTCTGAAGCGCTGGTGGCAAAAAGCCACAGCCCCGACGTCCACGAGCCCCAGGAGTCAGGGACAAACTCTGGGGTGCCTGGCCTGGGTGGGGCTGATTCAGGGGGATATTTGGTGAGCTTGGCTTTGTCCGAATTTCAGGGAGTCCAAGTGCAGAAGGCACATGGGGGTGATTATGATGCTTGTTCTATGTCAGTAACTAAGTTTTAGATCTTGTTTTCTAATCCAACGTCACTGACACAGGCCATTGCTATTAGGTCACTTGCTGCTTTTTAGAGTTACTTGTGTGTTCTTTAAAATCGTACATTTCCCTCCGACCTCAGAGATCCTGCTGTGTGCATCGATGTCTCTAATGTAATCAGTTCACAAGCCAGGGTCTGGAAGCAGTTACTCAGTCAAACCTCTTTGTTGTCCAGGAGGAGATGGCCGGTGCAGGGCAGGGGAAGCTTGGTTAGGGGCCAGCTGTTAAGGGGCCCTGCAGGGAAAGGGGTTGAAGAGGTGGCTGGAGCGACTGTACCCTGGACTACTGTAGGTGGGGCAAGTCTATGCAGAGCCTGCACCCCTCTGTGTGACCCCTTGCTCTGGGGGAGGCTCAGTGGGTCACAGAGGTGGCCTTGCCTTTGCTGAGGGGCAGCTTGAGCCGTGGTTGTACCTTTAAAATGATTCTTCCTGTTCCTGGGATTGGCTCCAGGGCCATTTCTCAGACTGTGTTATGGGAGAGGGAAGAAACAAGCTCCGCCCTGCCACAAGTGAGCATGTGAGTGTGTCAAACTTCCTCTATCTGGACCTGGGACCTTTTGAAAGACCTGGAAGTTGGAGTCTAAGCCTGGGGCTCTTGCTCAGCCGCAAGGCACCTGGTACAATGCAGGTAGGTGCCCAAGCAGCTGACACTCTGGGAACCCTGTGTGGGTTGGCTCCAGCACCCCCTCCCCAGCAGCTCCCTCTCCCATGCTGGGGCTCACCTTTCCTGAGACGGGCTCTGAGGGTGCTCCAAGAAGCCCCTGCCTGGTGTGTGAGCAGGGCACGCTGCTTCCTGACAGCACACAGAGGAAGTCTGCCTCTCAGAGCTCAGAGCTCAGGAAGTCCAGGGAGGAGGCTTGTGGTGGGGACTTAAAGAGACAGAAACTTGCTCAGAGAAGCTGGGGTGTGCAGCAGCATCTCGCCTGCAAACCCTTCCTGCGGAGATTCAGGTGTCTGGAGGGTTTAACTTGAAGTCTAAGACCAAATAATCTGCTTTACCGAGGAAGGGAGAGGCACTGTAGGCTTTTGAGGTGAGGCTCAGCTGTGCATTTGGTTACTAATCTAATCCGCCATTACCTTGTCACCACCAGTGACCTTCCCTTAAAGTAGGTGCAGAGAGCGCCAGAACAAACAACAGGAGAGCTGATAGCTTGTCCCCACCTCTGACCATTGATGGGGCATCCCTGTGGCCAGTGCTACCATGGGGTCCCCTCTGTTAGAAGAATCTGGCAGCAGAGCCATCCTCCCCTGAGAAGGGAGTGCGTCCCAGCTGTTGGAGGGTGAATCCCTCACACAATTCCTAAACTGGCTTATTTCAGGCTGAGTCCAGCCATCTGTGTGGGTCTCACCAGGTCCAGTTGTCTTCTTATCTCTTAGAGGGTAACAAGAGTGAGGTCAGCTGCAGAGTGAACTGTGTGGTAAGCCCAGGATAAAGGGACTGGCTGGGACCCGGCCATGTCTCTAACCAGTTGTGCTGCCCAGCCTCAGCACTTACACTTTCCAAAGTTAATGGTCCCCAGGGAGGCTGCTGAACCCAAGACCACTGGCTGGGACCTGCTTTTTCATCAGCCCATTACTTCCACCATTTCCCATCCTTTTGTGGGGTCCGGTCCCTTGGATAACAGACACTGCTGTTTCCATTCTGTTTGCATGCTGTTTGCAGCGCTGCTGCAGTGGGGAGCCTCCCCTTCTTCAAGGACTTCAGCCAGACCGGGTGAGTGTACAGTGAGTGAGCACTTACAGTGGCTTGGTCCCTTTACTCACTGACTTAGCTTCGGTTGTGGAGACCTTCTAAGGCCCAAGCTCACGTGACCTCTGGGTCTCAGAGCCACCTGTGTTCTCTCTTCCCTGTCCTCCAACACTTGCTTCTCCCTTTTCTGTCTGTGTGCTCAGTGATCCGAACAGCCATGGGGAGAGGAGGTTATAAGGAAATTCCTCTTTCTGTGCCAGATTGACTCTCTGAAGGATGTCAGCCCCACTGTGCACCAGCATTTAGAAGGAATATCTGGTTTCTCTGTAGATCCCACTAAGTGTTTTGGGGAGAGGGGAGGTGTGGTGGTCTAGGTCTAGGTGCCCTCAGTAGCAGCCAAGCAGGTGGATCCATGTGCAGTTTGACGAGACAACAGCCAGGGTGAACGTCCTACTTTGGCACGTAACTTAAAGGGAGATGAAGTTTGTAAACTAATAATAAGTTAGAATGCTGAGTACTCCATCTTCAAATATAACAAAGGAATAAAGTTCTGAGCGAGAAAGACTCAAGTGTTACCATAAACTTACACCTGCGCATGAATCCAGGCTGAGTTCCAGAAGTGAATTCAGTCTCCTTAAAGTGGTGGCTCATTCTTATTTAGACTCAAAATTCCAAGTCAGTGGGATGGTTCCCCTGGCTACCAGATGGATAATGGCCTTGCATTTTCCAGGAACTAAACTAACCAAGGTAAACATACAATTCACACTTCAGTTTTATGGTCTTAATACAATAAAACTTTTATTTTTATTTTTTTTTAAAGATTTATTTATTTATGCGTACAAGCACTGGGGTACAGGCCAGAGGTGTGGGGGGTGAGAGGATTCACCACAGAGAG
>JAGFMF010011959.1:638439-725002 GCA_019455555.1 Galemys pyrenaicus | reverse complement strand
GTTTTGTATGTTTGTCTTAATGCGGCGGATGGCAGAACCCATTCAGAGAGGGCAGGCTTGGGGCTTCTGGGTGCTCCTCTCCCTGCCCTGTAACACATGGAGAGCACCTCAAGCCTTCTCGAGCTGCAGCATGTTTCCAGCCCAGCCCCGCCCCTCTGGAGCAGTTGGTCCACTCCCTGCCATGCTGAGCTGGGAGCCTCCTCTCCCACATACAGGTCAGCTCTCTCCCCTCCATCACTCATCCACACCACCCTGAAGACCGACCCAGCCCAGCCGCCCTCAGGAAGGCTTCCCTGACACCCCAGTGCTGGGAGGGGTCCTTGTTGATTCTGTCCCCTGCGCGCTGGATGGTTCATCTGTTTCTGTGCACAGTCTTGCTCGGTGAGCGCTGAGCGATGGAGACCAGACACGAAAGGAGCTGGTACCTCAGGGACCAGCACTGTCTCTAGAACAAAGTAAATCTCAAAGAGCATGTGCAGTTGAACTGCTCTGACAGGAAACGATGGGTCGTGCCAGGCCAGAGAGACTTCATGTTCTAAGACTCTGGTATTTTCTGCCACGTTCCTCTTGATATTTTCAACGAGTGACAGACACTTGCTCATTAAATCTGCAGCTCACTGAGCTGACTGAACAACACCTGGACGAAGTCATGATGGGGAGAGGGGCTTGAACTAGTTCCGGGAATCTTGATACAGAGCGTGACTCAGTTCATCCATTCAATACAGTACTGCCCTTGGAACACCTACAGGTCAGATACTAAGCACTGTGGAAGTGGATTCAGAAGATACAAACTCCAGGGACTTGCAAAACCCAACTGTGCAATTACACTATTTAAACAAGGGAGGCAGCTTGAAGGATGTCATTGCAATTTATTTACTGTCAGTGGACACTGTTAACCTCCCTCTCCTTATTGTCTTTCCTCTTATTTGGGGGATCTACCCTTGGGTGTCTTAATTTTTTTCATGTCTCGTACTACTGAGTGAATGCTTCTTATTTTCGAGGGTCTAAAGTAGTTAAATATTTCTTACACATAATAAAACTTTCTGTGGGCTTGGTTCTAATGCCCTGTTTATATTAAAACTCTTGATAGCCAGAGTGAAATATTGGCAAAGGTGAGATGAAATATATATTCTCATTCATTCCTGAGGGAAGAATCAGTGTGTCCCATTCTTCTGCAGAGAACTGTGAATTTAGAATATTTAGACTGCTTAGTCACTTATTTGGGGGGAATGCCCTCAAGAAATGCTTTGAAATAAAGATAAAATTTTTATGTGTAAAAATGTTCACCATCTCTTTCTTTAATAACAAATAGTTGGGAACTATCTGAATGAAAACCTCAGGGAACGGTTGAATAAATTAATTACAGTATCTGCATAAACGACACTTGGCATATAGAGGGTTGATGTTGAAGGAAGGGCAGAGGAATGACTGAGGGGGCGGGTGATGGAAGGGTCCTGCGGGTAGAAGGGCAGAGACTAGGCAGAGCCCACCACCTAGTGGCGAGGGTGGGTGATGCTGGCACAGCGGAGAAGATGGTGACGGGGTTAAGGACTTGGGGTCTGGGCAGGTGCAGGCACAGTAAAAAGCAAATCTTCTCCCCCATTCTACCATCACCAGGGGCGAGGGACTGGGGGAGTCAACTCATCTGTGGTCACTGCTAAACGATCCCGGGCAAGTTTTTCAATCCAAGTAGACAACCGATGTCATTTCTGATGGCTTCCTGGAATTTTCATCGACGCTATTTGTGGAGACGCGAGATACTTGCCTCCAGGTGAGTCTGAATTTCCAAACTCTGAGGCTGGAGAGGGATGCAGGGTGGGGGAAGCGCGCAGAGCGCGCTTTGGGGGTGTCCGGCCCCGCCCACCCACACCTGCCGGCTGCACCTGTGCAGCACCTGTTACTGCGCAGGCGCACAGCCTAGGCCCCGCCTCCGGTCCCCTCCGCTGCGCAGGCTCCTCCCGCGGCTGGCCAGGACTTGGGCGGGTGGGAAATTGGCGTCTTCTGGACCCGGAGGGAAAAGACATCATCTGAGCTTTGATCTGGGGACTCCTTAGGTCCAGAGAGAGGAGGAGGGGAGCCAAAGGTGAGGTGAGGTGAGAGCATCTCCCTGGGGCCGGCTGACTGCAGGAGCTTCCCTCGGAGGACCCGGTGGGGAAGGGCTGTGTGTGGGAAACTAAGGGCACTTTTATGGGTTCATTATTGGGCCTGCAGAAACTTAGGGGTCCCAGCTCCTTCCTGAGAGTGACCCTCCGTGTCCCGCTTCCACTGACTGAAGAGGCGCCTTCTGTTAAATTGGTGGCACCTGGTGTGGGTCTTCCGGCCTCTGATCTGCTCCCCAACCTGTGTGTTTTCATAACGGTGGATGCACCTTAGAGTTTGGGGACCATTTGGTGACATTTTCTGGGGTGATGTTCCTCTCCCCGCCCCAGGTCTAGCAGGCAGGTGGGCAGAGCCACCTCCCAGACGCCTGGTCAGAGCAGCTTTCCCTATGGGGAAGGTTGGCTCCCCACCCCACCGATGACCCTGGAGGCAGACGGTGAGGCTCTCACCTGGGGTGCTCAGCCTTTGCTCCTCCACAGGGCGTTCTTAGAAAGGAGGAGATGAACCCTCCAGTGTCAGCAAGTGTTTAGCTTGGGACAGGTCAGAGGTATCTCCCCTGCGGCATAATTACATTCCTAAAGTCAGTGACTTACTCTTCTACCCACAGAAACTAAATTCAAACTCTTGTTTTTTGGAAGAAAATCTGTAAGGCTGCTTTCTAGTTTCAAATCCTCATTTTCATGCTCTAATAGACTGTCTAACTTGAGTGGAGACTTTGTGTGCAGTTAACAGTTTGAAGTCAGGGAACAAGATACCTCCAGTTTCACTTTCCAGAGTGTTGGTCTACCAGCCTTCCTTCCTCCCTCCCTCCCTCCCTCCCTCCCTCCCTTCCTTCCTCCCTCCCTCCCTCCCTCCCTCCCTCACTCCCTTCCTCCCTCCCTCCCTCCCTCCCTCCCTCACTCCCTNCCTCCCTCCCTTCCTCCCTCCCTCCCTCCCTCCCTCCCTCCCTTCCTCCCTTCCTTCCTTCCTTCCTTCCTTCTTCCCTCCCTCTCTCCCTCCCTCCCTTCTTGCCTCTTCTCTATCTTCTGCTGCCCCATACATTTCAGAATGGTTAGTTCTGATTATATGAAAATTGCCATCAAAGTTTTGATCAGGATCACACTGAATCTGTATTATGCTTTGCATAATTATTAGTCTGCACCTTTCAGTGATATTAATTATTCCAATCATGAACACAAAGTTTTTTTTTATTTGTGTTTTCAATGATATTTTATAGTTTTTCATTGTACAGGTTTTTTTTCTCCTTCATAAAATGTTTTCCTAGGTATATTTTGATCTTATTGATGCAGTTGTAAACGGTGTTGTTTTCCTATTGACCCTGATGCTTTATTAGAACATAGAAAGACAACTTTGTTTTGGATGTTGATTTTGTGTTCTGTAACTTTCCTAAATTTATCTTACCATTTTTTTTTTGTGGAGTGATGTAGAAATTTGGAATTTCAAAAATCCTACTACTTCTACCACATCCTGGATCATCTGCAACACCCAACACATATTGTCTATTAATAGAATCCTCCCACAATGCCTCAATAAGGTGGGGACTCCTAAAGACACTTATCTCCACGGCACTGAGTGTTTTGGACTTGTGCTCCATAACCAATTTCAGTGTCTCATCTGTTTTTCTGCAGTGGGGTTTGAAAAGTAACTTACTTTTCAGTTAGTTCAAGTCACAGGAAACCTGAAATAGCAGTACAAATACGCCTACCTTATCCCACCTTTACTGTATATTTAACTGAACATGAAACAGTTCGTTGTATTTGTTAGAAAAGAAAGGAGGCCAAGGGTATTAGATTGAAGCGGCTTTATTAAAAGTCCATGAAGGACGACTCCCTGCAGGCTGGGTCACCCCCCGAAATGGGGAGAGTGGGTCATATTTATAGGGTTAGGCAACTGCTGGAAATTTTGGTGTACCTGAGGTGGTTTTTTGTGCCGGAGGGGGTCTTCTGGAGTTACTTACATGAGGACAGGGCTGCTGGAATTGTTTGTTGTTCTCAGCTTCATCTCTGATTCTGCTATCACAGTTTCCTTGGCACCTGGTTGTGCTGGTTTTATAAGGGGCTGTTTTGTGCTCTCGTCATGAACAATTTTTTGTGCAATTCAATAAAAACAACTAAATGACAGCTACATAAAGAGTAGAAACAAAGTATTTTTAATCTTTACTAAAAACAAAACACCCAAGTAACAACAGGTCATCAAGCCAGTAGATAAGCGGTGACTGATTCAGATGCTCAGGGGTGTTCAAAGGTCCCACCCACAAACACCCCCTCACAGGGTCAGGTGGCCAGAGTCGTATGAGGGGAGTATTAGGTCCTGGTAAAGGACTCGTGCTCCACAGTTCAGTAGGGTGATTGCACCCCACGGCAGCCATATTGTGAAGCAGGGGTGACTGTATGGGTACCTTCTGGCTGTGGGGACCAGCGCTGCCCTGAGTGTTCCCCATACAGGCTTCAGCTTAAAAACTGGCTCCTGATCATTTCAGGGATATCTCAGGAGCAGAAATGTGGGACTGGACAGTCATTCCATTTTTAACTTTTTGGGGAAATATCAAAGTATTTCACCTACATTTTGCTCAACTTTTCATTTCCACCAACATCCTTGCCAGTACTTGTCATTTTGGACTTTCTTCATTATTGCCAAGGTCATGTGTGTGCAGGGACACGTATTGTTTCATGAGCTGTTGCTTTGAAAGTGGTATTTTAAATTGGGAACAGTGAGCCTTTGACTTTTTAAGTATTGCCTTGGCTGATTGTGGACTCTTGAAAATCCACGTGTAAACCGAGGATCATCTTGCACATTTTCCTCTAAAGACCTGTGTGAGCGTCCCTGGAATCACTTTCAACCTGCAGATGGCGTGAGCAACCTGTGGATCATGGCTGTGGGATGTTTTCCCAGTGATTTAGGAGTTTCTTTTATTTCTTTTAGCGACAGTTTTAATTTTCAGTGTGTAGGTTCTGCACTTGAGGTAGACATTGACACCTAAGTATTTCATTAATGTAAACATTATTTCAAATGCATTTAAAAATATTTTCATAGTTAACAGTTTTGATATTTTTGGTTCTCTCTATACAAGATGATTTGATCTTTGGTCTGTGAGTAGACATAGTTTCATGTTCTTCTTTCACACGTGATGCCTTTTATTTCTTTCCTCATTGCCCTGGACAGAACTTCCTGTAACACGTGGCCCAAGAGTGGTGTCAGCCAGTATCCTGGTCTTGTTCTTGACATCTGGAGTTAACCTCTCAGGTTTCAAAATTGAACATGATGTTCGCAATTGTTTTTGTATACAGCTTTGTGTCCTCTTGAAGCAATTTCCTTCTTGATGATATGATTAGATTATATCATGAAAGGGCACTAAATTTTGTCCAGAACAGAAGGCAAACTCTTATCACACATTCCTTTCTTAGGAAGTGACTAGAAGTCCTTCTCAGCCCTCCTGAGCCGGAGTATAGTGTGAAGTGAGGCTCTCTCATGCTGAGGCTGGCCCCTCAGATTGGATGGTCCTTCCCTAGTGGTCTTGGGTAGTTTGTTTCTGAAATGCAACCACCCAGCAGCGGGAAACCCACGCATCTGCCTGCGGGCGTCACAGGGGGCTCTCCCATCAGCACTCCTGCTGTCCCCAATGTCCACAGGGGAGAGCTGGCCTCCGGTGACAGAGGCCCATGGAGAGACCCTGAGTTCCTAAATTCTGGTAGAGACTCCAGACAGAGCAGGACAATTCAGGCCCCAGGATCCTTTAAGAATTGCCCCTGTTGGCTCAAGGGGTTAAGCATGGCACTATGAAGCATCCAAGAATCCATACTCACTGCAGATTTAGTTTAATCCCCGACCAGGGAGCTGACCCACAGGGCACCGAAGACCTCTCCTGCCTCACCCACTGCTCTCCTCAGCAGTGTATTTCAGTCAATCTGTCTGTTCTGCTCCCCATTTTGTCTCTGGTGACTCCTCTCACCCTCCACACCTCTGGCCTGTACCCTGTTCTTGTATGTATAAATAAATAAATCTTAAAAAAATAGCTGAGCAGAACCCATCAGGATAGGGAAGTGGTGGCTGGTTCACAGGATGAAGTTAGTGGTGATTTGCAATTCAGAGAGCATTACGTCCTTCTTTTGTTTGGAACTGGAGGAATAGGTTTAATTTTAAAATTTGGTTTTATTTATTTATGCATGCAAAAGCTGGGTGCAGATCAGAGGTGCTGGAGGGTGAGAGGATTCACCAGAGATGGAGAGTGGCGCAGAACAGTGTGCTGAATTACTCTGTGAGGGCAGCAGTGGGGAGACAGGTGAGGTCTGTTGTGCCATGTGGGTTGGCTCTCTGGCCAGGGATCAAGCCAGTCACAGTGCTTGAAGATGGCTTGAAAATACTAAGACTTTAAACCCTGCACCACCAGGGAGGCCCAGTGTGGGGTTTTGGATGAAATGGGGGTTTGGATGGAAATAGAGAGAAGCAGGTGGAACCGAAGGGAATCAGGGCCATGCCAAACTCCTACCAAGTTCCATCAAGTACCTTAGGAACCAAAATGCACCCCATGTGATTGGAGCATTATGGCTTTAGTAACTGACTCCTGAGTTAACATCCTCCAACTTGCAAGTAGTTACTGCAGTAGAAATGCGAAGTCACTGAAAAAGGAAGGTTTTCCTAGAGGATGGGGCAATGCTATCGGAGAGGTGATTTCTGCAGAGACACCTCCCACTAGGGGCAGACAGGGCATCTCTGCAGATGTCCCTATTGTTCAACCTGGGATTTCGCAGTAAATGGTTAAAAGTCTCGTTTTCAGGAGACTCTGGAACTGCAGCTTGTTTAGTGGTAAATCCTGGTGGGATTTGGCAGGTATTACTCCACCTGCCCCTCTTTCCTTCTTTGTGGTAGGTATAGTTTGATAATAGTTACATGAAGATACCATTTTAATATGGCTGTATGTAGACACATACATATTTGTAACGTGTGTGTTAGCCTCTAATGTTTTTGAGAGAAGATTGGTTAACAGCACTGTAAGGTGAGAGGCAGAGGGTCTTCTGTCTTGAGGGCTGTGAGACCACACCACCCCCACGACCAAAGCCTTATCACCCACCACAGTTCCCTTTCCCCCCTCCTGGCTGTGCTCCTCTATCTCCGTTTGCCCCAGAATTCCACTTGCCACAGTGCCTGGAGATAGCTTGATAGTGTTGACCCTTGTACCCCTCTCACATTTCTAGGCTTCGGTCTGTCTTCTTCTGATTTATTTCATGCAGCACCGCCCCCTCTAGCTCCATTCACGTTAAGTCAAATGGCAGGATTTCATTTTTTATAGCTGAGTAGTATTCCACTGCATCTATACAAAACTTTTTTTTTTTTGAGCTAACATTATAAAAGGATCACCCTTTTTAGTTATATGTTACTATATCACACCCACCACAAGGCACCCTTTTTCCTCTCCCATAGTCCACTGGCCTCTCCCCACTTACCCTCCTTCTACTGTGTATCTGGTAGACTCAATTCTGCATTCAGGATTTATTTATTTATTTATTTTAAAGATTTATTTATTTATGCATACAAGAAGTAGGGTATAGGCCAGAGGTGCAGGTGGTGGGGATGTTTGAGGGGATTCTCTAGAGACAGTGGGGAGCAGAACAGGAGGATGTACTGAAATCCACTGCTGAGGGGAACAGCACCCAAGCCAGACAGAGGAGGTCTGCTGCTCCCTGTGGGTCAGTTCCCTGGCTGGGGATGGAACTCAGTCCACAGTGACTGGTGATAGCTTGTTAATGCTGTGAGTTTAACCCCAGCACCACCAGAGCGACTCCTGTTTTGTTATTTTTACTGTTTTAAGTACACACAACCTAAAATTTTCCACTTTAACCATTTTGCAGGTAGGTTCATCAGCATTCAGGACATTTCGCAGTGTTGTGCAGCCACCACTAACATCTAGCCACAGGTCTCTCTTCTTTCCCAGATGAAACTGTGTGCTGACTCACACCCTCACCCACAGCCCCTGCACCCACCCTTTAACTGTGAAGACGACTGTCCTAAGAACCTCACAGCAGGGGAGTCATGTCTCTGTTCTGGCTTATTCCACTTAGCTAATGTCTTCAAAGTTCACCCTGTAATGTGTGTCACATTTGGCTTCTAGGCTCAGTGGCACTCCATCATCTGTATCTATTTCATTTTGTTTTCACTGATCCATCACTGGATGCTGGGCTGCATCCACCATTTGGCTTAGTGCTGCTGTTAGGGGAAAAGGATGACCTGAACGAACTCCACAAATAGACCAAAGACATCCAAGACTCTGGCCTGTACCCCAGTTCAGAACTACAGATCCCATAATATCATCATCACCGAAGGAAGGATCGCTGGGATCTGAGGTGGAGTTAGCAGCCAGGGTTGGTATAAAACCAGATGTGTGGGCCTTGGGGGTCTCTTGGCGTTTAGCCCATTCTCAGCGTGCTGTTGGATCCAGATCAGCGGAACTGGTAGGACACATTCACCACCTGATCTTCCTCTCTTTCTCCCTGAGTCCTTAATGTCTTCATTTTCCCTTCTTTGTAAATAAACAATTTATTAACCCTTTTGTGTGTGCCTGCAATTGAGTCATAAGATAGGTGCCTTTTAAGCATACTGGTGCGGACCCACAGTCAGGCAACCCATTTCACATCGGGGTTGCCCTGTAACAGTTTGGCACCCAACATGGAAGGAAATGTAGACAGTCACATTTAGACCAATCTCATGTATCTGGGGGCGTCTATATTTTAGGCTTTAGCTACAAACTATTTTTTTATTGCCATTATGAATGCTTTTTAAAAAAAACATTTATTTTATTTATTTATGCATATAAATTGGGATGTAGGGCCTCCTGGTGGTACAAGGGGTTGAGCGCTGCACTGGGGCTTCCTCAGCCACTGCAGGGCAAGTTCGATCCCCGGCCAGGGTGGGGCCCCACATGGCGCAGCAGACCTCTCCTGCCTCACCCGCTGCTCCCCTCAGCAGTGTATTTTAGTCGATCTGCCTGTTCTGCTCCCCACTCTGTCTCTGGTGAATCCATGCACCCCGCACCTCCGGCCTACACCCTAGTCCGTGTATGCATAAACAAATAAAAACATTTTAATCTTGAAAAAACAAAACAAAACAGTGATGATCAAGGAAGGGCTGAAGGAGAAAATAAAATGGGTAACAATGAGGAAGACCTTCCAGAGAGATGGTTACGTCATGGTGGGGACATTGCGTGTGAGATGGTTCCTAAACAAAAGAGAGAGAAACAACAGGAGACTTCATCATTTGAGATCTGCACCAGCGATGAGCTTCCAGCCAGAGAGCCTCGTGCTTCACTACAAAAGCCCAGAGACCCCCACCCCCACGCCCCAGCTGTTCAATAGCTTGTTGTGTCCCTTTACTTTCATGTGAGAACTTGTGTTAGTGCCTGCTTGGGGGCAACCAAAGGGAAATCAAAGGGAATTTTCTCCCTGTGGTGAAAGGTGAAAAGAGTGTTGAGTGTGTTCGCTCGAGGTCACTGCAGCTGCAGGAACCTTCACAGGATGCTCGGGCCTCAGATACCAGAGGGACAGTGCACTTGCCAGTGGTTTCGACACTTAGTGTCACGGGGTTGGTTTCAATTTTCCTGAACAGAGTTTTGCCAGTTGTGCTACTGGTGAAGTTCGTTGGCGTGTGAGGAGGGGCAGGAGGGAGAGGAGCGTGTGGGCGCTGAGTGGGAAGACGTTTGCTGCTGGTTACTAGAGACACAGAACAAACTAACTGCAGGCCCAGTGGTTTAAAGAAACAACCATTTATTCTTCTCATGAATCTGGGGGCGAGGCTCGTCGTTGTTCTCTCAGCCTCAGGGAGGGGTGTCCTCTCCGTGGGTAGCTGGACAGTCCACTTCCGAGTCCCTCACCTGTTCTGCAGATGGAAGATCAGCCTGCTGGGTCAGCAACTTGAAGTCCTCTCGGGGGGGAGGGGGTGGGGATTGTCTTGGTGGCCAAGTCCAAGGGAGAGCACCCAAGGGAGCAAGGGGCATGTTCTGTTTGTACCTGAGCAGGCCCTGGGGTTGCTTCAGCCACCTGCTATGTATCAACCTCAGGCGGGGGACACAGACCCCACAACTCAGTGACGGGGTGACAGGGTGATAGGATTAAGGAAGACAGGAGGTACTGGTCCAGCCTTGTGTGGAGAATGCCTGTAACGCATTAGCACATCACAGCAGCTTGAGAAGAAAAGCTGAAATGTACATTATTTGGAAAACACATGCCATATTTTTGACAGCATCTTCTTGATCAATATCACAATGTCGTCAAACATATTGTGCCTAGCTTCTTCCTCTATATTTTTTATTTTCTCTTCGTATTGCCTCTGTAGCACCGCGATTTTTCTTTCTCTTTCTTCCTGTTGTTTATCAGCATCTTCCTCTTCTACAAGTTTAATTTCATTATTTAATTGATCTTTGTAGATTTTCTTCAAGTTCTCTGCCTGTTGTTTGAGTTTTTTCTCTATGTCCTTGTAGATGGCGTCAGAGAAGTAGGCCCCGCCATTGCTCTGCACCATTTTCTCTATCAGCTCCACCAGCTCCTGCACCTGAGCCTCCTTCTCAGCCTCCCCTGCTCTGTTGTTGAAGGTACGGCAGCGGTTCCCAGCCTCTTTGACGATGCTTCGGAGATTCACATGTGCCTTTGCTAGAAAGTCACTTAGGCTGCGATTCCCCAACTCCTCCTTCCGTGTGAACAAGAAGATCATGTGCTTCATGACGGAATTCCCAAAGATGTTCTTGATCAATGCGACAGTTTTCTGCTCCTCCTCAGTGTAGTGGTTCAGTTGCACCACCATGACGATGGCGTTGGGTCCCGGGGAGGAGGCCAGGACGCACTGGCTGATCTCCCTACAGATGGTGTCCAGGGTCTTCTTGGTGTCAAAGAGCCCTGGGGTGTCAACCACAAGAAGCCTCCTCTCCCTCCATTCCCGGCATGCTGCCTGGCAGTGCTCTGTAACAGCAGCTGCAGAAATTTTTGAATCAAATACTTTTTTCCCCAGGAGGGTGTTTGCTGTGGAGCTTTTCCCACTTCCAGTTTTCCCCACGAGCACAATCCTCAGAACATTGTCCTCACTGTGAGCCATGTTCACACAGAAGGCAGTTTCAGGCCTGAAGGATAGGAAGAGGGAGAGGATCAGTCTAGGTCCTGGGAACCATGCCCAGCCTGCTTTTCCCTCCCTGAAAATTTAATTGGTGTCCTTATTGATCCCAGGGCCTGGAAGATGAGACAGTCCACTTACTATGGAAAGAACAGAAAAATATTAAAGAATTTTCTAACAAAAGAGCACCAGCCCCAGGTGCTTTCACAAGGGGCTCATTTAAATCTTTAGAGACCTATATGAAAAGATGTTCAACATCACTTGTAATCAGGGAAATGCAAATCAAAACCATAGTGAGATACCACCTTATACCAGGGAGAATGACACACATTGAAAATATAGGAAGCAACAAGTGTTGGCAAGGATATAGAGACAAAGGAACACTCCTACACTGCTGGAGGGGATGCAAAATGGTCCAACCATTATGGAAAGCTGTGTGGAGGTTCCTCAAACTACTAAAAATGGAGCTGCTATATGACCCAGCAATTCTACTAGGAATCTACCCAAAGGACACAAAAACATTAATTCAAAAGAATACCTGCACTCCTATGTTTGTTGCAGCACTATTTATAATAGATAAGATTTGGAAACAACCCAGATACCCAAAATAGATGACTGGATCAAGAAGACGTACATATACACAATAGAATACTATTTAGCAATCAAAAAAGATAAACTCATGCCATTTGCAGCAACATGGGTGGAGCTAGAAGAAATTATGCTGAGTGAAATAAACCAGAAAGAAAAAGAAAATGATCAGATGATTTCACTTGAAGAAGGAATGTAGGGAACTAAATAGAGGACCAGAAAAAATTATTATAATAAATTAAAAAACAACAGGCAACTATAAATCAGAGACACTCTGCAGAGGAGGAGGAGGGAGAGGGATCAAAACAGGGGAACACAAGGGACTATGGCAATGGTGCATGGGTGAATTGGTGGTGGGAATGCTATGGGGTCTATACTGAGGAGAAAAGCATACGTGTACAAAAAGTGATGTAAAATATATATAAGATTAAAAAAAAGAAAGTCCCTACTCCCCCCCGAAAAAACACAACTTTTGATACCTGATCTGAGCATCTCCATGCTACTTAATCTATTCCTCATCATGCAGAAAAGGCAAACTTCTACCTTTCTATCAGGCTATATGATATTAATCTTGAAGGCTAAGATTTCACCTGTAACTGATGCTGCCATCTGTGATAATGACAGTATTCTATATTGTAAGTATCCTATTAAATTATTAGACACTAAGAGTAATAGACCACGAGTAAGTGTGACTCATTTCAGGATCTGAGAAAATTCACTTTTACACACAATTCATCTTATAATGATTAAAAAGAAAATGGCCTATGAGACTTTTGTGCCAATTCAATTCTGATTCATGTTTAAAGCATTATAAATTTGGAATGAATAGATAATTCTTTAATATATTACACAAATATAAATTTTTTAATTTCTGCTTGTATCAGAATAATTATAAAATTCATTTGGATAAAGATAAACAAATTTGCCTGGACAATCAAGAAAAAGAACAATGAGGGCAGACAGCTCTGGTGAATAGCCATTATTGTTTCGATAATGAAGACAGTGGAATGTTGGTGCATGAATAGAGAGACAGAATAGCAAAAGAACACGGGTGAAATGGTGGTGGGAGTTCCCTGGGGACTACAAATGATGTCAAATATAATTAAATAAATCTTGAAAAAAAGAATAGCAAAAGAAAACAAAGCAAAGTTAAAAAAAATAGACCAAATGGGTCAGACTATCTTTATTGACATTTAATTCATCATCTTATGTCACACTGATATTCAATCAGTCATCATCTCACATCAGTGGGGAGAAAGAGGGACCAGTCAACAATATTGGTGTAACCCCAAGTCATGAGAAAGCAAATTCTAAACAGATTACAGGTTGAAGTATAAAAATTTAATCCATATAAATAAAAGAAGAAATGTGGAAAAATTCTTTATAACCTGAGTGAGGAAACTATTTTTCCAGCTCCTATCCAGGACAATTAATTTCCCCTACAATGCAAGAAATTTTGAAATTAGAGAAAGAAAAGACAAATAATACAAGAGAAAATGAGCCACAAAATGGGAATAAATAACTCAAAGGGAAAAGTAGCACAAATGTCCCTTGAGGATATAAAAAGATATTAATATTCACTCAAAAAATCAAATAACCAACATATCTCAACAAATTAAATTGAAATTATACTCTGATCCTTTTTATCACCTACAAGTTTAACAAAAATTTTGAAGTTTCTGGCATAGATAGGCTGTTGTAAAGGTATGGGGGGAAATAGGATTTCTCCTAAGATAGTTTGTGAGAATGGAAAAGCAGTCGAAAACCATGGAGGAGACATTTGTCATCTTTCAAAAGTACATCTACATTTACCCTGGGCTGATCAATCTTAGTTTTAGGATTTATCCCAAAGCTAAGCTGACAAACATAGGAGAAACTATGCAAAAGCTAGTCAATGTGTCACTGTTTGCAATAACAAAAGATCAGAAGTCCATCCAAGCCATCAGTAGGTGCCAGGTTGAACAAGCTAAGTCTGTTCACACAGTGACGTGTCCTACCAGGTCACAAATACGGAGGACATTCTAGTAGGATATATAGAACTTAATGCAGTATCACAGATCCTCCTTGTTAGAGGAATGGTAGTAAATACATAACTGAAAAAGCAAAGCAGGGGATGTGAAATCTAACAAGCAACAATTCCTCCATGGGGCAGGCGGGACAGGGAGGTCCGGACAGGGATGAAATCTGGAAACCAGATTTTCTCAAATCTCTAAGATTTTATAGATTTGATGGTTGAACCACATGTGTGGTTTATGTACTTATACAACAAAAGATAATGAGAAATACGAGTGAAAGTCAGAAGGAAGTGAGGCTAGTGAACCTAATTGTGATGAACCACACAAAGAACTGGTGCAAGAGACCTGAAAATGCAGCAACTTTACTCCAGGGACCAGACCTTAAAGCCCCACCAAAGAAAACTGCAAAAGAAACCTTATACATCTTTCTGAACCCTACTGCAGCTGTGTGAGCGTGTGTTTGTGTGTCGAAGGGCACTGGAAAGACAGAAGCAAACTGAGCTCAGCAGCAACGAGCTCCCGCAGCGCCCAGCGGCGTCCTCACATCCCATTTTCCACACACAAAATGAGGGTTCTTAGATGAAAATGCTGATCCAGGCCTAGGCCAGGAAGTGTCCAGGTCACACTGGAGAGCGAGGGCGACAGCAAATGCTACCGGGGCCCCACAGAGGGACTCCGGAGCCAACGAGAAGAGGCTCCACTAAGCAGAGGGGGCAGCGCCCATGCGCAGGGACAGCGGCTCCAGGGGGGGATCGGCCTCGCTGTGGCTCGAGTTCCTAATATTATACCCTGAAAACATATCGGTTCTCCCGTGGTGCAGGCTGGGAAGCCTATCAATCATTTGAGCATCCACTAAGGGGAGAGTCCAGGATCCATCTGTCTTCCTTATACAGTCCTGCCCTAGAGTAAAGGATTGTGAGGGGAGGGTTCTCCCTGCAGGGTCACTGTCTAAACAATGAAGAGAGATGATCGAACAGAGGATCCTCTTGACCCACGCGCAACAAGTGGTCTGGGGCTCAGCTCCCGGCACAGAGACCCTGGCTGCGTGTGCGTCCGGGGAGTCTGCACCTGCGCAGTGACGCATCCACAGAGCTCTGAGCGCGGCGGGCTTCTCCCCAAATACAAATCCACACAAAGCTCGGGGCTACAGGAGCGCGCACATGACCTTGAGCATGGAACAGAAAAATGTTGCGCTGGACAAAGACTGCCCCTTTCTTAAGGAAACTTCATAGGAAGGACCGAGGCAGGTGGAGCCTGTGCCCTGCAGGGAGCTGCAGAGACTCCCCCAGTGCAGCCTGCGGCCTCCCGCCTTCACCCTCAGGTGTGTGAACAGACGAGCCACCCAGGGAGTCTGAGCACAAGTGGCACTATTCTGCAAAAGAGTCTTGCTCCTTGAGGTCTGATTTGGTCATATTTCTAAGACGGCTTCACCTTCCAGACAGCTGTACCCACATATTTACTGAGAAAGACCCGCAGTGTCTGATGTTTACTTCAGAATAACTGCAGTGGCTGTAGATGCAGATGCAGATGAAACAGGACTGATAAACTGATAACTGATGTCCGCGGTGGAGGCACCTAGTTCTTTATATTTGTGCTCCTCATCCGTGAAGAGGATTTAAAGCTCCCACAGTGAAGACCCGCCCGGGTGCTGAGTCCATGTCCTGTGTACCCCGAGCCACAGCCCACACGCATTCTTCATCAACTCACCAAGGAGCCTGGGGGAAGCTAATTCTATTTATCCAGGGTTTAAAATTAGAAATGTAAGGTAACTTACTATGCTGGAAAGTGCCCCAGGTCACCCTGCTACAGGCACTGGCAGAGGGGGGCCCACTACAATCCCCATGACCCCACATCCACCCTGCACCACTCTCACCTTCCACTGGCTTCTTCCAGGACCTGTGATTCCAGAAATCAGGCACCTCACATTAGAGACAGACCAAGACGGGGGCGGAGGGGTGCAAAGAGTCCACTCTTTTCCCAGAACGTGAGCTGGTAGCAAGCCCAGACGCAGGGAAGAAGAACAGGGTCTCACTTAGATTGTTCCTTTAGGGAGCCCATCCTAACCCAGAGTACCCAGTCCCCACCCCGCACCTTACACTCAAGGACACAGCTTCCTCTGGGAAAGGCTGGAAGGACTCAGCAAACAGAATTCTCCATTTCCCCTGTCACTGGTGACCTGGATCCCCTGGAGCCCTCCCTCCCCATCACCACCCTGTCCAGTGAGGTGCAGGGAGGTGGTGATGGTCACAAACCTCACCCTCTGCATCCCCACTGCTCTGCAGCATCCTCCCTCAGGCACAGGACCCCAAACCATCTCAAACTGACATCCCCAAGGCAGGCACCCTGTGTCTACAGTCCCACAGCACAATCACTCTGGTCCCCTTCTCGGCCATGCTCACCTTGTTCTGAAAAGAGTTGATGAATTCTCAAGTTCTCACCAAGAAGTTGTTGAGCTGGGGTGCTTCTTATAAATGTGTGAAAAAGGGACTTGCAAACATCTGAAATCTCTGAGCCAGGAAGTTTAGATTGGGTGGAGTTAGTAAAGTGTTTGCTTTTCTGAGAGAGAGATATGGTCCCATCATTTAGTGGGGGTTTCGCTTTTGCTATCCAGAAGCCTTCTTCTCCACATCCCTTCTAATGCACCAAAATTTCCAATGCAATCTTTCTTTCTTGGGTTATAGCATTGATCCAAGATACCCTACATAAGGACCTGAATTTGCCAAGAAAGCCAGGCTCGGTGTCTGATATCTTTCTGGAGCAGGAGAAACATTGGGTCCATTTGGAAAAGGGGATTCATGCACGTGACTGGTGCTTCCCACTGAACCTTAGGGTGCTTCCTAGTGATTATATGATGTGGATTTTTATTATAGTCTTCGAGGTAGTTCTCAAGTTAAGCCTCCAAAAATTAATAGCACTCAGGAACAAAGCCCAACGGGCCCATGCAAGATCTCTACACATGCTCTTGCCACGGCACATGCCCGTGAGCTGACTGGAGCCCAGCATCAGGCTCGAGACTCAACGTTCCCGTCCCTGCTGCCCCAGGTCCTGGCAGAGACAGACTTTCCTAGATTTACCCAGGGGCTGCTTCCAACCCATCCTGGAAATTTCTAGAGGTGAGAGACATGAGAGACAGGTTCTCAAAGCTCTCGTGGTTGACCAATTCTCTGTTGTATTACATAAGTAAATGTTTTTGATTCCATAGTTTGGTTCACTGCAGTGACAGCTTGGATTAGTCAATGCTGAGCTCGAGGGGATGTACTGAGAGGACCTGCTCTGTCAGGAAGTAGTGGACAAGGGGTGGCTACCTGGGGGGAGCAGCTAGAATTGGAAGACGTGAGCTAATGACCATGTTATTGTCCCACATCATTGAGCTGATTATTATTGTTAGTAACGTGGAGATGGTTTTCTGACCAAAGGCACCCAGAGGACCCACCGTGACATTTTCAGGCAGAGACTGAAAAGGAAAGGTCCTTTGCTAAAAAGCAGTAAGAATTTCGAGATGACACCGGTGGGCATTAAAACAACTGTGGGGCCCTCCTAAGGCAGGGCCCTGTGCGGCCGGGCAGGTCACGCACAACATGCCACGAACTCGACCAGGCTGCAACGTGCATCCAGAGCAGACCCATCGCATCTCCTGCCCAGACTGTCTCCACCATTGCTCCTTTTCATTCATCCACGTGCTCCGTGAGTGAACAGTGTTTGCCAGGAGCTGCCTTTGTGATTTTCTTCACCAGTTAATTGCTTCTCCGGGTTTGAAGTTCCAGGGACTGGAGCATGCCCTAAAGGGAAGGGGGGAGTAGATGAGAAAGACTGCAGAAAGGTAGAGGACACTTGGGCTCTGGGATGGTGACAACCACGGGGCCACGGGGCCACGGGGCCACGGCACAAGGAAGAGCCCCGACACCTCAGTCCCACCCTGATCCATACTCAGCAGCCACATGCCTCTAGGAGGTTCCTGGTAGAGCAAGGCGGTCTCTGAGCCGCCCTGTGTTGTTCCCTTGGCCAAGCTCCTCATCACTGATTGCTCCTTCTCACTGCCCGCTCTGCTGTGAGCCACCGTCTCTCTGTTTCTGGTCCCCACAGAAACTCCATGAACCTGTTCGGCACCCAGGATGCTCTCCTATACGTAGTCAAGGCACGACTGTGGAGAGGCCAGACTTCCTTTTCTAGACTTCGCCTTAGTATTCCTCAGAAACACACACGGAGCAATGTGAATTGACGCGTATTTACCAGCGGGCTGAGGGATCATTACCAGGTGTTACTTCGCATTCCGTGGGAATCTGTAAACTTAGACGCATCCTGCTGCTTTGAACGGAATAACCTCAAATCTCAGTTTATTAAGACATTTGCAGGAATGAAAACAGGAGAGGGGAGGGAAGTCTCCTCCCACATCCTGGCTCTTCACAGTCAGCCACGTGACCTTTGTTACTGCTGTCCTCACAAACACCAACAACTGAACGATGAACTGCCCTGGAACAGCAGATTCGTTCCCCTCTGCTCCTGTTGACCAACAGCCTGGAAACAGCCCTGGGGAGAGGAAGACCAGGTTCCAGCAGGGCCGGCTCCTCTGTAAGGCTCCTGGAGACCTTCGTCCCTGCCTCTTGCAGCATCTAGAAGCTGCCAACACTCCTTTTCTTGTGGCCCATCGCTCAGTCTCTGCCGCCATCACCGCTCTGCCTTTTTCTTCCTTTGGCTGTCTGGCCTCCCTCTGAGAGAGACCTTGTGATCATGTCCCGCCCCAAGCCAGTCACTGAGGAGAACCGAACCATCCCATCATTATTAACTTCATCACACCTTCAAAGGCCCTTTTGCAATTAGGCAACGGTCACAGATTCTGAGGCTTGAGACGAGACTGTGGCGGGGCGTGGAGGGGGGGCGGTTTATTTACCTATCACACGTGGGCCTGTTATGTTTCTTACAACTCACTTTCCTAATCCTTAAAGTGGAGAATTTGCTTCATAAAGTTGTTGAAATTAGATATGGTGGTGCCTGAAAAGTGGTGTGGTTGGTACTCACATTATGATCAGTAACCAGGGAGTGTCCCTAAAAAGCCAGTGATGTTAGTCTCGGGCCATCAACCACGCCCCAGAGCACTACTGTGTGATTTCACATCAGAGATGCCTTGACCGGACAACTCAGAAGTCATCACGGAGCACTATGGACTGGCGGCTTAATCAGCAGAGACCTACCCCCACACTTCCAGAGGCTGAGAAGTCCAAGCTCAAGGTGCCAGCGCACCAGGTCTCCGGTGAGGGCATGCTCCGTGGCTGCGGGGGGCCACCTTCCCAACGTGTCCCCTCAGGTGGTGGGGCGGGAAGCAAGCTCTCTGGCGTCTCTCCTGATCAGGGCCCTATTCCCATCATGAGGGTCTCACGTTGGTGACGTCACTGGGTAAGATCACCTCCCAAAGGCCCCATCTCCAGGTACCCTGACATTGAGAAGCAGGGCTCCAATGTATTTATTTGGGGGGTCAGGAACACAGTTAAGCGCACATCAGTACCCAAATACATAAGTAGGGCTGACGGCCCTGTGGGGAGAGTGTCTTCATGTTTCTATCCATGGCAGAGGGCCTCTCCCTCCTTCCCGGGACTCCTGCACCTCCTTGGTAGATGTGAAGCTTCCGGGACCCTGCTGGTTTCTGGTTCAGCTTCTTCTCTATGACAGGAAACACCCTTCCTTCAGCTTGGGGTCAGCGTGGAGACAAACGGGCCTGGCCCAGTCTGTCCCAAAGATCAGAGCGATAGGAGCAGCCACAGACGTGGGGGCCTTGTCTTGTCACCGAACGAAGTCGTCCAAGTTACTCGCACACTTTTAAAATCACCCTTGAGTGAACCTCAGAGGGTTTGGGTAATGTTCAGCCTTTCTGGGTTTCTAATTTGCTCACCTCTCCTCTGCCAGATGGTACCTGCATGAAAAGGAAGATTGGGCCCTGCCACGCACTGCCTAGCAGGCAAAGGGATCTGGATTATCTGTTCCCTGCACCCAGAGCTCTGCACACATGGCCTTCTGCCCCCCAGATGCCCAAGAGAGCTGCCTCCCGCTGCTCAGGGCATATGTAACAAGAGATACAGGCACCGGTGACCTTACGCTCTGGAGCTGGACCCTCCCTGGAGACACTGATCAAACCCTAGTGAGACTTCGACTCCCCCCACGCTGGCATTTTTGGTACCTCTAGCAACTACCCACAACCATTCAGTCTTATGGTCAAACAGGTGTCTGCTTACTTCCAACGCTTACCTACGGAGATGCTATCAGCTCCCAGTTGAACTGTCGTCTTCAATGGAAAAATGCAGTCTGAGCCTCATGGGAGAGCTGTACCAGGTGCTCTGAGCTACTGTTCCTTGAAAGAATGGGCTCTGGGGAACAGGTTTGAGGCAATGCTTACTCCACATTCAGGTGCCCCAGCGGGTGGGGCTGGGATGCCCTCGGCTCTTCGCGTGTGAAGCTGATGACGTTCACAGAAGCAGACTCTGACCACGATGCCGCAGGATGGCCTCGCACGGCAGAAGACTGAAGGACACGGCACTGCCCGCCTTTGTTTAGAATACTGCTGGTATCATAGTTAGTGGTCTACGCCATAAACTATCTCTAATGCCTTCTAGGGGCCTATGTTTGTGTAACGTGACATTGTTGGACTGTCCCAGTGAGGCTGTTTGGTGCCTTCTACAATGAATTCACAAAGTCACCTTAACCAGCACGTGGCGAGCTTGTTAAGAAAGAGGGACACGTGCATAGACCAGTGGGTACGAGGCTGCGTCTCACCGTAGCACGGGGTGTCCTTCTCTGCTCTTCTCAGATGTCTGACCTTAGGTTGATTTGCTGTTAGGGCCCCTGTTCCTCTGGCACCCTCACCCCTCAGTCCTGGTCTCAGGAAACTTGCATAGCTGGTTTAAAGCTCCATCAACACTGCCTAACCCAGCCCTGGCTCCTGCTCCTCCCATGGGTGGTCTTTCCCCAGAAGGGTGTTCCCTTCTGCAGCCAGCGGATGTCCGTTTCTGAGGCTGCCCTCAACCCTATAGGTACACAGAGAATGTTATCAGGGAGGTAACACAGTCAGCTTTGCAGGTACCCAGGAATGCCTTGGAGGGAGTTAACGCTTGGCCACAGAAGAGTATGATATAATTCAGGGCCAAAATATTTAGTCTAGGGGAGTTTCAGGCGCAAAAGGGAGGGGATTCTACTCTCATCGGTAGATTTGAAATGTTGTTTAATCTTGATGCACTTTCAGAATTCAGAGCCAAAGGACTTCTCCCTTGTTTTTCAAGGCAATGTTATCGCTCGCATAGGCTCCATAAAAGCGTATCATGTAGTGGAAAACTGCATCTGAAGCCCGGGCCACACCCCTGGTGAGACGCTCACCCCAGTGGGTGCTGCCAGCCCCCGGAGGGGCACTGGCTGATGGTGCACAGGGCGCTGTGTGCGCTTGGGGCTTCTCGTGATCGTTTTGCCTTTGAATTCTCAAAGGAAAGTGGCCTTACCTACAGTTTACTTAGCACCAGAACACAGACAGACAGAAAAGAAACTTCCTTTAAGCAGAGGCAGGAAATTGAACCTGAGCATGCATCAAGGCTCCTGAGCTCTTGAGGGGAGCACCCCACCGAGGCCTGAGAGTGGGTGTGAGACCTCCTCTGCCTCAGGCGCGGCCCCAGACCGGCCACCCACCCCGCAGACCAAGCCGACACAGAGGGCCGTGTCAGCGCACAGGACAGCGACGTGGTCCAGGAGTAGGACCAAACAAGCTTCCATGCGTTCAACTAGACATGTGTCTGGGAGCGAGGGGTTCCCCGGCCCCCCAGGGCCATCAGCTCCCCCCAGTCATTTAGTGACATTCCCCCGCCCCCGTTACCCCACAGACAATTGCCCGTCCCGTGAAACCCCCAACGCACTTGGACACTCACAAGTACTGCAAAGGGAACATCAGATCCAGCAAGTTTCCCACAGCAACCCGTGCGAGCAGAGGCCCCTGCAGAGGGCCCAGTGGACAGGAGAGAGCAGTAAGAGAGGCCGGGTGTCCACGGGGAAACTGAGGTGATCTTGACACTGTGGCTTCTGTCCCCTCCTGTCCCAGGGCTGAGGCAGCAAGAACCCCCAGAGTCACAGCTGAGACTCATCAGAGTGGGGGGCTTTGTGTGTGACACAGGGAGGCATGGCCGCACCCCACGGGTAGAGCGCACGGGCGATCAGAGTGACGTCTGCCGAAACACAGACTCTAAGGCTCTGTTTAATTAGGGTTAAAGCAATGAAAGAGAAAACCAGCAAGCTGGCCATAGGTCTGTGGCACAGCAGGGGTAGGAGGAGGGAGAGGGAGCGAGGGGGGAGGGAAGAGCACTGGGGACTAGGGTGATGGCTCAGGGTGCTGTGCTGGCGGGAGGAGTCCCAGGACTGCACCTAAGGGGAGAAATCAAATATGGTCCAAAAATGAACAGTCACGTAGGAAAATTTAAAAATCAGAATGATTAATTTTTAATTAGACAATAAGTTAAATCTAATGGTAATTAACAGAATTTAACATCCAGTTTGTCAGGGACACTGGCCAGTTATCTCATCTCAGTAGCTCTTTTAAGTTGCTGTTTGGAAATGTTGTATTCTGTTGAGTATTTTTATGTCTATATCCTTAAGGGTATTGGCCTATGATTTTCTTCTCTTGTAATGTTTTTCTCTGACTAGTATTGGGTTAATTTGTGAAATAATAATTGTCTTACTTTTAAAAGTATTCTCAATGTCTTGATATTAATCTTTAAATGTTTAATAAACTCACCATGACATCATCTGGTACTCCCCCAATAGGACTTTCTCCCCACTCAGGGGAGAAGGACAGGAGCTCAGTGGAGTTGAGGGAGCTTGTGATGGACTTTGTGCTTTCCTGCCAGATGGCAGGTGACCTGAGAGCAGAGGTGACAGGTGTCCAGCGCCTGGAGCTCGTCTGCCTCAGGGGCAGTGCCACTTCCGGAGAAAGGTGCAAACACCTCACATGTGAATGGCTTCTGGCCCTCAGATAAAGAGAGGTCCGGAGCTGTTTTGTGGGCAGGAGGGAGGCGCAGGGTCCCAGAACAACCGGAGGTGTAGGGTGGAGACCTGGGTGGCAAGTCTGTGCCAGCCACCAGCAGGGTGTTGCTGGGAGGAGCTGTCTCTGGCTTGAGGAAGAAATGTTGGCAATCTTCTCCTTTGGGGGGTGATTATTAATCATTCACTTCACAGAGAACTTCAGGGGACCGCAGGGATATCATGTACTGTAGGGCCCTTCAGCTGAGACCCCAGGATCTGCCCTGTTATTGCTCAGAACTGGCTTCATGACCTCATGGCAGTGAGGGGCTCACCTGCCCTGGGGGCCCAGCCAGAGGGTGTGGAGAAGGATTGGATGGGAGCTGGGTGTCTGTGAGGTGTTTGGCAAGGTGAGTCCCCTCCCAAGGTGAGGTCCAGGGTTGCAGGGTTGTCAGCACTGCAGCCGGTTTCCCTCAAAGCCATGCCTACCCAGCTCTAGTTTGTAAGCTCAGCCCTGAGGGGAGGCATACCCGTGGGACCCCCTTCCTTGCAGAGAAGCGCGCTCCCAGCACTTGCACAGGGCCGAGGCTGGGAGACCCAGATGCAGTGAACCTGTGACAGGTGGGGGCACTTCTCAGGACCCCCTTCCTTGCAGAGAAATGTGCGCCCAGAGTGTACACAGGGCCAAGGCTGGAGACCCGGATGCAGTGAGCCTGTGCCAGGTGGGGGCAGCCCTGGGGTCCCGGCGACCTGGGACTAGAGGATGAGGAGCCACCTCCAGGAGACGGTCTTCTTGCTCACGGCACCTCGGACGGCTCCTGCACGAAGCTTGTGCTCCCTGTCCTTGTGACAAATATGGACGTTTTAGGGTAATGAAAGTGTCAACCAACCCAGGAGATAAAACAGTTATAACTTTATATGTTCCTGACATCAGAATGCCAAAAATCGAAGCAAAAATTGACAAAATTGAGGGAGAAATATATAGTTCAGCCAGACCTGGAGAAAACATCCCACTTTCACAAATGGCTATAACAACCAGCAAGATCATGGAAGACTGAAGAACAAGATTGAAGACCACTAAAACCACTGCACCTAACAAACATCCAGGGAATTCCACATCAACAGCGGCTGCACAGTCTTCTCAAGTGTCCATGGAATACTTTCCAGGACAGGCCATATGCTAGGTTATAAAATATGTCTCAAAAATTTTAAATGATTGAAATAGTGCAAAGTATGTTCTTTCACAACAGGATGAAATTAGAAAATAATACCAGAAAAAATTCAAATATAAGTGGGGGATTAAACAACATAATCCCAACTAACCACTGTGCCAAAAAATTAATCACAAAAGAATTTAGAAACCTTTTTAATTATAGAGAAAATACAGCATTATTATAAAGAAAATATAGCATAACAAAACTATTCAGATGCAGCTAACACAGGGCTTAAAAGAAAATTTAAAATTGCAAATGCCTTCATTTTAAGAAAGAATAAGCTCTTGAGTCAATAATGTAAGCCTTGATCTTAAGAAACCTGAAAAGAGAAACAAGTAAACAGAAAAGTGAAAATAAAGAAATAATTAATATTAAAATAAATAGAATTAAATGAAATACAGTAGAAAAGCAATAAAAATGAATGTAAATACAAGTTGGATTGTTGAAAAAAGCCAACACAATTGATAGGTCTTTAGTTAGTATAAAAAATAGGAAGTTAAAATTAATAAAATCAGAAGTGAAAGAGGGAGCAGGGCGACTGAGCTCACAGAAATATAAAGAAGTATATGGAAATACTAAGACTTACCACATGACAACAGATTAGATAACCTGGCGACATAAGGAAAAGTTCTAGAAAGACACAAACTACTACTACATGATAACCTGGTGACAACAAAGGAACATTAGTAATCTTAAAAACTGACCTCAAAGGAAACCTTAAGTACCAGATGATGTCATGGTGAGTTTATTAAACATTTAAAGATTAATATCAAGACATTGAGAATACTTTTAAAAGTAAGACAATTATTATTTCACAAATTAACCCAATACTAGTCAGAGAAAAACATTACAAGAGAAGAAATTCTGATTTTTAAATTTTCCTACGTGACTGTTCATTTTTGGACCATATTTGATTTCTCCCCTTAGGTGCAGTCCTGGGACTCCTCCCGCCAGCACAGCACCCTGAGCCATCACCCTAGTCCCCAGTGCTCTTCCCTCCCCCCTCGCTCCCTCTCCCTCCTCCTACCCCTGCTGTGCCACAGACCTATGGCCAGCTTGCTGGTTTTCTCTTTCATTGCTTTAACCCTAATTAAACAGAGCCTTAGAGTCTGTGTTTCGGCAGACGTCACTCTGATCGCCCGTGCGCTCTACCCGTGGGGTGCGGCCATGCCTCCCTGTGTCACACACAAAGCCCCCCACTCTGATGAGTCTCAGCTGTGACTCTGGGGGTTCTTGCTGCCTCAGCCCTGGGACAGGAGGGGACAGAAGCCACAGTGTCAAGATCACCTCAGTTTCCCCGTGGACACCCGGCCTCTCTTACTGCTCTCTCCTGTCCACTGGGCCCTCTGCAGGGGCCTCTGCTCGCACGGGTTGCTGTGGGAAACTTGCTGGATCTGATGTTCCCTTTGCAGTACTTGTGAGTGTCCAAGTGCGTTGGGGGTTTCACGGGACGGGCAATTGTCTGTGGGGTAACGGGGGCGGGGGAATGTCACTAAATGACTGGGGGGAGCTGATGGCCCTGGGGGGCCGGGGAACCCCTCGCTCCCAGACACATGTCTAGTTGAACGCATGGAAGCTTGTTTGGTCCTACTCCTGGACCACGTCGCTGTCCTGTGCGCTGACACGGCCCTCTGTGTCGGCTTGGTCTGCGGGGTGGGTGGCCGGTCTGGGGCCGCGCCTGAGGCAGAGGAGGTCTCACACCCACTCTCAGGCCTCGGTGGGGTGCTCCCCTCAAGAGCTCAGGAGCCTTGATGCATGCTCAGGTTCAATTTCCTGCCTCTGCTTAAAGGAAGTTTCTTTTCTGTCTGTCTGTGTTCTGGTGCTAAGTAAACTGTAGGTAAGGCCACTTTCCTTTGAGAATTCAAAGGCAAAACGATCACGAGAAGCCCCAAGCGCACACAGCGCCCTGTGCACCATCAGCCAGTGCCCCTCCGGGGGCTGGCAGCACCCACTGGGGTGAGCGTCTCACCAGGGGTGTGGCCCGGGCTTCAGATGCAGTTTTCCACTACATGATACGCTTTTATGGAGCCTATGCGAGCGATAACATTGCCTTGAAAAACAAGGGAGAAGTCCTTTGGCTCTGAATTCTGAAAGTGCATCAAGATTAAACAACATTTCAAATCTACCGATGAGAGTAGAATCCCCTCCCTTTTGCGCCTGAAACTCCCCTAGACTAAATATTTTGGCCCTGAATTATATCATACTCTTCTGTGGCCAAGCGTTAACTCCCTCCAAGGCATTCCTGGGTACCTGCAAAGCTGACTGTGTTACCTCCCTGATAACATTCTCTGTGTACCTATAGGGTTGAGGGCAGCCTCAGAAACGGACATCCGCTGGCTGCAGAAGGGAACACCCTTCTGGGGAAAGACCACCCATGGGAGGAGCAGGAGCCAGGGCTGGGTTAGGCAGTGTTGATGGAGCTTTAAACCAGCTATGCAAGTTTCCTGAGACCAGGACTGAGGGGTGAGGGTGCCAGAGGAACAGGGGCCCTAACAGCAAATCAACCTAAGGTCAGACATCTGAGAAGAGCAGAGAAGGACACCCCGTGCTACGGTGAGACGCAGCCTCGTACCCACTGGTCTATGCACGTGTCCCTCTTTCTTAACAAGCTCGCCACGTGCTGGTTAAGGTGACTTTGTGAATTCATTGTAGAAGGCACCAAACAGCCTCACTGGGACAGTCCAACAATGTCACGTTACACAAACATAGGCCCCTAGAAGGCATTAGAGATAGTTTATGGCGTAGACCACTAACTATGATACCAGCAGTATTCTAAACAAAGGCGGGCAGTGCCGTGTCCTTCAGTCTTCTGCCGTGCGAGGCCATCCTGCGGCATCGTGGTCAGAGTCTGCTTCTGTGAACGTCATCAGCTTCACACGCGAAGAGCCGAGGGCATCCCAGCCCCACCCGCTGGGGCACCTGAATGTGGAGTAAGCATTGCCTCAAACCTGTTCCCCAGAGCCCATTCTTTCAAGGAACAGTAGCTCAGAGCACCTGGTACAGCTCTCCCATGAGGCTCAGACTGCATTTTTCCATTGAAGACGACAGTTCAACTGGGAGCTGATAGCATCTCCGTAGGTAAGCGTTGGAAGTAAGCAGACACCTGTTTGACCATAAGACTGAATGGTTGTGGGTAGTTGCTAGAGGTACCAAAAATGCCAGCGTGGGGGGAGTCGAAGTCTCACTAGGGTTTGATCAGTGTCTCCAGGGAGGGTCCAGCTCCAGAGCGTAAGGTCACCGGTGCCTGTATCTCTTGTTACATATGCCCTGAGCAGCGGGAGGCAGCTCTCTTGGGCATCTGGGGGGCAGAAGGCCATGTGTGCAGAGCTCTGGGTGCAGGGAACAGATAATCCAGATCCCTTTGCCTGCTAGGCAGTGCGTGGCAGGGCCCAATCTTCCTTTTCATGCAGGTACCATCTGGCAGAGGAGAGGTGAGCAAATTAGAAACCCAGAAAGGCTGAACATTACCCAAACCCTCTGAGGTTCACTCAAGGGTGATTTTAAAAGTGTGCGAGTAACTTGGACGACTTCGTTCGGTGACAAGACAAGGCCCCCACGTCTGTGGCTGCTCCTATCGCTCTGATCTTTGGGACAGACTGGGCCAGGCCCGTTTGTCTCCACGCTGACCCCAAGCTGAAGGAAGGGTGTTTCCTGTCATAGAGAAGAAGCTGAACCAGAAACCAGCAGGGTCCCGGAAGCTTCACATCTACCAAGGAGGTGCAGGAGTCCCGGGAAGGAGGGAGAGGCCCTCTGCCATGGATAGAAACATGAAGACACTCTCCCCACAGGGCCGTCAGCCCTACTTATGTATTTGGGTACTGATGTGCGCTTAACTGTGTTCCTGACCCCCCAAATAAATACATTGGAGCCCTGCTTCTCAATGTCAGGGTACCTGGAGATGGGGCCTTTGGGAGGTGATCTTACCCAGTGACGTCACCAACGTGAGACCCTCATGATGGGAATAGGGCCCTGATCAGGAGAGACGCCAGAGAGCTTGCTTCCCGCCCCACCACCTGAGGGGACACGTTGGGAAGGTGGCCCCCCGCAGCCACGGAGCATGCCCTCACCGGAGACCTGGTGCGCTGGCACCTTGAGCTTGGACTTCTCAGCCTCTGGAAGTGTGGGGGTAGGTCTCTGCTGATTAAGCCGCCAGTCCATAGTGCTCCGTGATGACTTCTGAGTTGTCCGGTCAAGGCATCTCTGATGTGAAATCACACAGTAGTGCTCTGGGGCGTGGTTGATGGCCCGAGACTAACATCACTGGCTTTTTAGGGACACTCCCTGGTTACTGATCATAATGTGAGTACCAACCACACCACTTTTCAGGCACCACCATATCTAATTTCAACAACTTTATGAAGCAAATTCTCCACTTTAAGGATTAGGAAAGTGAGTTGTAAGAAACATAACAGGCCCACGTGTGATAGGTAAATAAACCGCCCCCCCTCCACGCCCCGCCACAGTCTCGTCTCAAGCCTCAGAATCTGTGACCGTTGCCTAATTGCAAAAGGGCCTTTGAAGGTGTGATGAAGTTAATAATGATGGGATGGTTCGGTTCTCCTCAGTGACTGGCTTGGGGCGGGACATGATCACAAGGTCTCTCTCAGAGGGAGGCCAGACAGCCAAAGGAAGAAAAAGGCAGAGCGGTGATGGCGGCAGAGACTGAGCGATGGGCCACAAGAAAAGGAGTGTTGGCAGCTTCTAGATGCTGCAAGAGGCAGGGACGAAGGTCTCCAGGAGCCTTACAGAGGAGCCGGCCCTGCTGGAACCTGGTCTTCCTCTCCCCAGGGCTGTTTCCAGGCTGTTGGTCAACAGGAGCAGAGGGGAACGAATCTGCTGTTCCAGGGCAGTTCATCGTTCAGTTGTTGGTGTTTGTGAGGACAGCAGTAACAAAGGTCACGTGGCTGACTGTGAAGAGCCAGGATGTGGGAGGAGACTTCCCTCCCCTCTCCTGTTTTCATTCCTGCAAATGTCTTAATAAACTGAGATTTGAGGTTATTCCGTTCAAAGCAGCAGGATGCGTCTAAGTTTACAGATTCCCACGGAATGCGAAGTAACACCTGGTAATGATCCCTCAGCCCGCTGGTAAATACGCGTCAATTCACATTGCTCCGTGTGTGTTTCTGAGGAATACTAAGGCGAAGTCTAGAAAAGGAAGTCTGGCCTCTCCACAGTCGTGCCTTGACTACGTATAGGAGAGCATCCTGGGTGCCGAACAGGTTCATGGAGTTTCTGTGGGGACCAGAAACAGAGAGACGGTGGCTCACAGCAGAGCGGGCAGTGAGAAGGAGCAATCAGTGATGAGGAGCTTGGCCAAGGGAACAACACAGGGCGGCTCAGAGACCGCCTTGCTCTACCAGGAACCTCCTAGAGGCATGTGGCTGCTGAGTATGGATCAGGGTGGGACTGAGGTGTCGGGGCTCTTCCTTGTGCCGTGGCCCCGTGGCCCCGTGGCCCCGTGGTTGTCACCATCCCAGAGCCCAAGTGTCCTCTACCTTTCTGCAGTCTTTCTCATCTACTCCCCCCTTCCCTTTAGGGCATGCTCCAGTCCCTGGAACTTCAAACCCGGAGAAGCAATTAACTGGTGAAGAAAATCACAAAGGCAGCTCCTGGCAAACACTGTTCACTCACGGAGCACGTGGATGAATGAAAAGGAGCAATGGTGGAGACAGTCTGGGCAGGAGATGCGATGGGTCTGCTCTGGATGCACGTTGCAGCCTGGTCGAGTTCGTGGCATGTTGTGCGTGACCTGCCCGGCCGCACAGGGCCCTGCCTTAGGAGGGCCCCACAGTTGTTTTAATGCCCACCGGTGTCATCTCGAAATTCTTACTGCTTTTTAGCAAAGGACCTTTCCTTTTCAGTCTCTGCCTGAAAATGTCACGGTGGGTCCTCTGGGTGCCTTTGGTCAGAAAACCATCTCCACGTTACTAACAATAATAATCAGCTCAATGATGTGGGACAATAACATGGTCATTAGCTCACGTCTTCCAATTCTAGCTGCTCCCCCCAGGTAGCCACCCCTTGTCCACTACTTCCTGACAGAGCAGGTCCTCTCAGTACATCCCCTCGAGCTCAGCATTGACTAATCCAAGCTGTCACTGCAGTGAACCAAACTATGGAATCAAAAACATTTACTTATGTAATACAACAGAGAATTGGTCAACCACGAGAGCTTTGAGAACCTGTCTCTCATGTCTCTCACCTCTAGAAATTTCCAGGATGGGTTGGAAGCAGCCCCTGGGTAAATCTAGGAAAGTCTGTCTCTGCCAGGACCTGGGGCAGCAGGGACGGGAACGTTGAGTCTCGAGCCTGATGCTGGGCTCCAGTCAGCTCACGGGCATGTGCTGTGGCAAGAGCATGTGTAGAGATCTTGAAGCAGGAAGCTGCCATGTTTGCTGCCTGGAGTCTGCTGCTTAGAGTTCTCTCTTCGCTGGAGCGGAGAGGTTGCTGGTTGCACTGGCACTCATAGTAGGAGCCTGAGAAAGGGAAACCTTTACTTTACCCTTCCCAACTAACCGTCCCATAACATTAAACGATGCTTTGACATGATGACTATTTTGCGCTATGATAGATGGGGCAAGAAGTTTCCCATACAACCTGTATATAAACCCTGCCAATTCTGCTGTTTGGGGCTGAGATATTTGGGATTGATCCCCCTGGTTCCACCGGTGTGACTATTAAATCTTTGTCTCTCCAGCTTTCTGATTGCTGCCTCATTTCTCTGGGAAATTGCTGTAACATTTTGGAGTGTTGCCCGGAAAACCAGTTGTTCTGGTCGCCACTAGTTTGGTGTTGGGGATGTGCCGGGCAATTCTCCCTTGAATGAACGAGGTGGTGCCACCTGCCTTTTTTGGGTCCTCCTTCCTGAGGTGAGCAGAGCTGGGACACCGTCTCCATACCTTACCTGGACTCATGGAGAAAGGTGGACAGACAGATCTCATCTGGACTTCTGGGTAAGGTAAGGCCCTAATTGTGGTATAGCCTGTTCCTTGGATGGAAGGAGAGCCTGATGACCTCTCGTGCCCCCTTGTGGGGACAGGTAGAGTTACTGCTGGGTGGAATGCATAAATCCTGTGTGTGTGTGTATGTGTGTGCATATAACGGTCCCACGACATCGGTTACGGGATCTGAGTGGTCTTGTTCTGCGGTACCATGACAACGTCATAAAGCCTACAGGCGACCTTTCCAAGGCTGCAGCCCAGGATTTGTACGGGTCACGCCAAGCCAAGATGCGTTTGAAAGTCCCGCCAGGGACATGGCCAGACAAGAACCTGATTGTTCCCCTCCCAATTGTTGTGACACTGGACACAATGGGAGGGACTCAGAGTAAACCTGCCGTCCTTGCTTCATGATCAAAGATTTCACGAAGTGGTTCTGTGAAGGTTATGGGGTTACCTTGACTCCTAAGAAACTTTGAGCCCTATGCCAGGTAGAATGGCCTAGTTTCCAAGTAAAATGGCCTCCCGAAGGAACTCTGGACCATATTCCCATGGTCCAGGCAGTGTGGAAAGTTGTGTCAGGTCCCTGGGCCACCCTCATCAGTTTCTTGACATTGACTCATAGTTGCTAATCGCTCAGACTCAGCCCACTTGGGTCTGTACTTGCAATTTAGGTCGGGGAGAGAGTCAGGTCCTTGTTGTACGTGGGCACTGCAGCGCTCAGCCTCCACCCCCTCTGCCTACACATCAGGGCCAGCATCCCGAGGATGACCTGCTGCCTCCATATCCGCTTGCCAGCTCATCGGCCCCACCCCCATCCCCACCAGCGTCTGAAACTCCTCTGCCATCTGAGCCCTCATTTTCTCCAGCATCCTACCCTGCCTTGCCATCTCCATCTCCCAAGCCTGCAACCCCTGTTGTGGCTCCATTCTGCTAAGGCTCTATCCCTACAGCTTCCTCTCCAGGAGACCCACTGCTGAGGATGGTGCCATTCAGACAGGCCCCCCAGTTCTCTGTTACCAACCATTTACTGTGACTGATCTCTAAAACTGGAAGCATCACAACACTCCTGCCTATTAGAACAACCATAGGCCCTCATAGCCCTCTTCGAGTCTCTCCATCAGACTCGTTGCCCCACCTGGGATGATGGCCGCCAACTCCTCCTGACTCTGAACCTGAGGAACACCGGCGCGTACTTTCAGAAGCTAGATGGTGGCTCCAGGACCAGGTGCCGGCAGGTACCCTTGATCCGGGAGTGTGGACCACCCAAGCAGCCCCTGACACTTCCCCAAACCAGGACTTCCACACGAGGATGGATGAGCTCACCCGGCTGGTACCAGCAGGCTCTCATGATGGGCTTTCGAACAGGTGCCAAACAGCCAACCAACAGTCTGAGACTGCTTCTGTCATTCAGAAATCTCACGAGTCCCTGGGTGACTTCTGAGTGTTTACGTGAATGTTTCCACCTATACACACCTTTTAATCCAGAGTCACTGGACAACCAACACATGGTTAATGTGGCCTTTGTGGCCCAAGCAGCTCCTGACATCACAGCAAGCTCCCGAAGCTAGAGGGCTTTGCTGGCATGAACGCCCCCCAATTACTGGAGGTAGCCAACAAGGTTTTTGTCAACTGAGACCAGGAGTCTTGCCATGAGGCACTTAGTAAAACAGGCCTCTCTTTTAGCTGTGGTCTTGGGCAAGCCTGACCTGACTCATGAGAAGGGACCACCCCAGCAGCACAGAGAGTTCCCCTAAAACTAAGTGAGTGCGCCTATTGCAAGCAGATGGGCCGCTGGAAGAAAGTGTTCGGAAGTGACAGTTTAGGAGTGTCATGGGAGGCCACAAAAAGTGGGGGAGATATCAACAGGACTCCTTCAAGGATAAAAACACCCCTATTGTATTGGCGACCTTGGACTCAGAATAAGACAGACCGGGCTCAGTCTGTCTAAGTCCCTGAGAGCCCATGGTCACAGTACAAGTTGGGGACCAACCATCACCTTCACAGTTGACACAGGCGTGGAATACTCGGTTATCACCCCTCCCGTGGCCCCGCTTAGGGAAAGGACCACAACCATTCTGGGAGCAACCGGAGCCAGGGCCTCCAGACCCTTCTGCCATTCTCGTGTCTGCTGGCTTGGGGGCCATCAAATTGTCCATGAGTTCCTGTACCTGCCAGATGGCCTGGTTCCTCTCCTGGGATGAGATACTTTGACCAAACACAGGGCCCAAATTAGCTTTAGCCCCAATCAACCCCAATATTCTCTGGCTCCCTGACTTGACCAGCCTCCTCTTGTCAGTCACCCTCCCTCAACAAATGGAGTGGAAACTTCATGCACAGGACCTGACTGAGCTGAATCTGAGTGTCTCAGACAACAGTTCCCTAGCCTCTGGACTGAAGAGCCTCCACCTGGCCTAGCTCTCAATCACATTGTGCTGCTCACTCAAGCCTGGAGCGGTGCCTGTTCACCTGCAACGGTGCCCGGTTCCCCGGAGGCTAGACTCGGCATTCAGGAGCACAGCCACTGGCTTAAGGATGCAGGCATCCTAATGGAGTTCCAGTCCCCCTGGAACTCTCCACCCCTACCAGTCAAGAAGCCGGGAGGAGCCGGGTACCATCCTGTTCAGGATCTGAGAGCAGTCAATGCAGCAGGCATCACTCTCCATCTGGTGACCCCCGACCCATATACACTTCTGATGCTCCTGTCCCCCCAGATGCAATGGTTTGCTGCCTTGTTCTCAAAGACGCCTTCTTCTGTCTCCGAGTTGTACTCGTAAGTCAACCTCTTTTTTGCTTTTGGGTGGGAAGTCCCTAAACTGTCTGAAAGAGTCAGTTAACCTGGACGAGGCTTCCTCATGGATTTGAAAACTCTCTGACATTGTTAGGGGAGGCTCTAGCAGCAGACCTTGCTGTGTTCCCTGCAGAGGCGCTCCAGTGCACTCTCCTCCGGTGTGTGGATGACCTCCTGTTGGCCAGGGAAACCCAAGTGGCCATCTGGAGTGGTAGCCCCAGGCTCTCCAACTCCTAGAAACATCAGCCTATAACCTAGAAAAGGCACAGGTATGCAGAGAACAAGTCAGGTACTTGGGTTTCCACATCACAAAAGGCCATAGAGCTTTGGGGCCAGAAAGAAAACAGGCCATTAGTTTAATTCCAAGGCCTGATGCAAAACGCAAGGTAAAGGAGTTCCTTGGGGCAGCAGGGTACTGCTGGATTTAGATCCCAGGTTTTTCTGAGATTGCTCGACCACTCTACGAAGTGTTAACTGGATCTGAAAATCAGTCTCTGGTCTGGGAAGAGCCCTAAGACCAAGCCTTCCACCACCTCAAGAGGGCACTCATGACAGCCCCAGCTCTACGGCTTCCAGATGTGACTAGAGACTTTAATCTGTTTGTGTGTGAAACACACTGACTGGCCTTGGCTGTTCTAACCCAAACTGTGGGCCCACGGCAAAGGCCCATTGCTTACCTCTCCAAACAACTGGACCCGGTCTCTGAGGGCGGCCATCATGCCTCTGCTCCTTAGTGGCAGCCGCCATACTCACTCAGGAGGCCAACAGACGGCCTCTGGGCCAGACCTTACCTGTGAAGGCACCACAATCCATCATCACTCTGCTGAATAACAGAGGACACAGGTGGCTCGCCAATGCCAGGATGGCTCATTACCAAGGACCGTTATGTGAAAGCCCTAGCATAACTTTTAAGCCAGTCCAGCATTAAACCCAGCCGCCTTTCTGCCTTCAGAAGGCCCGCCTGACTGTGAGGACCTCACAGATGAAGTTTACTCCAGCCGCCCAGACCTCTCAGACCAGCCACTGCCTCGCCAAGACCTGGAACATTTTACAGACGCGAGCAGCTTCACCAAGGATGGACAATGTTCTGTGGGGTAGGCAGGCGCCACGGCAGACTGGCTTGTGGACTCAGGACCACTCCCAGGACTTGGTCAGCTCGGCCCACAGAACTCTGGGCTCTCATCCACGCCCGTCAGCTGGCAAAGGACCTATCTGTTAACATCTACACAGATTCTCGCTGTGGTTTTGCCACCGTCCACATACACGGGGCCATCTACAAAGAAAGGGGTCTTTTAGATGCAGGGGTGGGGGAAAGAAAGAAAAAACAAGTCTGAAATCCTCTGGTTGCCAGAAGCAGTCTGGTGCCTGTCAAAGCTGCAGTCCTGCATCGCCGTGGACGTCAAAAGGGAACTGATAAAGCCCCTGAAGGCAGTCAGCAGGACATGGCAGCCGAGCAGGACCCTCCGGGAGAAATCTCCCTGTTGCCACCGCATCCCTGCGTGTCCTCCATGGAACGGTACTCCCCAGAGGAGACAGCTCGGATTAAAGATGAGGGAGGAACAAAAAACCCGCAGGGTGGTGGCTCCTGCAGGATGGATGAGCCTTTGTTCCCGCTAAGACAGCGCACCCTTTGGTGCATCAGCACCATGAGGCAACTCATCTGGGAAAACGGTGTTGGAGGCGCTGATGAATCACTATTTTTACATCTCTCCACCGCCAACCGCTGTGCCACGGTTGCCTCCAGGTGTCAGACTTGTGCACAGCACAACCCTGCCCAGTGGCCCAGGCCACCGCAGGGAATACAACACACGGGCGCCTCCCCCTTTGAAGACCTGGAGGTGGACTTTAGGGAAATCAAGGCTTTCAGAGGCTACAGGTATTTGCTTGCTCTAATTTGCACCTAGTCTGGGGGCAGCATTTTTAGTGATGACCGGGGCCAGAGGGCAGGCCCTTCTCCTGACTTCCCAGCTGCTGTGATGTGCTAATGCGTTACAGGCATTCTCCACACAAGGCTGGACCAGTACCTCCTGTCTTCCTTAATCCTATCACCCTGTCACCCCGTCACTGAGTTGTGGGGTCTGTGTCCCCCGCCTGAGGTTGATACATAGCAGGTGGCTGAAGCAACCCCAGGGCCTGCTCAGGTACAAACAGAACATGCCCCTTGCTCCCTTGGGTGCTCTCCCTTGGACTTGGCCACCAAGACAATCCCCACCCCCTCCCCCCCGAGAGGACTTCAAGTTGCTGACCCAGCAGGCTGATCTTCCATCTGCAGAACAGGTGAGGGACTCGGAAGTGGACTGTCCAGCTACCCACGGAGAGGACACCCCTCCCTGAGGCTGAGAGAACAACGACGAGCCTCGCCCCCAGATTCATGAGAAGAATAAATGGTTGTTTCTTTAAACCACTGGGCCTGCAGTTAGTTTGTTCTGTGTCTCTAGTAACCAGCAGCAAACGTCTTCCCACTCAGCGCCCACACGCTCCTCTCCCTCCTGCCCCTCCTCACACGCCAACGAACTTCACCAGTAGCACAACTGGCAAAACTCTGTTCAGGAAAATTGAAACCAACCCCGTGACACTAAGTGTCGAAACCACTGGCAAGTGCACTGTCCCTCTGGTATCTGAGGCCCGAGCATCCTGTGAAGGTTCCTGCAGCTGCAGTGACCTCGAGCGAACACACTCAACACTCTTTTCACCTTTCACCACAGGGAGAAAATTCCCTTTGATTTCCCTTTGGTTGCCCCCAAGCAGGCACTAACACAAGTTCTCACATGAAAGTAAAGGGACACAACAAGCTATTGAACAGCTGGGGCGTGGGGGTGGGGGTCTCTGGGCTTTTGTAGTGAAGCACGAGGCTCTCTGGCTGGAAGCTCATCGCTGGTGCAGATCTCAAATGATGAAGTCTCCTGTTGTTTCTCTCTCTTTTGTTTAGGAACCATCTCACACGCAATGTCCCCACCATGACGTAACCATCTCTCTGGAAGGTCTTCCTCATTGTTACCCATTTTATTTTCTCCTTCAGCCCTTCCTTGATCATCACTGTTTTGTTTTGTTTTTTCAAGATTAAAATGTTTTTATTTGTTTATGCATACACGGACTAGGGTGTAGGCCGGAGGTGCGGGGTGCATGGATTCACCAGAGACAGAGTGGGGAGCAGAACAGGCAGATCGACTAAAATACACTGCTGAGGGGAGCAGCGGGTGAGGCAGGAGAGGTCTGCTGCGCCATGTGGGTCAGCTCCCTGGCAGGGATCCAGCTCTGGCCACAGTGCAATAGTGTGATAGTGCTGAGATTTAACCTCTGTGTCACCAGGGAGACTTGTGTTGTTTTTTATCCCTCTGGTGTTGCTACCAGGAAAACCTCTCCTGACCGCAGAGCCCCTGGGCAGGGTCTCCCTCACTCACAGGCATGCGTGTGGTTCGGCAAAATGTTCCCTCTTGCTAAGATAATGGAGAAATTTCCCAGCTTGGGGAGGTATGTGTTTGTGGGTGTCATTTATAACAATTGCAGGAGACACAGAGTGAGTTGGCGGGGTTTGTACCTGGTCCTCTGTTTCCGTGACTGCTGGGCATCCACTGTGCCAATGGCTTCTCTTTGAAAGAGGCTCCCAAAGGGGGCTCCAGAGATAAGGGGTTCCTGCGCCTGCCACAGGAGGCTTTGGATACTCAAACTCTCCCTGCAGTGCTGTGCAGAGCTCAGAACAGTGCAAGCTTATGGTTTCGGTCATTAGTTGGATGTGAAGTTTCCACTGCCTGGAGAGCAGCCATTGCCAGTTAATAAGCAATATGAAAAACGACTCTGAGCAATGGTTTTTGAGTTTTTCCTTCCTTCTTATTAAAAGCATCTTGATTATCTAAACCTCTTCTAAATTGCATTGTATTCTCTGGGATTTGGAGTCAACAAATTGTGCTGCCCAAGGGGGTGGTGGATGTGATGTCATCATCCTAGCGTAGTCATCATCTCTTCCCCTTCATCACTATCTTCTCCTCAGTCAGATCTGACATCTCAGCTCTGAATGGATGTCATTACACAGGTTTCCATCAAGGGAAACTGGCCATGCATGGGTGCCTGGGCTGGGGACGGAGAGGGGTTCGAAAGGGCTGAGGAAGCTTCTGTGACCGGGACTATCTATTTGGTTATGGTGAGGCTGCCATGGCTGTGTGCATAAGTGGTATACAAGCCAGACTCATTGGGCCTCCCTAGTGGCTCAAGAGGTTAAACACCCCATTGTGAGGCACCTACAGCCATTGCAGCATGGCTTTGATCCCCAGCCAGGGAGGGGACCCACATGGTGCAGCACTCCTCTCCTGCCTCACCTGCTGCTCCCCTCATCAGTGTATTTCAGTAGATCTGCCTGCTCTGCTCCCCACTCTGTCTCGGTGAATCCTCTCACCCTCCACACCTCTGGCCTGTGCAGCAGTTCTTGTATGCATAAATAAATACATCTTAAAAAAAAACAACAACAAGCCAGACTCATCTTGTAATATGTCAAAGTGTTCATATTTTTGTCTATTTTTAAATTTGGCTTTTTGTCTTTTTATTAATGAAATCTTTTCTTCATATACTCTGTTCTTTTTATGTCTGTTATCCTATATATTTATTACATAGATGTGAAGTTCTTTTTCAGCTATATGATTTACAATCTCCCAGTGTGCAGCTTGCTCTTCTCATTATTTCCTTATTGCTTCTGATACACATTTTGCTGATTTTTTTTATTTCTTGTGTCTTATCTAATACGTACACTTAAAGCTATAATTTAAGCTCTAATCACTGCTTAGCTATATCTTATGAACTGTGAAACACAGGGTTTCAACTATGCTCTAGTTCTAAATATCAATTTCTATTATCTTACTTGATCTGAATTATAAAGTTATGTTCTCCAATTGCCAAAAACATGGCATTTTACGTTTAATTTTAATTACAGAAGGGTCAGGAAATATGGTGTATGTTATTTCAAACTGAAACTTTGAGGTCATTTAGTGCAGTAAGGTGACTACACCTGTAGGGGGAGATCCTATACTTCCAAAGCGCTCACAAGCATGTAAACCAGTTTTTTGTTTGTTTATATTCCTGCTACAAGTGAAACCATCCAATATTTTTCTCTTGCCTTTTGACTTATTTCACTGAGCGTAATTCCTTCTAGCTCCATTCATGTTTCTACAAATGACTCTAGTTATCTTTCTTGATTGCTGAATAGTATTCCATTGTGTATATGTACCACATCTTCTTGATTCAGTCATCTATTTTTGGGCATTTGGGTTGTTTCCAGGTCTTACCAATTATAAATAGTGCTGCAATAAACATAGGGGTACAGGTATTCTTTTGAATTGGTGTTTTTGTGTCCTTTGGGTAGATCCCTAGGAGTGGGATTACTGGATCATATGGTAGCTCTAATTTTAGTAGACTGAGGAACCTCCACACAGCTTTCATAGTGGTTGGATTAGCTTGCATTCTCACCAGCAGTGTACTAGGGTTCCTTTTTCTCCACATCCTCACCAGCATTTGTTGTTGTTGGGTTTTTGATGTATGCCATTCTTATCGGTGTAAGGTGATACCTCATTGTGGTCTTGATTTGCATTTCCCTGGTTAAGAGGGATGTTGAGCATTTTCTCAAGTGCCTGTTGGCCATTTGCATGTCCTCTTTGGTGAAGTGTCTTTTAAGGTCTTCTGCCCATTTTTTGACTGGGTTGTTTATTTTTCTTGAGTCTTGAGTTCTTTGTATATCATTGTGATCAGTCCCTTGTCAGTTATGTGTAGTGCAAAGATTTGTTTTGGTTAACATTTCTTTTGCTGTACAGAAGCTTTTTAATTTGATGTAATTCCAGTTGTTTATCTTCTCTCTCATTTTTATTGCTTTGGGGGATGCATCTTTAAAGGCGTTACTGAGATGTATGTCTCATAGTGTTTTACCTATGTTTTCTTCTGTATATTTTATGATTTCAGGTCTTACATTCAGATCTTTTACCCATTTGGAGTTGATTTTTGTACATGGTGTGAAGTAATGGTATAGTTTCATTTTCTTGCATGTGGCAGACCAGTTTTGCCAGCACCATTTATTGAATAAGTTGCCCATGTTCCATTGCATATTCTTTGCAAAAAAAAAAAAGGGGGTGGGACTCAAGGTAAAGAACAACAATAAAAAAAAAAAACACAACAAGAACAAAAAGACAAAGACAATTCAAAGGCACCTTGAGGGTGGGGAGAGGGACTGGGGTGAAGGCAGAAAGAGCACAAGGGACTGAGGTGAGGGTGCCCTGGTGAAATGGTAGGAACTCCATGGGGACTACAATTGATGTCAAATATGTATAAATAATACTAATTTAAAAGAAACACAACATACTGTTCACAATGAATCCATGCACTAAGGAGGTACAGCAGCTTTAAAAATCAAATCTCTTTCCTGATTTCATGTGATAGCACAATTTTCAAGAGCAATCAAACATAGAAAATAAGAATATCTAAGTTATATGCGCAGAATTTGAAAACTGAATTATTTTAAATGTACTATTTGCCATGTAATTAATGTGTTTTAAATGTATGAAATGTCAAATGCCTTGGACAAAACAAGAGATTCTAACAATAAACAATTGTATTTATTGCAATAAATGTATTTGCAAATAAATCGCAAACATGCATTTACTGCACTTGTGTTCATCGCACCTCATTAAAAAAAATAAAAAAAGAACGTAGGGTGACGTCACCATCATGGCGGCGAAGGGAAGCTAGTCTCCAACTCTCCCACACAAACAGGCAATAAGAACTGTAGCCTCAAAGTTCTGGCGACTCCCTGTTCTCCCAAGGAGGAGCTGAAGAGGTCAGTGACCCATTAAAGCAGAAAGAAGGTGGAAAAACCAGGGCAAAGAAGAAGAGAACCGTAAAACCAGCTACAGGCTCCCTGCTCCCTGCCCCACCCACAAATCCAGCACACTTTGCGAAGAGGAAAGAGACAGAAAGAGGGAATAAAACTCCGACGCGATCGGAAAACTTCGCAGAGAACCAGGTGAGCGGGCAGGGGCAGCTGCGCTCGCAGGGAGCAGTTACAGTTACTGGGGGGCAGGAAGGAGATGCCCCTGCCCCGCAGTATTGAAACCGTCCAAGAGCCGGTGCCAGCGCCACCTAGTGTTCAAAACTAGATCACCAACGAATTACCGCGGCAGCTCTGGGAAGGGCAGTACAGAGCAACGCAGGGAGAGCCCTCTCAAAGCCCTGGGAACCTGCCCCCCAGCAACACAGAAGAGCGCTGAGCCGTCCATGTCCGGGCACAGCCTCAGCCACTGCCACCAGGCCCTCACCCTTCACAGGGAGCTCCCGCAGAGACGAGGACCAGATCCTCCTACCCTGCCACTTTCTTTTCCTTTATTTATATATATTTGACATCAATTGTGGTCCCCTTGGGCTTCCCCCACCATTTCACCCGTGCACCATCACCTCAGTTCCTTGTGCTCTTTCTGCCCTCATCCCATTCCTTGTTCCTTTCCCACAAAGTCCCCTCGATTTGTCCTTGTCTTTTTTAAAAAAAATATTATTATTGTTATTATTCTTTTCCTTGGTCACTTATTTGGTTCCCTTATATTCCTCTTAGGGGGGAAATTATCCGGTATTTTTCTTTTACCTTCTGACTTATTTCGCTGAGCATAATCCCTTCTAGCTCCATCCATATTTTTGTGAATGACTCCAGTTTATCTTTATTGATTGCTGAATAGTATTCCATCATATAGTATATGTACTATATCTTCTTAAACCAATCATCTATTTTTGGGCATTTAGGTTGTTTCCGGGTCTTAGTATTGTAAATAGTGCTACAGTAAACATAGGGGTACAGGTATTCTTTTGAATCAGTGTTTTTATGCTGGGATTTTCTTTAGAAAGAGTGGCTCGGGTGAGACACATGGGGTCTCACTGCAAGATGTGGCTGCTCTCTGCACTCTTTTTCTCCTCACTGGTATTTTTGCCTAATTCTAGATGGGACTTTGACACCCTATCATACGGCAGCAACATCTCTCAGCAAATGTTTAGCACAGGACAACATGTCTCCCAAGAAAAAGCAAATACATGATTTCCTTGAAAAACAAAAAGAGGGCCTGCCTGGTGGCGCAGCGGGTTGAGTACCGCACTGTGAAGCATCCACAGCACAGCAGCACACGCTAGATCCCCGGCCAGAGAGGGGACCCACATGGCGCAGTGGACTTCTCCTGCCTCGCCCATTGTCCCCTCAGCAGTGTATTTCAGTTGATCTGCCTGTTCTGCTCCCCACTCTTGTCTCTGGGGAATCCTCTCATATACTGGGACTCTGGCCTGTACCCCAGTTTTTGTATACATAAACAAATTAATCTTTGAAAAATAAAAAGAAAAAACAAAAAGACTAGGGGCCTCCGAGAGGTACAAGCAGTTAAGCACCGCACTAGGAAGCATCCGTAGCCACTGCAGCATGAGTTCGATCCCTGGCCAGGGCGCTGACCCACATGGAGCAGCAGACCTCTCCTGCTTTGCCTGCTGCTCCCCTCAGTAGTGTGTTTCAGTCAGTCTGCCTGGTCTGCTCCATGCTCTGTCTCTGGTGAATCCTCTCACCTTCCACGACTCTGGCCTGTACCCCAGCTCTTGTATGCATAAATAAATAAACCTTTAAAACACAACACAAGAAGACTTGACTGTAGTGGTTGTATTTCCTCTCTAAATATGCTCAGGCTAGTGCTGTGGAGGAGGCTCTGCTCTTGGGAACAGCTTGGGGAACCAAGCGACTGTGGGAGGCGGCCTGGAGCAGGGGCATCCATCTTCTCTGGGCAAGGGCTGGACAGAAGGCCCATGGGGCTGATGCCCGCCGAGATGAACGTAGAGGCAGCTGAGCTTGTCCCTTACCTCGTGTTTGGGAGTGTGGCTCTGCTGCCTGCTCCATCACGTCCACTCATCACTGCCCTGTTGTAGGTTCTAACAGATCCTGACAACCCAGAGAGCATTACCCAAGCCCCCTTGAGACTGGTTTCCTATTGCACAATATTTGAGGTGTATTCCAGTTGTGGCTTTTCTGTTCTATTCTAGTTGTGCGGAATGTTCTCCATGCACAGTCGAGTCACTCTGTCTCTCTTCTGAAGGCGGGCACTGAGGCATCTTACCTGATTTTTTTATAAAAAATTTATTTATTTATGCATACAAGAGCTGGGGTACAGGCCAGAGTCTCGAGAGGTGAGAGGAATCACCAGAGACAGAGTGGGGAGCAGAACAGGCAGATGGACTGAATCATGCTGCTGCGGGGAGCAGTGGGCGAGGCAGGAGAGGTCTGCTGCGCCATGTGGGTCCCCTTCCTGGCCTGGGACCGAACTCATGCTGCTGTGCTGCAGATGCTTCACAGTGCGGAACTTAACCTGCTGGCCACCAGGGAAGCACCATCTTGTCTGATTTTATTGGCTAAAACTTCCACCGGAATCAGTATTCAGGTTCTGGAATCAATGTTTTATCTGTTTGGAAAAATCAGTCAGGAAGTGTCTCTCATTTTCAATGCTCGGGAACAATGCAGAGAGCCCTGAGCCTCTCGGGACACAGAAACTGGAACTGTTCAGTGTGAAGCTGACCTGGAGCTTCCTTGGTGCTTTCTCTGGTTCCATGCTGGGGTCCAGGCCACAACTTAGGAGCGGCTAGAACTTCTTTATCTAATATTTTCTCCCTTCGTGACCTGGAGAGAAAACATAGCACAGAGCTACACGCCGTCCTGCATTCATACCTGGACGCTCCTGAATGTGTCTCTGTCTTTTCCACCATGGAGAGAGGGTGTGCGTCAGTCTTGCTGAGGTAGTGAGTGCCACCCCTTATTGCCTAGACCTTCACTGCCCACCATGAGGGGTTAGCGCTTAGAGGATGACAGCTGGGCCTTGGTGTGTGACTTGGAGAAGTGACAGAAAATGGACACCCATTGAAAGAAATTCCCCAGGCACACAGGGTGAAAGTGTTCCACAAAATTCTGTCAAGGCTTTCAATGTGAGGACTTAGTTTTTAAGATTTCTCACTATTTGGGGGAAGCAAGAGCCTCAGAGCCTTAAAATACACGGTTTCTGGTTTGGTGGGAGGCGGGGGAGCCCCAGCGTCTGTGTTGCCACCAGGTTCCCAGGACCCACTGACGCTCAGGGCCTGCCTGACACTGAGACTCTGAGATGCTGAGACGCTGAGACAGTTTTACAGGCAAGAGTCTGGGTCTCACAAAACAGGGAAGCGGCCTCACCATGGCCAAGGGGAGGCAGGACCCCCGCATTGGAATGTCTGGGCTGTACAAGCTCAGCACATTCGGCTTCTCACCCTGACAGTGCCTGGTACCCGCCATGCCACACCTGCAGTTCTCAGGAACCATTCATCAAGTTAATTGTCAACCCGTGTGACATTCTGCCCTTGTAACACTATCATGTAGATTAACCTTAGTCATTTGCTGGCAAGTCTGGCCCTGTGACTGTTATTCCTTAGGCCTATCTCAGACCAAGTGCCATAATCTGCCCTTGAGACACTGATTTTCGGTTAACCTTCAACCAGCTGCTCACACTCTCTGCTGTCTTCAGCCATAGATAGGTTCATTGGTGGTGGGAAAAGGAAGTGGAGACCAGAACCCCCACAGGGTGTCAGGGCACAGCTCCTGACAGAGGAGCGAAATTGCTGGTAACAGGGCAGAAAGTAACATTTCCATGAGGAGGTTTGGAAACTTCTCACCGGGTCACCGTTCTACCAGAGGTAATCGTCCACCATGAACCCCGCGGGTCTAAGTGTCCCAGGACCCTGATTGAAGGTCCTCTTCAGCAAGAGGGTGTGAGGGTGTGTGACTCAGGGACCATATCTTCTCTGAGGAGATGGCTCACAGCCCCTTCCTCAGCTTTTCCATCAGGAGGGTTGGCACTGGGGGCTTCTCAGCAGACCCCATCTGGGTCACATCCCAGGTCACATCCTTGGTGATGGGACTGAGCCATCTCACCAGCTGAGCACCAGGATTTAGCTGAGAGGACACTTGGGACAGCAATGTAGCAATATCGAGCAGCCTAATCTCAGCATTTTTAGTGATGACTGGGGCAGCGGGCAGGCCCTTCTCCTGACTTCCCAGTTGTCAGGACCGGCAGGTGGTGGCTGGTCCAAGCCTGGTCCACACTAACTTCTCTGTGGCTTCTCAGTGAAGGGCCCTTCCCCCTGAGGTGGGACCCAGTTGTCTGCCTCTTGAGTGTCCTCAGTACCCACATTTCCATGCCAGGTTGGCGGCCCAGGGAAATTGGTTTGAATTTGTGGTTTGGGGTAGGAGAGGAAGACCAAACACAGTGGGGAAGCAGAATGTCCCGCTCTGCCCTCCTGACCAAGGTACAACCCACACAGCAGCATCCCCCATCCTATAAAGCTACAGCCAGCACCCAGGCTCCTTAGTGAGGCCATGATGTGATGTCTGGGAAGGATTTCTTTTTTTAAAAAAATTTTATATTATTTATGCATACAAGAGCTGGGGTATAGGCCAGAGGCGTGGGGGTGGGGTGAGAGGATTCACCAGAGACAGAGTAGGGAGCAGAACAGGCAGATCAACTGAAATGCACTGCTGAGGGGAGCAGCGGGCGATGCAGGAGAGGTCTGCTGTGCCATGTGTGTCCCCTCCTGGCCAGGGATTGAACTGGAGCTGCTGTGCTGTGGATGCTTCATGGTGTGGCACTCAAACTGCTGCGCCACCAGGGGTGATTTCTAAGTAAGTTTTACCTTGATTTCTGTGAAAAAAGGCAAATCAATTCAATAAGTGTGTTGTTTTCATGCAGTTTATTAATGTGGCTTCTCTGGTGGCTCAGGACCGTAGTGTCATCTCCACATAGTGAAACTGTGTGTTAAACTAATTGTGTAAACTACTTGTGTTAACATATGTCATGAATCACAATCAAGTTTCTGTGGCCAGGAGACTGATGGAGTTCCAGGATCCTATTCAACCCCCTTACCCAGGTACAGGAAAATGACATCCTTCCCCAAAATTCTATCCAGTTTTTAAATTGGGGGCTTGGTTTTTAAGACTTCTCACTATTTTGGGAAGCATTAGCATCAGCGCCTCCAGAAAAGTCTATTAAAGTAGACTTGTTTCTGATTTGGTAGAAACATGGAGAGTTAGTTGAAAAGTTGGTTCAAGGAAAGTGGAGCGCCTGACCTGATACTTGGGTGAGCTTTGGGGCTTGGAGGTACCCTAGAAGCTGAGCCCAGTCCTGAGCAGCTGCCAGCACAACCTGCTGCTGCTGCTGCCCTGGTGTCTGCAGCCAGGGCCCTGACCCTCTCCTCTGATCCAGCTCATTGCTGCTGCACGGGGCCTCTGGCTCCCAACCTGGGGCTGTGCACAGTGGGTCAGCCCCCCTCCTGGGCAGGGACACCCACCCCCCTGCAGTGCAGACCCCTGCCTGGGGACTGGGCGGGGCTTCAGTACAGGGCTCAGGCCTGCTTTCCTCTCTCTGCCTTCCCTATATGTGGCTGAGGTGGGGACTCTGAGACTGGAGAGAGCGGCCAGCACGTCCCACCTCACCTCTGCTGGAGGCTGATGTTACACAGGTCCCAGGTAGAGCCTGGACAGTGCTGCCAGGGGCCCCTTGGGGAGCTCTTCTCTCCTCCATGGAGAGAGAATAATAAGAGGTCACCTGATTTTGAAATTGAGTGTTAAGGGGCACTTGACCTCTGTCTCTGTCTTATAAGGCTGTTTATCGTATTTATTTGGGTGGAGTTGATGAGGGAGGGTCAGGGAGGAAGTTCTAATATACTTTATCTTAGGGGCCCTATTCCTCTCCTGCTTCCCTTGCTGTCTTATCCCTGCCTCCCCCCACTCCACTGTAGCCTCCATTGTGCTCTGGAAATTTTCTTTCTGGGAATAATCCATATTTAATTTTTTGTATCCTTTTGGGCTTCAAATCTGTTATTTCTTCTTGCATCAGCTTTTGCAAAATTGTATGTGCAAAAAACTATTTCCTTTAAATAATCAGATTTACTGCTATTGTCTGTTTCAGGCACCATTCTTTCTAAAGTTGAGGTCTCAGACTGGTGACTCTGCTGTTCAGGAGAGCCTGGGTCAGAGCACGCGTGGGTCCCAGACAGCAGGAGTAACCTCGGCTCCAGCACCGCACCTTGCTTTCCTCTGTGTTGTTATAACCAGAGCAGCTTAGAGATGTTGAAGAACGGTCCAGGTGCTAGAAATGGCTCTGATGACGCACCTAGAGTCCTTCTGTCCTATTCCTGCCTCTAGCCTTCTCTGAACACCAACCACCGATCTCAACTCCTGGCCCCTCTGGCACCAATAGCCACAGCGACCTGACGCTCGTGGCCATTAAACGAGCCGGACTCTGTCTCCACGGGTCAGTGCACAGCTGAGCTCTGAGTCCTGACCACTGCAGGAATCCCCAGCCTCTGCCCCTCAGCCTCAGGCACTGAGCTGACTCAGTTCACGGGTCAGCTGGGCAGTCAGGGTTCAAGGCCAAACTGACCCTCAGTGGAATGGCTGGTGGGTTTGCGGTGGCCAGAGGCTCAGCCGGCCAGGGGATCTGGGAGAGCCCGGTGGGTGCGGCTGGTGGTTGAGGCTGTGGGCAGCCCAGGCCAGGGGGCCCGAGTCCCTCACCTCTAGTGGGCCGGCCTGGCCTCTCAGGGCAGGTGCAGGTTCCGAGGAGCAGCCGAAAAAGGCAGAGCATGGACGGAAGCCCTTGGGATGCGCCGAGTCAGGGCCTTGCTCTCCACGGGGCACACAGCACCCAGGGCCTGGGCTAGAGCAGGAGGTCAGCATCTAGGGGGGCTCAGGGCCACCCCACAGGGCTGGTGCGTACAGCTGGGTGACGACGGCTGCACATGAAACCCATGGCCTCAGGTCACCCCCTCGTGTTTGCTCCCTGCGTCAGGGCCGGGATGGGGCTGGGCTGGGGCCTGCTCTCTCCTGAGACTCCCTCCTCCCTCTCCAGGGCGGGCCAGGCCCTCAGCAGGGCGTCCTCTGGAGATGGCCTTGAGGCCTCACGTGGGATCTGAACCCGCACCCAGAGTCTACTGGAGATGCTCTTAGCCCTCCCGTGTCCCTGTCCTCATCTCCTAGAAATTGACTTTACTCATCTCAGGACTCTGGATCAAGTGTGGGTAGTTCTGCCCTGGGACTAGTAAACTCATCATCAAACGTGTGAGGAGTGGGCGTGAAGTATATACCGTGGGGCCACAGTGGGTCCCCGTGTCTCCTCCTCAGTCACTGACATAATTTCCTGATCACCCAGGTACAGACAGAAGGCGCAGTGGAGGAGAGGCCGTTAGCTGACTAGAGACATGGGTGGGGGGGGCGAGCCAAGGAGGCCACAGGGGGACAGGGTTATGGGTTGAACCCAAAACCTGCTGAGGGCTGACTGTGGACAGTCATGTGCTAGAGTATCTCCTAGATGTTTACTCTGAGGAGCGGGGGGAAGGTCACATCAACTGTGAGACACAGAGCGAGTCAGCGCAGTGTCTGTGGTGGTTGTGCGCACTCACCAAGGGGAGACAGAGGTTTCCAAGAGGAGCTGGTCTTCTTGCTCAGGGACCGTGCTGCTTCGTCGCCTTCACTCAGGTCCGGCCCAGCTTGGCTGGCAGTGGGCTTCCAGTGGTGCCGGTCTACGCTGAACAAACCTGACAGACGCCCACCCTATAGACATGTTCAGGAGAATGGCAGAATGACCCCTAGAGGCGGTGCTACACAGGGGAGCTGCTGGGTGGCTTAGGACCCCACTCTTGGGAACGTGGTCTCATTTGCTTTGCTCACTGCTCTGATCCTCACGTCCAACTTGTTGGAGGCGAGACAGACCTATGGCAGAGAAGCTGAGAAGTCGCAGCTACGCTGAAGCTGACCTGTGAGAGTTTTGTTCAATTTTCCTGTCCTGTTGACTCCAGAGAAATGTCAGTATTTCCAGGGTGTTTGGGGTGTTTGGACTCTCCCACTGGGACGTCCTCAGGTCAGAGATGTGTTGCTTCCTGCCTTCTCTGTAAGAACATTCATCAAAGGTAGCTCAGAGGATGCTTCATGCATCCTGGTTCCTCTCCCATGGCTCTTAGTACAGAGAGTCCGTGAAAGAAGCTCACGGGACCCCTACGCTGCCCAAGTGCTACAAGAGGAGCATCAGGGCAGGGCCGTGCATGGCCCACCTGTGTGAGAGGGTCCCCCGGGCAGGACCACAGTGGCAGTGGGGTGGGCGTGCGCAGGGCCCTGCGGTGGAGGTGCTGTGGCCTCCCTGACTCTGTGCCTTTGTCCCCCCCTGTCCCAGGGCTTGGACACCAAGACTCCAGAGACTCACAGCTGAGACTGGTCTTGCTGGGGAAGACTGGGGTAGGCAAAAGTGCCACAGGGAACAGCATCCTCGGGAGGGAAGCATTTGAATCCAGGATGGATGCACAATCTGTCACCAAGTCCTGCAAGAAAGAGAGCAGCCCCTGGAACGGGAGAGAAGTGGTGGTGGTGGACACGCCGGGCATCTTCGACACGGAGGTGACGGAAGCTGACACCAAGAGGGAGATGGCTCGCTGTGTCCTCCTCACCTCCCCGGGGCCCCACGCTCTGCTCCTGGTGGTCCGGCTGTGCCGCTACACGCCTGAGGAGCGAAAGGCCATGGAGAAGATATTAAAAATGTTTGGGGACAAAGCTAAACGATTCATGATTATCCTATTCACCTGGAAAGACGAGTTGGAGGACACCGAATTCCATGACTACTTGAAGGACGCCCCACCCTTCATTCGGGAGCTGGTGGGCAAGTTCAGCGATCGCTACTGTCTGTCCAACAACAGGGCGACTGGGGCTGAGATGGACGCCCAGAGGGATGAGCTGCTGGCCCTGGCCCAGCGCGTGGTGATGCAGAACGGAGGAGAATGCTACACTAATAAGATATACCAAAGCGCAGAGGAGAAGATTCAGAAGGAAATTCTGGCTTTGCAGGCACAGTACAGAGCAGAGCTGGAGAGGGAGAAAGCGAAGATAAGGGAGGAGTACGAAAGAGAGCTGAAGCATCAGCTGGAGCAGCAAGAGAGCAGGGCGCAGATGGAGAGGGAGTTGGCAGAGAAGGAGTCCATCTATGGTGCCAAGCAGGAAAATGCCAGAGATGAAGTTGAGAAACAGAGAGGGATAATTTATGCAATCTTGAAATACATGGATATTTTTCATATATTTCTTCCACATTTGTTTTATGAATTGTAAACTTAATCAGAATGTGTTTTCTTCCTGCTTATTTTCTGGGTACCATTTGCCATAGAATTCACTCACCAAAGTCAGGTCAGCCCCTTTCTCTCTGCCGTGGACAATGGAATATGGCCAAGTTCATTGGCGGTAATTGGAAAATATTTCAATGATTTACAGGCATGAGCACGTTCTCAATTTGGGAAACTCGGAGCAGAACTATTGACAGTGCTGCTGTTTGATTTCTTCCTGAGACACAGAGCAAATGATGCAAGGCACAAAGAGGGTGACCCCAAGCTTTCTCTCTTGACCCCACAGTCTTCTCACTGGGAGATGATCTCCCCAGGATTTCACTTCCCTTATCTTGCCATTGTGTCCACAGTGATCATCTCTCCACATGGTGTGCTGGAAAGGCCAGTCCTTTGTATTCGATCATCTCACAGATGAAGATTTCATAGAATTTCGTAGATTAATGTGAGTCATTTTTGCAGAAGGACTCAAACTGTTCCTAACCTTCTCCCCATCGATGAACAAAGAGCTGTCTGGAGAATGATCTCTTAGACCTCAACATGTGAAATGCTGTGAGGAGGAGACAGAAACGCAGCAGTAATGAGTGCATTGGAGAGCCTCTTGATCCACCTCAACATGAGCAGTTCACTGAATAACCCGTCTCCTTTGTTGGTGAGACTGTTGTCACTTCACCTCCAGCTCCCCACACCTGATTACTCACTCACTGCTGGTTCCCCTGGAGGGAGCTGCCCTCCCCAGCAGAATGTTTGCTTTTGCTCCTAAAGTAAAACTTCACTATTTTCTCATGTTGGTGTATGAGCAGTTATTTTTTTCCCCCCGAAGCTATCAGCACTGCATCTAAAAACACAGGGGAATTTCACTTTTTGGTAAATTTCGAGTTGTTAGCAGTTACACGTGAGCTGCCCTCACGGGTCTCTCACTCTCCTTTTCCACCAATTGTTCAAGCCCCGTGTCCACTCTTCTGTCAAGCAGGGACCCCATTCTCCTGGAGTTTATTCATAATGTGCTGATAGAAACTGTGCCTGGCCCACCCTTCTGAGAATGCTGTGCCTTTCCTAGGGCAAATCCCTTTTCTACACGGGTAGCAACACTGGGGTCCTTATGCCTTTCATGTTTCCCTGGGCGCTCTTGGCCTAATCTCTCCTGGGGCTTCCCCAGGCTCACCTCCCAGTCCCACGTGTGCTCTGGTGGCCCCATGGGACCCTGGGAGCTCACCCTGCTCTGGCATCTTGAAACCTGCTTCTCTGGGCCACAGTCATTTTATAGGAAAGAGCACATTTATATCACCCTTCCTCCCTCCAAAACACAGGAGTCTGACCTGTACATTTAATAAAAGTTTCAGGCTCACGGGTAAGAGAAACGCCACACCAACAAGCTTGTCATTCCTTTAGAAAGAGTGGCTCGGGTGAGACACACAGTTCTCCCTGCAAGACGTGGCTGCTCTCTGCACTCTTTTTCTCCTCACTGGTATTTTTGCCTAATTCTAGATGGGACTTTGACACCCTATCATACGGCAGCAACATCTCTCAGCAAATGTTTAGCACTGGACAACATGTCTCCAAGAGAAAGCAAATACCTGATTTCCTTAAAAAACAAAAAGAGGGCCTGCCTGGTGGCGCAGCAGGTTGAGCCCAGCTCTGTGGAGCATGCCTGGCACTGCAGCGCAAGTTCAGTTCCCAGCCAGGCGAGAGAGGGGACCCACATGATGCAGCAGACCTCTCTTCCCTCCCAGGCTGCTCCCCTCAGCAGTGTATTTCAGTTGATCTGCCTGTTCTGCTCCCCGCTCTGACTTGGTGAATCCTCTCACCTCCCACAACTCTGGATTGTGTATCCTAGCTCTTCTATGCATAAATAAATAAATATTAAAAAAAAGAAAAGAAAAAGAAAAGATGAAAAGATTTGGGCCTCCCTGGAGGTGCAAGGGTTTAAGCACCACAGTATGAAGCTTCCACGGCCACAGCAGCGCGAGTTCAATCCCTGGCCAAGGAACTGACCCACATGGAGCAGCAGACCTCTCCTGCATCGCCTGCTGCTCCCCTCAGCAGTGTATTTTCAGTCGATCTGCCTGTTCTGCTCTCTGCTCTGTCTCTGGTGAACCTTCACCTCCCGCGACTCTGGCCTATACCCTAGCCTTTGTATGCATAAATAAATAAACCTTTAAAAAAGAAAAAATAAGAAGACTTAACTGCAGTGTTTGTATTTCCTCTCCAAATATGCTCAGGCTAGTGCTTTCTGGCTAGTGCTGTGGAAGAGGCAAAGGAAGACTCTGCTCTTGAAAACAGCTTGGGGAGCCAAATGCCTGTGGGAGGCGGCCTGGAGCAGGGGCATCCATCTTCTCTGGGCAAGGGCTGGACAGAAGGCCCATGGGGCTGATGCCCAAGCTGAGCTTGTCCCTTACCTCGTGTTTGGGAGTGTGGCTCTGCTGCCTGCTCCATCACGTCCACTCATCACTGCCCTGTTGTAGGTTCTAACAGATCCTGACAACCCAGAGAGCATTACCCAAGCCCCCTTGAGACAGGCTTCCTAAGCACAGTATTTGAGACGATGTGGCTTTCAGTAGCTTCTCTTTTATTCCAAGTCATGCGGCGTGGTCTCCATGCACTTGGAGTCACTCCGTCTGTCTTCTGAAGGCCAGGAATGAGGCATCTTGTCTGATTTTATTGGCTGAAACTTCCACCGCCACGTTGGACAGAGGCAGTGGCCACACTTGCCTTATTACTGCACTTGCCGTCAGTGCTTCCAGGTTAGTAAGTAGCTGCCAGACTGCGTCCCATAGAGTATGTACTCACATGTGCATGAGTGTGTGATCACACATGATCATCTGAAAGAGCTACAACCCCGGTTATGATATTTTGAGTTTTAATGATAAATAGATATTGACTATTGTAAAAGGCTGGTAGAGATAATTTATTCTATTTCATTAATTCTTTTCAAAAGGTGAGGCAATTAACAGATACCCAAATATTAAATCACTTTTCACTTTTTTTGTTTAACCACTTGGTCATGATAATCATACCCTTAATATGGTGGTAGAGTCCACTTAATAACATTTTATCTATTGGTCTTGAGTTGATATTCATAAAAGCTCTATGTTGGACTATAGCTTTATCATTTTGCATGTGTCCATCATGTTCTGGAATCACTGTTATTTCTGTTGAAAAATCAGGAACAATGTAAATCACCCTGAGTCTATTTGGACACACACACCTGCATGGATTCTCGCATACAATCACCTGCCCTGGAATTCCTTGGTGCTTTCTCTAATTTCCTGATAAGCCCACAGATCACAACTCAGGGAGTGGCTGGACCACAATTACCTAAAATCTTCTTTCTCCCTCCCTGGAGAGAAAATACAGGACAGAAGCTAATCCCTGAATTCTCCTGTATGTGTCTCTGTCTTTTCCATCGTGCTGAGGTAGTGCACGCCACCCCTTATTGCCTAGACCTTCACTGCCCACCATGAGGGGTTAGTGCTTAGAGGATGACAGCTGGGCCTTGGTGTGTGACTTGGAGAAGTGACAGAAAATGGACACCCATTGAAAGAAATTCCCCAGGCACACAGGGTGAAAGTGTTCCACAAAATTCTGTCAAGGCTTTCAATGTGAGGACTTAGTTTTTAAGATTTCTCACTATTTGGGGGAAGCAAGAGCCTCAGAGCCTTAAAATACACGGTTTCTGGTTTGGTGGGAGGCGGGGGAGCCCCAGCGTCTGTGTTGCCACCAGGTTCCCAGGACCCACTGACGCTCAGGGCCTGCCTGACACTGAGACTCTGAGATGCTGAGACGCTGAGACAGTTTTACAGGCAAGAGTCTGGGTCTCACAAAACAGGGAAGCGGCCTCACCATGGCCAAGGGGAGGCAGGACCCCCGCATTGGAATGTCTGGGCTGTACAAGCTCAGCACATTCGGCTTCTCACCCTGACAGTGCCTGGTACCCGCCATGCCACACCTGCAGTTCTCAGGAACCATTCATCAAGTTAATTGTCAACCCGTGTGACATTCTGCCCTTGTAACACTATCATGTAGATTAACCTTAGTCATTTGCTGGCAAGTCTGGCCCTGTGACTGTTATTCCTTAGGCCTATCTCAGACCAAGTGCCATAATCTGCCCTTGAGACACTGATTTTCGGTTAACCTTCAACCAGCTGCTCACACTCTCTGCTGTCTTCAGCCATAGATAGGTTCATTGGTGGTGGGAAAAGGAAGTGGAGACCAGAACCCCCACAGGGTGTCAGGGCACAGCTCCTGACAGAGGAGCGGAATTGCTGGTAACAGGGCAGAAAGTAACATTTCCTTGAGGAGGTTTGGATTTCTAAGTAATGTTTACCTTGATCTGTAAGAAAAGCCAAATCAGTTTCAACAAGTGTATTGGTGTTTTCTATGCAGTTTATTAATTTGGCCTCCCCAGCAGCTGAGGGCTTAGAGTATCGTGTCCACATAGTGGAACAGCACTTGTGTTAACATACTCCATGAATCACAATAAAATTCTTCTGGCCGGGGACTGATGGATCTAGCATCTTACTTCTCTCGCCCCTGGTTGGTGACAAAGTGCAACATGAAAGTGGAGTGCCTGACCTGATACTTGGGTGAGCTTTGGGGCTTGGAGGTACCCTAGAAGCTGAGCCCAGTCCTGAGCAGCTGCCAGCACAACCTGCTGCTGCTGCTGCCCTGGTGTCTGCAGCCAGGGCCCTGACCCTCTCCTCTGATCCAGCTCATTGCTGCTGCACGGGGCCTCTGGCTCCCAACCTGGGGCTGTGCACAGTGGGTCAGCCCCCCTCCTGGGCAGGGACACCCACCCCCCTGCAGTGCAGACCCCTGCCTGGGGACTGGGCGGGGCTTCAGTACAGGGCTCAGGCCTGCTTTCCTCTCTCTGCCTTCCCTATATGTGGCTGAGGTGGGGACTCTGAGACTGGAGAGAGCGGCCAGCACGTCCCACCTCACCTCTGCTGGAGGCTGATGTTACACAGGTCCCAGGTAGAGCCTGGACAGTGCTGCCAGGGGCCCCCTCGGGGAGCTCTTCTCTCCTCCATGGAGAGAGAATAATAAGAGGTCACCTGATTTTGAAATTGATGCTAAAAGGCACCTGACTTCTGTCTTTCTCTTACCAGAGGAACATTTTTCACTTATTTGGGATGGGATTGATAGATGGGGGGAAGAGAGGAGATTCTAAGATACTCCATCTCTTTAGTATTCCCTTGTGTCTCCCCACTCTCTACCTCTCTCTACACTCTGGCACTGTGACCTCCATTGTGAGTTGAAGAGATTCCATGTCTCAGTGATTGGCACTTAGATGGCAGTCCCCATCTTCTGCAATTCCATAACAACAAATTACAACTTACTAATTTCATCAAATAACTCTGTTATGGTTGGGTTGGGATTATACTGAATTCACTCATCAATGAGGGAGAATTGCAGGGCCCAAAAGTTGAGTCTTGCAATCCACAGACCCTGATTTTAAGTCTTGGTGACATCGGCTATTTTTTGTGCAGACGTCATGCACATCATTCCTTAGTTATTTTCAAGTGTTTTAAACTGTAATGCTCTAAAATGTAGTTTCCCATTCTTCATGGATGTAAATAAAAATGCACTCAAGCGACATGTATTAACCTTTCCTCTTGCTATGAATACCCCCACCGATTCTTCTACCAGCTTTGTCACAGTGTTGTCTACACACGTGATCTTGTCATCTGCAAACAATGGCGGTTTCTCTTCTTCCTTGCCATCGTCTTCCTTTTTCTTTCCCTATCTTGTCCTATGCAAAGAAAAGGTCTCCAAGACATCACTGAAGATGAGTAGAGAGAACTGGCCTCCTTGCCTGTCATCTAACGTTACATCCCAAACGCCCAGCCTGTCACTGTGCAGTCGGGCATTTTCCCCTGATGCCCTTAATCAGGTTGAGGAAGTGGCTTTTTCTTCCTAGTTTGATGAGAGGTTTGACTGATGAGGGGCTGCTACATTTTATCAAATGCTTTCGCTGGCATGAGATATGATTACAAGTCTTCTTTACACTGAGATGTGAAATAGGCGATCAACAAGTGTTAAACTAACCATGCATCCCTAGCTTAGTCCTCTTGTCATGTAGGATTTTCTATCTACATTGCTGCATTTCTTTTAAAGGCTTGTCTGCCTCCTACGTGGGGATGTTGGTGTGTGGTTATCTCGTGCTGTGGCTGCTCTGCTCCTGGTCTCAAGATGTTGGGCCGCAAGCACTGAGTTTGGGTGTGTTCCCTTAGCTCCTGTTTTGTGAATCTGTGTTAGCCTGATGTTATGCCGTTTCTTCCAGATGTGTTCAGTAGAATACAGCACTGATTTCGCCTTGCTCTGGATTCGAGTTTATTGGCGTGAGGTTGTTCATTGGAGTGAGGTTGTTCATTGGAGTCTGCCACTTCCCTTTAATGTGGGAGGTTTGCAGTGATGCTCCCGCTTCTGTTCCTGGCAAGGGCAATCTACATTGTTACCACTCTTCTTTAGTCACATAGTGGCTTTCCAATTTTGTTGATAACTGTCATGAATTCAGTCTGGATTTCATGTTTTTTCTCACTGTTTTTCTATTTTCCGTTTTTTCCCATGTGTTATTTCCTTCATTCTCTTGACCTGATTATCATTTTGATGTTCCTTTTGTGATTTTTTAAAAAAGATTTATTTATTCATGCATACAAGAGCTGAGGTACAGGCCAGAGTCATAGGAGGTGAGAGGATTCACCAGAGACAGAGTGGGGAGCAGAACAGGCAGACTGACTGAAACACACTGCGGAGGGGAGCTGCGGGGGCGAGGTAGGAGAGGTTTGCTCTGCCATGTGGGTCCCCTCCCTGGATGGAGGCAGGGATCGAACTCGTGCTGCAGTGGCTGCGGTTCGCCTCATAGTGCGTTGCTTAACCTACTGCGCCACCAGGGAGGCCCCCTTTTGTGATTTTTAAATGTTGTATCACAGATGATAAATAACGCAAACCTCCTACTCAGCTAAGACAAGGCGGAGCCTGCGCTTCCCTCTCTACGTCGCCCCTCAGGACTGCAGCAAAGTTTCTCTTCCTGCCTCCTGTGGCCGAGCTGCGTTTGCCTTTTCCACTCAGGAACTGAGACATCATTTTCACTTAGGTTCTCTTGCTCTAACATATTGTTTTCCTTATTGCTCGTGCATGATTTACTGTATTGCTTTTCCCTCCATTATGGGGAGCTTAACCTGTGCTTACAGGAAAAAGACTAACCGCACACTATTCCTAGAGAAATGGGTGTCTCCTCTTAGCTAGCTTGAGAGCTGTTAGCCATTTGCGTTAAGTACCAAAGTCCTATAAAATTCCAGATAGAGTCTCGGTAATGGGTAATACTGGAAATTCAATCCGTTTATGAGACAGAGTCTCTAGGGAAATGAGGCCCCCGACAGCATTCACAGAGCCCGTCCCTGTGGGGATGGTGTCATGTATCAAGGTTAACTACTCCAAAGAGTCCTAGTACATCTCATGGAGTTTGGACCCATGTTAATTACCTCATGATAAAAAAAAAAAAAACTAAACAAACTTAATTACCTCATGATTCTACCAGACCATTTCAAAGATGCACCCTGACAACAGCAGCTCTGTCTCCCACATCACCTGGAGGAAGGAGCAGAGGGGGACCTGTCTGCCCTGAGACCAGCCCGAAGCCCTGGGGGGGCAGGACATGTGTGCTGAGAAGGGTGCCCAGGGACCCAGGGGCATCGATTCCTTGGTGACTCTCTTATGTTGACAGAAATTTTTCAAGAACTTCACAGCACGACCCATATTTGGGTCCTTTCTGTAGGACCTTTGCATGATCTAACATGACAACCTCTATGTATGGCTACCGTGTACAACAGCTCTATCTGAAAGTTATTGAAAGTCTATTGAAAGTTCTCCTAATTCTGCTAACTGAGGAGGGGACAGGTACCTTCATGAGCAACTTCAGACAGCTCCTTTCTCCTCCTCTTTCTCAATGTCTTGGCTTTGTTTTCAGACTCAGAAAAAGAAACTGGACCAGATTCTCTAGGTAGGTTTGGTGTGGGAAGAAGAAGGGGGCAAGTGGGTGGTTGTGAACGGGCACCTCTCTCCTGGGTCTGTACATGCAACCTTCCAGCACCCCTGATTCAGTCATATTTATGTTGGGGGTACTTACGACGTTTCTGTATCTTAGCTATTATACACCAATTAACATAGGTATCCAAATTTTCTTTTGAATTAATATTTTGTGTCCTCTGGGTAGATCCCTAGGAGTAAAACATATTATAGCTCCATTTTTACTAATTTGAGTTAATATCCACACAGCTTTCCAAAGTGTATACTATATCTTCTTGATCCATTCTTCTGTTTTTAGACATGTAAGTTGTTCCCATATCTTAGCTGTTGTAAATAGTGCTGCAATAAACAAAAAATATGAAATGTTTATGGAAGGGCCATGCTAATTTTCTCTAATCATCCCAATTTTAGTATATGCTGCCAAAAAGACACTGGCATTTGTTTTTAAATACTCTATATTGGCTAAAAGAAAGGAATAAAAGTCCTTACTTCGTCTCATTTGTCTCAAATTTAGGGAAAATGGAGTGCTGTATTCCTCCACCTGTGAGTATTTGCTTATTTTCCCAGCAGTCATGTTCATTGCCTTTAAGACATTCTCCTTATGATAATAATAGAATTTATTGACTAGTAGTAAATTCATATATAAATTTCCTTCTACATACTTACAGAACAGAATATAATGACTTGAGTTGTTCTTTTCAATCCCAGAGATAAGGTTCTCAGTGAGGACACATTATTTTTCTGATCCTTTGGAGTCAGAGTGCTGTGAAGGGTTGAGACTTTCATCTTAATGGGTGATTTATTTGGCAAACCTGAAATGTCTCCTTGATTAAATTATTTTTTCCCATTGTAGTATTTTTATTTTTTAATTACTTAATTAATTTATATATATTTTACATCAATTATAGGGCCCATGGAATTCCCACCACCATTTCACCAGCGCACCGTCACCTCAATTCCTTTTGCTCTTTCTGCCTTTATCCCAGGTCTTCTACCCACCTCCCCACCCCACAAAGTGCCTTTGATTTGTCTTTGTCATTTTGTTCTTATTGCATTTTTATTTTATTGTTATTGTTCTTTTCCTTGGGCCCTTTTTTTCCTTTATATTCCTCCTAAAAGTGAAGCCATCTGATATTTTTCTCTTGCCTTCTGACTTATTTCGCTGAGCATAATCCCTTCTAGCACCATCCATGTTTCTACAAATGACTCCAGTTTATCTTTTTTGACTGCTGAATAGTGTTCCATCATGTATATGTACCACATCTTCTTCTTTTTTATTTTTTAAAGATTTATTTTTTATGCATACAAGCACTGGGGTACAGGCCAGAGGTGTAGGGGTGAGAGGATTCACCACAGAGAGCGGGGAGCAGAACAGGCAGATCGACGGAAGTACACTGCTGAGGGCAGCAGCGGGCACAGCAGGAGAGGTCTGCAGTGCTATGCGGGTCCCCTCCCTGGCCAGCAGTAGGGATCCGCAGGGATTGAACTCGTGCTGCAGTGACTGATACTTGCTTCACAGTGCGTTGCTTAACCCACTGCGCCACCAGGAGGCCCATCTTCTTGATCCAATCATCTATTTTGGGGCATTTAGGTTGTTTCCAGGTCGTACCAATTATAAATAGTGCTGCAGTAAACACAGGGGTGCAGGTGCTCTTTCGGATCAGTGTTTTTGTGTCTTTTGTGTTTGTGGTCACGTCCAGCACTCTTTGTTTTGTCTTACGGAGTTTTTAGATGTGTCACTGTTTTCCCGTTTCTTCCAATCTTTATCCTCTCTTCTCCTTTATCCTGAGCTTCATGTTCCAGGTCTGTGGGTGGGGGATGGGGAAAGGGGTCAGGGTTGGTATCTTTCTTTCCCCCTTACCCTGTCGCTCTCACCGTTCCCCTGTTTCTGTTGGGTCACCAACTGTGTCCGAATCAGTTTTATCAGGAAGTTGCTGTAATCTGTCCCTTATGGGTCGTCTTTACAGGTGATTTTACTCTTGGCATCTTTTCACCGCCTTGTTGGTTCTCACTTTCTCTCTATTTCTGCTTAACCTGCTTTCTCTCAGCTCCTAATCTCAGGCAAGGCAAGAGGTTTGGCTGGCGCGCATACCCCACTGCTCACCCCTGTCTGCTTAAGCTGCTTTTCCCCAGTTAAACTCAGAAGTCTGGGGGGCACCTGATCTGCAGCTGCTTGCCTTGTGGTAATGGCGTCTGGCGTGTGCTCTCCCACCGCCCTGGCGGTTTCCCTGGTTGCAAGGTCCTCTCTCGGGTCCAGGTATCAAGGACATGAATGCTGGCTCTGGGACACCTTCCAGTTCACCTCTGTCTGCGCGAATTGCCCTCTCAGTGTTCCACATAGAATTTTTGTGGGTCTTCTAGCCCAGAGCTCCCTGCCTCTTGTGTTCTTAATTTTAAAAGAAAGGGTGTACATGTGCATGTGACTGTGTGTGCTTGTTGGGTGAGAAAAAGTGATTATGTTGATGTGTGCAAAAATAGATGAGAATAGAGGTGACTATGTGTGAGACGTGGCGAGAAGTGAGAAACTGTCCATATGCGTGAGTAGCTAAGGGATAAAGTAATGGGTGATATGATGGGCTCACAGATGAAGAACAAAATAATTGACCATGTATGTGAGATCATTCAGAATGAGGTGACTGAGTATGTATGAGTTTGGCTCAAACAGGAATGAAGTAAAGGCGTGCATATCTGTGTCGAGATGAGAAAGGAATGACTAGTGTATGGACATGATTCAGTGAGATGTGAAGTCATGATATGTTGACATGTATGGGTATGACAAGGTGAGAACGTAAAAGATCGTATTTGTGTGTCATTATGTGAGAAATGATATATGTGAGTGTGTATATGGATATGACTAGGTGAAAAAGGAATAGAGTAACTGTGTGTGAGAAAGAGCGAGAACAGTTACTGAACGTAGAAATAACTGTATGTAAGAGTGTCACTAAGTTCACCTTCCTTTTTCCTCTCCTTCCTCCTTTTCTGTATTTCCCTTATCTCAGCTTGTCCTCACTACTCCTTACCTTTTTTCCACAGGATCCAATGTAGTCCTAACACCAAGCTGTTAGGTGAATGGATAAGCAGAATGCGTAGATCCCAAAATCTCGGAAATCTCCATATGCCTCTTTCAAAAGGACTTGCTGACTATTTCCCCCTCCCCTTTGCAGACCCTCACCCACCTCCTCTTTTTCCCCTCTTTGTATAAATACCCCTGCCCTCGGTCAAAGAGCAGGATGGGGTCTTTCAGACACGAGTCTGCTGCCTTCCTCAGTTTATCGACAGGATGAGGAGGACCACAAGACCACCCTCGGGCTCCAGGGCCTAGTGAAAAATTTGCAGGCCAAAGCAAAGGCGTACACGAGGCAGACAGAGGAGGTTGTAAGTGTGGAAGTTCCTTGGAAGCACCCAGGCCGTCGCCAACCCAGAGGATCTCCGACCCCAAGCTGGATTGCATCCATTCCTGTTTCTAGAGCCTGAGGCTCGGATGGCAGGTTCTAAACACAGGCCTGAAGCCCCTCCTCCCTTCTCTGGTCTGTAAAGGTGCCCACCTTCTGTGCCCTTCGTGCCTCACCCCACGTGGCCCTACACACTCTAACCCTGTCCTCTGCCTCCGCCCACTTGACTTTTCTCCTACCCCAAATCCCTGACTCACTCCATCCACCTCAGAACATTAGTCCTCCCTCCTGGTCTTGCCCTGGCTTCAGCCACGCCCTCACCACCTCAACTTATCAAGTGGCCCTCTCTTAGACACCTCCGCCTAGCCCACATCATCCCCCACACCTCATTTCCCTAGTCCCCAGTTCCTGGCCTTCCTCAGGCCTCCCTAACTCCCATCTCTTTTCCATCCTGGTTGCCCTTGATCAAACAGGCGAGACCAACAAGGAGGGAACAGCATAGGCTGAAACCAGTATTTCCCTAAGGAACTTCCAGGATTCCCAGCACTGAGGGATGTCAGCTGCAGAGACTGAGTAGAGAAGGAGGTGGGGAGGGGACAATCTTCTTTTTTAGGAAAAAAAAAAAGTTGGGGGATCTCTGGGTTCAGTGGAGTTGAAATCATTGCTTTACTTCAAGGATTTCTCTGCTTTTGCTGAGAACTCTGTAATGAACCTTCAGCTCCCATTATTCATGGACCCAGGAATGTTTTCATTATACACAGAGCATCCCACAGAGTAATTTTCCAGGAACAAAATTTGGGAGATCCTGTTCCAGATGAAGCACAAAGCACATGACTCAATCTCCTGTTGCTTTTGCTCTCTGACCAGGAGGCTGACAGCCTAGGCCTGGCCTTGGGGAAGCAGATCTGAACTGGCTAAACTGGGGTGGGGAAGCTGGGGGAAAGGGAGACTGAGATTGGTGTCACAAAATTTGCAGGAGAGCTTGGCTTTAGTAATGTCAGAATACTAAATAATTACTGAAGAAAGGATGAATGAGAATCTTTCCTATCTAACACCAAGTAACACTAACGAGAGTAAAATAAGAAATTTTTGTTCTCTTTTTGGAATAAAGGCAAGGGAGTAAAGATGAGGGTTTCTCACTGAGGTTTCTTCCCCAGCATCTGCATGACCAATTTCAGCTGATAGCCAGAAGCCAATGCCAAGGCCTTAGGCTCTCTGGCTGGGTAGTCTGGCCCTTCTCTCTCTCTTGCAGGTAAAAAGGGAGGCAGAGGGGATCTTGCCACGGGTCTCCCCTTAGAGGAACAGAGAATGCATGGAACTGAACCTTGGGCCCCTGTCTCGTCACATCACACTTCCCAGAAAGCCTTGGAAAATCAGAGACTGTCTGCTTTTCTCTGAACCTCAACACAGGGTTGAAAGTCCTGGTACTGTAACAGGATGGTCCCCAGAAAAAGGGCAGATTCCAGGTTCCCCGCCCCACCCAAGGCAGGGTGGACCTGAGCAGGGAAGAGGAGAAGCTGGAGAAGAGAGACTGGAGGAAAAAGGAAGCAGGATGGAGAGCCAGAAGGAGACCTGGAGGAGACACATGGAGCAGAGAGACATGTGAAGAAGCTGCATGTGCTTCTCATGCCTGGACTGATTGAAACAGACATGAGTGAGACCCACGAGAAAGGTGACAATGCAGCTTTTATCTTGGTTTTGAGTTTGCTCTTTTCCTCCCAGGCTTGTCCGGCTGTTTCTGACCCTGTTCTGCGGGTCCCTGCTGGAAGGTGCCTTAGACTGTGGCAGGCTTTTGGGCCTTGCTTTGAACCAACCGTTTTACCCATGAGGGGATGGGTAATTTGGGGTGTTAGATTTGGAAACTTTATTCTTTGTCTTGTCTGTATTGCACACTAATTGTATTAAAGTTCCTTTCCTTAAAGGTCTTGTATGTTTTGTCTTGATGTGGTGGACAGCAGAACCTATTTAGAACAGGCAGGTTTGGGGGTTTTGGGCTTCCCCTTTTCCTGCCCTGTACCAACACCACCCACTTACACCAGGGACTTGCTGAAAGTTTCCTCTGGGAAACTTTCCCCATTATGCAGTACCGCCCACATTGAAGGGAGTGTGGCTGTTGAACTAGCCACTGCTGCTGCTGCTGTCATTTTCAGCTTCAGGGCCACCTCCCCACCAGTCCCAGACTCAGCTCTGGAGTCTGGGGAACAGTGTTCTATCCCTGGCTGTTGAACTAGCCACTGCTGCTGCTGCTGTCATTTTCAGCTTCAGGGCCACCTCCCCACCAGTCCCAGACTCAGCTCTGGAGTCTGGGGAGCAGTGTTCTATCCCTGGCCACAGGCCCCTTCAGAGCAGAGCTTTGCTGCCACCTGCTGGCTGTGGAAATACACACCTTTCCATTAGCAAGTGAGCTAAAGACTTGACATTTCCAAGTGACAAGCTGACCTTACAAGGTGTCTTTCAAATCCAGCAAGAGCAGAAAGCTGGGCCGCTCTGGGAAGGGCGGCATCAGAAATTGTGACCAGGAACCCTAGGGACTAATGGCTGATGCATGACAAGGGACCCCAGAAGCTGACCAGTGGATGCCATGTTGATTAGATTGGAACCACGGCTGGGGGACTGGGGTGTGGTTTTGAGGAAGTCATTTGGTCATCAAGCAGATAAGAAGTATCTGGTCAGCAGACTCATGTCCCCTGAAGCCCTAGGTGACATAAACACATCTTCACTTTAGCCACTTTTCCTCTTTGTCCTCCTACCCCAAGTAACTGATGCTGTGTGACTAGCCTATCACTAAAAGGCCAGGGTCTTGTTGTTCAGCAGCACCCTGCATTGTGCAGCCTGCGCCATGACTTCCGCTTTTCAGCGTGGTGTTGCCAGCACAAGTGGCACCTGAACAGCAACCTGGCACCCCACTTCCAAGCCCGGAGAAGGGACTTGGATGTCCTCTCAGCCTAGACAAAGGCTCCACAGACTCAGAGTCTGTGCGAGAGCGTTAAGAAGGTATTTTCAGTAGTGTCTTTCCTGTCTTATTTTTCTTCCAAATCAGCTTGGGAAAAGGCCCACAGACCTGGATTCTGTGGCGTTTTCATTTGTATCTTTCCTTTCTCTCTTAGAGTCGCGGGTAACCATCTCACACCCCACCTCCAGAGCACTTACAAAGAACAACTTAGAGCTCCTCTCCTAACCCAGGGATATGACGTATCTGATAAAGAGCTTACTCAGTTTTTGAAGACAATCAAAAACTATTGTCACAGGACTCCTCAAGAAGGAGTCTTCAATTTAGAAATCTGGGGAAATCTGGGAAGACAGTTACAGAGGAATTTAGAGATGACCCCTCCAGCTTATTTTAAAATATGGAATTTATGTAAATCAGAATGAAGCATGGTCCCATGAATTAAGCAGTCTGGGGACCTTAATAACAACTTTTTACTCAGCCCCTGGTATGCGACTTAGTCCCTGACAGGCTACATATGACCATGAGGCAGAATGGATCTGAGGGGCCCCATGAATACTGGCCCTTACTCCTTAGTATGCAACTATATGACTCACCTCTTGGTATGTAACTGCGTCATATCTGATCATGTACAGCTGTCAGTGGAAACCCACTGGAACCTTGTAGAAACTGTCAGTGTATATAAGCCCCTGAATTCCTACAAAGGGGGCTCAGCTTTGGGATACAAAACCCCTGAGTCAGCACCAGTGTATTAAACCGGCTTCTTCATAGCCCTGTAGTCCACGTTTCCTCTGTGCCATATAACAGGCTATTCAATCAATAGATGAGGAAGTTTTCATAAATCCAAAGAACATGCCATAGCTCAGACGGAGCAAGCACTCCTCCTCCACAAATAACTCTACTCAGAGAGAAGCGTCACTGTATGCTCCTGTGTCTGACCCTAATCACAACCTCTCTCCAGAGGCTCGTGCTGGGAATTTTTCAGTCAAGTAGAAGGTGCTACTATATCAACTATTAGATCTTTTGATAAATTCCAGGAAACCCTAAAGGCATTTCAATCTCAGCACCACTCTTATAAAAGTGGCAGTGACAAGATCTCTTGATAACCATTCAAAAAAGACACCCCTGGTATCCTGATGAAAAAAACTCACATTTAAATACTTTAACGAATTCAAATGTAGGGCAATGGCTAAGTCAACTGGCCAGCCAGGAAAGAGAATCTCACCTTTCCACTTGGAATCTCTGTCAATTAGCACTAAGACCCCTTCCAGGGGATACAAATATATTACATCCAAATGACCCGGGGCCTCCTGCATTGACTCATCCTCCTCCCCCTCCTGTGCCACCACTGCAGAATGGGTGTGGCCAAGATCTAGAAGCAGGACTACTGTCTCCAGCAGATATTTGAGCCACTCATTAAAAAAAAAAGTTTCATTTAAAAAAAAAAAGGAGGAGAAATACTTCAAGCTTTTCCGGGTAGTTATTTGAGGAAGCAGCCAAGGCCCCCAACATGACAGTTTTGCCATTTGCTCATTTTGGGAAAAAATAAATAGATGCAATAGAGAGGAAATGAGGTATAAAATGGATGAAAATACAGGGATCAACTGAAAATAAAAACAGCCTCTCCCTTTCAATAATTACTTAGCTGGGAAATAATATTCCACATTCAAATGACAAATGCATCCAAATGAAGTAAAAAACAAGACCAATTCAATCTTCTCCATAACATGCATGTAAACGCATCATGTGGAATAACGTCTGGAACTAGATTCTATGAAAATTGATCATCAAAATGGAACTGAGACTTTAACCCCTGAGCCACCAGAGAGGCCCCTATAATTTATCATCTTAAGAAATTTGAATATATATTAATGATTCTCTTTTGTTTTTCTGAAATTACAAAAAAAGGAATAAATGAGCCTATGTGTGGGGAATAATTGCATATACAGAGATACACAGGGACAAGAGTTGATCGATTCCAATTTCCACTTGCACAGCCACTGTCACCCTCAAGAGGAGAGGAGCCTACATTTTTTAAATTAAAGGGGACACTAACAAATAATCTTTTCCAGATCCAACCTGATGGTCTGGCACACCTCCCAGGAAGTCAATCTCAAGCCCTGAACAATGGTAAGTGAGAATCCCTGATGTTGCCGGGAAGCCCCTGCTGGAGAGCACAAGAGCCAGAGATGAGGGTCCCCTTGGACTATATCAGGACAAAGTGACACCAGGGCTTGATCCACACAGAGGACACACAGCCCTGCTGGGGTGTCTGCTGCAGTCAATGGTAAATTGCAGTGCAGATCTACCAAGGAGAAGACATGGTTTGTATATTATACTGAATGCACCTGTTTTCCCAAGCTCTGTGGTCAAATCTCTCACTCCTCAGTTAGTGTTTTGTTGGCAGTCTCCCAGCTGCTCTTCCTCATGACTTTGCAAAATGCTGAGTCTCTCTGTGTGCTCCTGCCCACTGTTCAGGGTGTGTACCCCCATCCTGCTGGGCAGAGCAGAGGTGTCCCCACAGGAATCTAAAAGCTACATTCCCTGCACTCTCACCTGAGCACCCACCCCAGTAGGAATCTGGGATCCCAACACCCCCATGGTGTCCGTCACAAGGAGCATTTACAATAGCCAAAGGTCATTAATTCTGAACTTCTCAGGCCACAGACTCTACATAATCAGAGACAGGAGGGACAGCTGTGGGACGGGGTATTCTAATGAGCTGAGCTTTTAAGCAAAGGGAGGAACAGAGGCGGGAAGAAGGTCAAGGCAGCAAGTTCTAGATCTCTGGTGTTTCAGGAGGAGCCCCGGAGCCCCTGACCAGCAGGGACGCTTACCAGCCATTCCCTCCCCTCGCTCCTCCTGCTTGTTTCCTTCTTCCTGGAGGCCACACGTCTGCATCTGGAGAAAATCCCTAGGGTCAGCACAGGCCCTTCAGTGCTCTGCCACCTTGATGAAATTGTCTAGTTCCCAGAAAATGAACTCATCCAGTTGATGAGTTGGTTGTAGTAATGATGTGGTGAGGATAATGAAAATGTCATGGCATGTATCAAAAAAAGTAGCAACAACAAATGTTGGTGAGGATATGGAGAAAAAGGAACTGTACTACACTGCTGGTGGGAATGCAAACTGGTCCAACCACTATGGAAAGCAGTGTGGCAATTCCTCAAACTACTAAGAATGAAACTCCCATACGATCTAGCAATCCCACTCCTAGGATCATACCCAAAAGACACAAAAACACTGATTCAAAAGAATACCTTCACACACACCCCATGTTTATTGCAGCACTATTTACAATAGGTAAGACCTGGAAACAACCTAAATGCCCCAAAATAGATGATTGGATCAAGAAGACGTGGTACATATATATGATGGAACACTACTCAGCAATCAAAAAAGATAAACTACAGTCATTTGTAGAAACATGGATGGAGCTAGAAGGGATTATGCTCAGCAAAATAAAGAAGAAGGCAAAAGAAAAATACCAGATGGTTTCACTTCTGGGAGGAATATAAGGGAACTAAATAAGGGACCAAGGAAAATAATAATAACAATAATAATAATGAAAAAAATAACACAACAAAAACAAAAAGACAAGAACAAACCAGAAACAGTTTGTTTGGTGGGGAGGGAATGGGATGAGGGCAGAAAGAGCACAAGGGACTGAGGGGATGGTGCACTGGTGAAATGGTGGTGGGAAATCCATGGGGACAACAATTAATGTCAAATATATATAAATAAAGAAAAAAATGTGGCAATTATTGCTGACATCTTGGTACTGTTCTTGGGACTTCATGTTCATGAATCACACCTTATTCCCAGACATGTTAGGGCAGAAGGATCCTTAAAAAGAAAGGTGTAACTAAAGAAGTATAGGATTTGGATGCTTTGGTTGAAACCACCCAGTCTATATTCATGTTTCCATCTATGTTAAAGTTCTGGTATTAAGTACCTAGGTTAGAATTTAGATGTATATTTGCTATTTTTTAAAAAGGTAGTGAAAATGCAAATGGGAATAATAGACAATAGGTGAAACTGTTCATTTGACACTAGAAGATACCAATACTGTGCCCTGACAGAGTACCTTAATGAAGACAGGACCCCCACAATTGATGTGGGCCAGGTCTCCCATGAGAGAAGCATTGAGACCTTTTGCATCTGACAAGTTTGTCTCCTGAATTTTTAGGCAATGAAAGAACATTTGCAAGAAGAAAACATGGAAATGAAACACCAGGGGGTCAACAAAGCAGAGCAGGAGACCACCCTAATCCCTAATCCCAAAATCAAGGACTGCCTAATCCTTAGATCTCTAGACTCATGGAGAATTCTATTGCAGCTTAATTAAAGTCAGTTCTTTATAGTTATTACACAAGGCACTCAGGTGGAATTGTATTAAATCCCAATTAAGGTCAATTCTGTTCAGTTATGCCACATGGTACTCATGCACAACTCAGTGATCTTGATAAGGTACTCTCTGATACAGTTATTACTCACGGTGATCCTATAGAACTCAAGTCTGAGCTCAAGCAACTTCAGCTGTCGTAGTTATGATACATGGTGCTGGTGTAGACCTCTATTGTAGCTAATTCCACACATCAATTACTACAAAAGGTGTTCATGTGGAACTCTATTATAGTGTATTATTGGCAGCTCTATTATGGTTATTACACATCGTGCTCATGTAGAACCCAGTGGTCTCCATTAAGGACATTTCTGTATATTATTCATTGTGCTCATGTAGAACTCTATTGTAGCTCAATTAATTTCAACTCCTTTAAATTTATTACTCATAATGCTTATGATGAACTCAACTGTGAGTTCAATTTTTTTCAGTGATGTTGTACTAATGCAGTAGGTGCTTATGTATAACTCTATTGCAACTCAGTAAACAACACCTCAGTTATAGTTATTACACATGTTGCTCATTCAGAACTCCAGTGTAGTCAATGATAGTAACTCTATTAGCTTATTTCTCACGTGCCCATGTCTAAATTTATGGCAGCTCAATGAGGTCAGTATTACGTGGTTATTACACAATGTGCATGAGTAGACCATCAGGATTTCCATGTTCGTTCTATTCTAATTATTACTCATGGTGCTCACGTTGAATTCAATTGTGAGCTCAATGGCTCAATGAACATCACCTGAGGTAGAGTTCTAACACTCATGGTTCTCCTGTAGAACCCAGTGATCAATGAAGTTCAGCTCTGTTCTAGTTATGTTTCATTATGCTCATGAAGAACTCAATTGTGTGCTCACATAGCTCCAGCTCTGCTATTATTATACATGGTGCTCATGTAGAACCAATGATCCCAATTACCATCTACTTTATAATCACTATTCATGGTGCTTATGGAGCCTACATTTGTAGGCAATCATTGTCAGCTCTCTTCTAGTTATAAGGTGGTGCTCATGGAGAACTCAATGATCTCCACTGCTCTCAGCTTTTGTAGTTATTACTCATGTGCTCCCACAGAACTCCATTCTGAGCCTACTATTGAAACAGGGGCAATCCGGACAGGAGGATGGGATACCAGGATAGGCCAAAATGGTTACCCCACCTGCCTGGGCTCTCAGACAACATAGCCACCCAAAAGTCCTCCCCTCCCCACCCCACCTGTGCACATAGTTGTAAGAGACCTCAGACTCCAGCACAACAAGCGTGGGGTTTATTTTACAAACAGGGCAAACACAGAGCTCCCTGTAGACACTGGTGGCGGCTACCTCACCCAGACAGTGCTGACTGGAGGTACAAGAAGAGTCCCAGTCACCTGGCACCAGGAGCACCATGCCGCACTGGCCAGTAGTGACATCACTACTGGTCCCCCTGAGGTGGTGTCAGAGATAGCAGAGTTCAAGAGTTCTTTGTGACACTAGGCGCAGAGCCTTTAGTGCTCCTTTTGGCCAATGTCAGAGACAAGACTAGAGGCCCAGTCTCTAATAGGTCTTTGGCTTCTCTTCCCTCCTCAGAGGGAAGACGCTGTTTGTCAGCTTCTGGTCCTTTTCTTCTCTTTGTTTGGAGGCCAGGAACCGAGTTGGAGGCTGGAAGAGAGCATGGAGACTGGAACAGTCTGTACCTCTCGGCTCCTCTTCCCTCCCCAGAGGTCGGCTGCTGGATATTGGCGTCTTTCTGGCCCTTCTCCTTTTCAGAGGCCAGGAACGGTACCGCCCCTTCTTCCTTCTGAGGCTGGAACTGTCTTAGCTCCCTCCCACCCTGGCCTAAATCTTCTTTCAGGGACTCCGCGCCCCCCCACCACCCCTACCCCACCACAAGATGATTCGACTATTTGCAATCCTGTGGCTGATTGGATCATTCAGCACCAATTGCCTCATAGCTCACACCTGATTGGTCCATTCCATAGAAAGGTGGTCTCTGGGCTCTGGGGAGCACCCGCCACAGCTGACTTGTGGCCCGAGCAGGGAGAGAAGCACTGCTGCTGCTGACTGCTGCACTGGGGTAGCGGTTTCCCCATGCGTCACCACCAGGCCTGGCGTGCTCTTTACACAAGGTACTCTTGAGAGTTGTACTGACGCTCAGTTACCATCAGCTCTGTTCTGTCATTGCACACGGTGCTCGTGCAGAGCTCAATCATCTCAGCTAACATGCATGAGGACCACAGAGATCAGAGTGAGCGCGAGTCCCTCGGTCTGTTCTAGTTCCCACCCAAGGCGCTGATGCAGACGCTGCCATCACTCAAGGAGGACCGGCTCTCACAGTCATCACGCCTGTGTTCCTGGGGCCCTCGCTCGCGGGCGCCGTGAACATGATCTGCCATGGTGCTCCACAAGATGCTCGTGCAGGCTCGGTTGTGACCTCCGTGACACCAGCTCTGCTGTGCGTGTGATGGAGGTGTGCAGTCATCCTTGCTGAGCTTTGTGGTCATCAGACTCATGTTATTATCATAGACATGCTCTTGGAGCTATTGCTCCTGGGAGTATTCTCTGGGCTGCCAGTGAGAAAGGGTGAGCCAGACTTTACTGGAGTTGGTACTTCCATGGGGGAGATACACTCTGGAAAATAAACGCTTGCAATCATCTGCGGTTTGGATACAAGAGTGTGTTCACTGAGGGGTGGGGACAGCAGGTGAGGCAGCTGAGAATCAGGAAGTGTCAGCGAATGGTTGACGTTTGAGGTAACTTTGGGGGGAAAAGGCTTCTTCCAACCTGCAATTTACCACATGGCCATGTTGCCAATGCCCAGAACAGCTGCTGGAAGAGGTGTCTGCCGGCTTTCCAGAAGACGCAACTCCTGACAGTGCTAGTGGCTGCTGTGGGGGCGCTGGGTCTGGATCCCCTCCACGTCCTGGTTTAGATCCAGGTGCCTTGTGTGGCCCCACCCTCTCCTCCCTGACTCTGGGGCAGCACCTCTGAACAATGGCTTCCTCCTCCTCCAGTCCCAGCTGGATGTGGAAAGAGGAGGGTTTCTGCTGGGTCCGAGTGCCAGCAGGTTCCACAGTGTGAGGAGAGAGACAGATCCTGTAGCTCAGCCACTCCCATTGGCAGTGGAGTCTCACTGGTGGGAAGGAGGATGCGAGGGTGGCTGAGGCTAAGTCAGTGAGGACAAGGAAGGAAGAAGAGAAACAGCAGGGGCATCCTTGAGGGGTCACTGTGCCTCGGGGCTCACAGCCACGGCACAGTCTGTCCACACAGTGACCCCGTGGGCAGCCCCATCACCCCATCCCAAAAGGCAGCCTCGGACTCACGCACAGACCCACCCTATGCATGTGAGCCTCACCAAGGAGGCCCAGTGCTTTGACTCCTCTGGCATGGGACCTCAGTCTGGTGGAGAGCTAGGAAACCCCCTCCATACTCAATGCCTGGGCTTTGTGTGGGGCTGCAGGAGTGCCCCTGCGATTCAACTGACCATCACACTTCACATTCCTCTCTACCCCTGACGTGGGCAGCCCCAGTTCTGTCCTCCCAACTCTATAGCCACGGAAGAGCCAGCCCTGGGGCTTTTGCGGGGATTCCTGGGGAAATAGTGCTTTACTGGAGGCATTTCCTGTGGTTCATCCTGATGAAGTGCAAAGCGTCATTATCCCAGAGGAGTGATGGGCAGGAGAGATCCACGTGCTGCGCTGAGGTGTCCTCCTTTGCGGGGTCAGCTGGCCCTGCTTGTGTGGAGGGCCTGGGGCCCATGCACAGATGTGCAGGGGGTGTCCTTTGTCGGTCAGTGCTCCAGCAGCAAGGAGATGGCACCCTCAGGTCAGTCGATGTGAGGCTGCTTGAGGAAGTGACTCTTGAGAAAAGTGTGGGCAAGTAGAGGGGACCGCAGGAATCCAGCAGAAGTCCAGGTCCAATAGTTCAGACTTCCGGTGCCTTTTCTAGACCTGAAAATGCAAGCAGGGGTGAGGGGGCCCATTATTAGAGGTGGTGACAGATAAGACTAATTGGTGACTAGGGCCTTGACCTGCAGGGAGGCATGCAGGAAATAAACACCCTTGGCCCACTGTCCTCCTTGTGTTGGCTTTTCTACGCCACCCAAAGCCAGAGTCCAGGAAACATATTGCTCCCACCTTCCAGGAAGTCCTAGAGCATGTGGCAGGGACTGAAGGGTCAAACAACATCCCTGCTTGGGATGGTCCTGACTCTGGCACCTGGTTGAGAGGTGGGCACCCTGCTCGATCTTCTTGGGCCTAGGAAAGGACCAAGGAACCTCACAATGAGTCTCCTCCACCCTAGAGACATCGGGGCAGGGCACTCTTTGTGGAGGTGTTCAGCATCCCCAAATGGGACCCGCATTTCTTTCTCCCAGCCTGGCAGAGGCTGCTGGGATGATGAGAATGAAATCCGTAGAGTAAATCTTAGCACTAGCCCCACCCCCTGCTGCCAGGGCCATTCACTGGGACTCTGGCTGATCCCAGCCCCCTTTACAGACATCTGGCTGGGGTCGCCCAGCCAGGAGCAGCAGACCTGGGGGTCTGGCCCTGACACTATTTGGAAGGGTTACCAGATCCCACTGATGTGGGTTTGGAGAGTTTTTGGGTTCAGAGAGTGGGGTCCTTGGGTGACCTCTGAGAACAGTTCCGTCACGCTCTCCTTTCTGCGGCACAGTGACCATCCTCAGGACAGTTTCCCCACCAGGCAGACATGTAGTTATATCCGAGAGGGCAGGTTCATTTTCAAGAAAGCGAGGGGGGTAAAGTGTGCTTGCAGAGACTCAGGCAGAAGGAGCTGCCCTGAAAGGGCCCTATTTGATAACGGAGACGCTGCGCGGGTCAGGTGGGCCGTTGCTGCTTGCAAAGGGAGAGGGTGGGTGGAGAGAAGCACCTGCACAGCACAGGCAGGCAGGGCAGCTGCCTCTTGCCAGGGCAGAGACTCTGACGGATCTTCCCTCTGGGAGGGCCTCATTCCCTGTGGCACTGTTAACTGTCGGGAAATTAATTATTGCTGGGTTGGCGCCTAGACATCTTTCCTACATTGGTTTGAGGGGGTGGGTTTCAAAGGAGGACCAGTGGTTTTTGTACATTGGCCCCACCTCCATATCCCACCTCTGGTCTGAGCCTCCACCTCCACCTCCGGATACTGTACCTTTTCTACTATCTTGTCTAAAGAGCTTGTTTAGTGACTTTGTTCATCGTTCCTACTCCCACCTCCAGTTTCTGGCCTTGAGATGCCTTCTTCCCATATTTCTACTCTTGGTTTCCATCACATTACTGACCTTCACTTTCACACCTGCAAGACCAGGGTTCTGGCCACATGACACGATTCTCAAGGATACCTGTGGCTCTGAATGTCTAATTCAACACTTGGGAGTGCCAAGTCTTTAGTTCGCTGGCTTAGTGAAAGGTATGTCTTTCCCAGGCCAGGAGGTGGCAGCAAAGCTCCGTTCTGAACGGGCTGTGGGACAGGGCGGGCTCTGCTCTGCAGGCCCCAGAGCTCAGTCCTGGACTAGTGGGAAGTGTCCCTGCGGCAGGCGTCAGCACTCTCAGGGTGGGGGAGTGCCACGGACTCACCCAAATTTGGTTCCTCAGAACATTAGTCCTGTGGGGTGCTCTGTGTGTACTGAACACATTCCTGGGTCCATGAAGAATGGGAGATGCTACCTTCCGGAATACCTCTCCCACTCTGAAGGTTCGCTACAGAGTTCCTAGAAAGAGCAGAGAAAGCCTTGAAGTGAAGCAGAGAGTTCCACTTCACGCACCTTAGAGATCCCACAACTATCCCCTCCTCCTTCTCTGTTCCCCACCTCAGTCTCTGCTGTTGATACCACTCAGACCTGGGGACCCCTGAAGTCCTTAGGGCAATACTAGTTTCAGCCCATTCTGTTTCCTCCTTGTTCTCACCTCTTTGATTAGGGCAGCCATGATGGCAAAGAGTGGTGGGAACTAGAGGACAGAGGAAGGCCAGGGGCTGGGGACTAGGGAGATGGGGTCGGGGGCTCGGAGGAGGTGTCTAAGGGAGGCCCAGTGGGTGAGCTGAGGTGATGAGGGTGTGGCTGAAATCAGGCCAAGGCCAGGAGGGAGGACTCGTGTCTGAGGTGGATGGAGCGAGTCAGGGAGTTGGGGTAGGTGAAGGTGAGGTGGGTGGAGGCAGAGGACAGAGTTAGAGTGTGTGGGGCCATGTGGGGTGAGGCACAAAGGGCACAGGAGGTGGGCAGCTTTACAGACTAGGCGTGAGAGGAGGAGGCGTCAGGCCTGTGTTTAGAAGCTGCAAACTGAGCCTCAGGCTCTGGACACAGGAACGGACTCCGGTTCAGCGTACGGAATCCTCCAGGCCGGCGAGGGCCTGAGGTTGCTCCCAGGGACCTTCCTCACTTACAGCCCCCTCTGCCTGCCTTGCGTAGGGCTTCACTGGTGGCCTTGTTTGGGGGTCCTGGAGCCTGAGGACAGCCGTGCAGTCCTCAGCCTGCAAACAGAGCATCTCTATTAAGGCCCCCAATTCATGCTGCTTCTGTGCGTCTAATCCTAAGGACATTTGCAGAAGTTTTGAGTCCTCAACCTACTAGGTCATTTCCTTACCTTTGCATTTCAGACCCTGTCCTGAAATCCTACGTTATTGGGTGAAATAGGCTATCTTTTTTCAAAATGGCGTGGTTCTGAGAAAATGCCCCCACATCCAATCTCTCATGGAAGGCGATGGTTGCCTGAGCACCCACAGGCAGGATGTGGGTGGCCGAACCCTTCCACAGTGGTATAGTGACAGCTGCACCTGTGATAACCCAGTCTGCAGAAACAAAACACCAACAGCAACTGAAGCAACAGCATCTTGATTGCCCCCAGTCAGTGCATGGAGAGCACCTCAAGCCTTCTCGAGCTGCAGCATGTTTCCAGCCCAGCCCCGCCCCTCTGGAGCAGTTGGTCCACTCCCTGCCATGCTGAGCTGGGAGCCTCCTCTCCCACATACAGGTCAGCTCTCTCCCCTCCATCACTCATCCACACCACCCTGAAGACCGACCCAGCCCAGCCGCCCTCAGGAAGGCTTCCCTGACACCCCAGTGCTGGGAGGGGTCCTTGTTGATTCTGTCCCCTGCGCGCTGGATGGTTCATCTGTTTCTGTGCACAGTCTTGCTCGGTGAGCGCTGAGCGATGGAGACCAGACACGAAAGGAGCTGGTACCTCAGGGACCAGCACTGTCTCTAGAACAAAGTAAATCTCAAAGAGCATGTGCAGTTGAACTGCTCTGACAGGAAACGATGGGTCGTGCCAGGCCAGAGAGACTTCATATTCTAAGACTCTGGTATTTTCTGCCACGTTCCTCTTGATATTTTCAACGAGTGACAGACATTTGCTCATTAAATCTACAGCTCACTGAGCTGACTGAACAACACCTGGATGAAGTCATGATGGGGAGAGGGGCTTGAACTAGTTCCAGGGATCTTGATTCTTGATACAGAGCGTGACTCAGTTCATCCATGATTTGTCCCTGATATTTATATACTCTCAGGGAACTGAATCAGGGTTCATGAGAACTCACAGGAATACCAAACTTACCAGAGGAGACAAGAGCACGAATTTCTACTGGGGTAGCAGGAGGCAGTACTGGCCAGGTGATAAGGGACTACTATGTTTGGGGTTCAAGTTTTTCCCTGGGGGCAGTAGGCACCACCACTATCAAATTTGAATTTCTTTTTCTTTATTCACTCATTATGCCTGTCTCCCAGGAACTCCAAACTGACCTAAATCTGTCATGGTTCAAATACCGTCACCTACGTTTTGTTTATTATCTTTGCTTATATGATGCCTTGTTGCAAAAAGGGCTTCAGTTAGTTCCTTTTTTTTTTTTTTTGGAGGGTGAGGTGTTGTAGGATTATGCATGTCAGCATGACTAAGATAACTTATAATGATGTTTTAATATGAATTGTTACATTGTTTTAAATTGCCAGTGGAAAATTTCTAATTTTTAATGGAAATATTTTATCTTTCTGTAATTTCCCTTCCTTAGTGTTTTGCTGCACTTTGCTTTCCCTTCAGTCCTGTAAAGGAGGTACTACTGCTCAGATTTCACAGATCAGAGGGTGGAGCTCAGAGACTCAACTGTGGTTACAGAACTAACAAATGGTAGCAAGTCTTCTTGTTCCAAAGTATGTGCTTGCTCCAAAACTGAATTTCCATTGCATCCCAGGGTTCTGGAGTGGCCTGGGTTTCTGTGCCTGGGCGCGGATCTCTCAGAGCTGGCCCTGGGGAACTTCCTGGGTATGGGACAGCCACATGCAGAAACATGTCACCACTGGGATGGCCTGCCTGTGCCACTGCCATGGGTGCAGCCCAGAAGCCCAGGGGATGGGGTGCACAACTGTTTTTCTCAGATGTAAGCCTCTTGGTGACCAGGAAGAGCCAGAGTTGCCTTTGTGCTCCCAAAGCCAGTTTCTAACCCTGGTGCACATTAAGAGCCACTCGGCCCCACACCGAGTCCCTCAAGTACAGAACTGGGGGATAGCATCTGTGTTTTTCAGTGCTCCTTGGGTGATCTCAACATACTCCTAAGTTCCAAGTTTGTGGGAGATACCCAGAACCTGGTATGCAGGGATCCCTTTGGGGTAGAAAGATATCAGATGCTATACATACCCCTTTTCTACCACCAGTCCTGCAAGACCATGGCAGTTCTCACTCTGAAGAGATTGACCTTAAGCCACAACACATAGGAGGGTCGCCTTGGGTGGTCCAGACTTTATGGTGATGGTCTCCATCTAGCTGGGGACAGTGCAGCCCACAGGTCCACCTGCATCAGAGGGAACACTGGTCTGACTATGGGGCAGCGCTGTACGAGGACACATGGGCCCACCTGAACTTGCAGAGTGCAGCTCAAGGTTCAGATGAAGCATGACCTTTACTTCCTGGACTCACCAGAATTGGACCTCAGAGAAGAGAGTCCCAGTCAGATATCTGCTGCTTGTTGGTGCAAGGTTATCAGACAATCCCACTAGTGTTTGTTCTCCTCACAAGACTGAATCATCCTAACTCAGAACTGCTGAGGTTTTACAATTTGTAAATGTATAGTTTCTATTTTGCCACTGGTAATTTATTCTTTCCTAATAGCCAACACATTTACCAAGAAGAATCCCAGTTCTATTCTGGGAAATCAATCAAATAACCCTGAAAACAAGTCAAAGCAGTTTTGAATCACCCTCTTCTTTTTGCACAGGGGGTTCTAATCCCATGTTTCCCTGGGAGCTCCATTCCATTAGCCCTCCCCACTCTCCCTCTTGCTGGCACAGAAAAAAGGGGTGGGTTCTGTGGGTTACTTTATATGTTATAATCACTGAGAATTGTGGGGCACTCCTACTAGAGCGCTGCCACTCTCCTAATAGTGGAACCCACTTGCAACCACCTGCATCGCATGGACACCCTGAGCTAAATGTCATAGAGAACTACAGGGCTTGAAGTATGGGCCCCATGTGTCCCAGCGAGTGAGTCCTGAATTCTTTGGTTCTCAGACACTGCTAGATCTGGACACGAAATGAGCAAGATGCTCTCTCTGCTGCAGGAAGCCCAGAAAATCAGAAAAGACAGAAAATCAGACAAATGAAATGAGGATAGTGACAGTAGCACATCAAGGGTCCTAAGCACCCTGGTCCCCTTAGGTGGGTGGAAGTGGGGCTGCCATCAGAAGTTGTCCGAGAGGAGAAATGTCTGTAAGTCAACTAAGACAAAGACCAGGGGGAAGAAGGCTCATGAATGAAGGCCATGGAGGTGGCGGCGAGGCAGTGGTGATGGGGTGGGAGTTGCTAAAGTCAAGATCAAAATCCATGACTCTCTTACACATGTTGGTGTTTATAAAGCCACACTCTGCTATAATTTGGCTGGTCTTAGAAACTCAGGATAGGTTTTGGCCAAATTCATCCCTTTTTTTCATTACTCAGAAGAAAGGAGAGGATTTTTTATTTACTGGGTTAATTCAAAAACTATTAGGAAATGGGGAAAACCACCACATCAGGCACATATTTCATAACAACAGTCCTGTGAGATACCATTTTTCAGGAAATTGAAGATAACTTCAATTAGATGACATATCTTTATATACCATTAAGAAATGGCTGTGAGTTATTTTTAAGATTGATGACAAAAAGAATCCCTTTTAGAACAGTCAAGACCATTGTGGAAGGCAACAGTTGCCCTTGCATGAGCCTCATGGATGTGCATGTTGGTGTAGATGTGGCTTCATGTAACTTGCTTGTTGTGTGCACAAACCAGTTCCTTCAACACCAGCCTCTGTTGCTAGCAGGGCGGTTAAGGTTTAGCGAAAATGAGTGACTGTTAAGGGCCACATAATTATAGGAAGCAAGACTGGGGGTCCTGCGTGGCCAGGTGAGCTACTTCCCATCTCCCAGGAGAGGGGGCAGCATCTTCGTTACCAGTCTCAAAGACTCCCAGACCCATTTACTCCAAGATCACTGACAATGTTCATTCTTCACCAAAGTAGCCAGATCCCCGGTGAGCAGACACCACCTCTTCTGAACATCCTTGACCACCCTTACATCTCAGAGTGGCTCTTGCATCACTAAGCTGGTTCCAAGAACACTACTGCTCAGTAGCCTCATGGCAAGTTCTGGAGTCCCTAAATGTCTTCAGATATGATGTAGGGGAGACCACTGGCTGTACTAACCCCTGAAATTGGTAGGATGGACTGATACTTAAGGTTTGGACTCAAGATGCTAAGCAAGTCCTGGGTTTTGTGGCCGTTTGAATCACAAGGGCAGTACTGACTTCAGGGTCTGAAGATGAATTCCTTTTACAGGTCATGGAAAACATCAACCCCTAAAAATGAGATTGATGTTCTGGAAAAATCACTCAGCTTCAAGGAAACCTCTCCTGTGCCTGCACCTGAGGGTCTCCACACTGCCCAGAGAATTCTTTGGCTGCTTCGCTGAGAGTCCCTCCACATGGTCTGGCCTGAAGCTGACCAGGGCAACCTCCTGCCCAAAGTCTGTTAGACCCTGTAACAGCCTTCAGAATGGTTGTTTTCAAAATACTTTGGGCAAATATTTTATGTAATTTTGTAATAGCTGATGTCCTGGGAACATCAATATGCATAGGATAAATTTCCTGATTAAGTAGCTATTAATCTATTTTTAAATCCTGCATCCTTTCTGTTGAAAGCTATGAACTCTTTGCCCAGGGAGGGGGGGAAAGTATAGACCTAATTTTCAGCAATTCAATGATTGAACAGTATCTTTGGACAATGGATATACCATCAAGAATCCTCAATTTGTAGGGATGGCTTTTTTAGATTTCAGGAACAGCTTGAATAAATTTTTAGGGGGCAGATTGATATTCTACAATTTTAAGAGCGCTTTCCAATGCCTGAACTTTCCAGTACCGGAAACCAGGTAATATCCTGGGTGAAACTGCTAGAAGCACCTGGACGTTTCCACGGCTTGGGGGTGGGGAAAGCAAGAGGTTTTGATATGTCTACGTGAACCAACATCATATTTGTGATCCAGGAAGAGGTGCAAGCTTCTAGTACTGCAGAATTAGATTCTACTTAAATTTTAGTAGGGAAAAGTTCTTCCTGAATTTATTAGCTGAAACAGATTTTCAGAGTTCCAGTACTGTTTTCAACCTCTGTTTTACATATCTAGAGCCAGGTTCCCAGAACATATAGGCAACACTGAACATCAAGGGAGCAGCAGGTATAGCAATCCTGAAATAAGGGTTCCAGTCCAGAAGCCTCCCTTGCCAAATCTGGCAAAAGGAGGAGGCCCTGATCACTACTTGGAAGAAACCTAATCTTCCTGAAGTTATAAAAGACTAAGTGAAAGAGGCCCCAAGACCTGAGCAGTAAGGTTCATAGGACCATGCAGATTCTCAGGCATAGCAACAAAACTGAGGTTGGGTGCCAAGATTTAGTGACATGATGTTGGCCTTTGCTAAGGGCCAATACAGGCAAAGAGACCAGCTGGAGAAAATGGACAGGAGAGACTTAGGTGGGCCATGGTTATGTTGGGAGGAAGCCTAACCTCAGAGGCAATGAAATGAGTGAAGGGCTGGCACTGGGGATAAGCCTGGCACCTCTGAAATTTGGGGGAAATGAGTAGTCAGGAAGAAGAGGTGTAGGTTTAGGGCACTAGCTTGCTCAGCATTCCTCTACCCATGCAGGTGTACGGGCTGGGGCATGCTCTAGGCCTCCTTTTCTCATCCATATAATGGATAATAATGGAGATACCTTGGTATTACTGCAAAATAACACATTTAGTTCAGTTTCACAGTAATAGTTTGAAGAACGGATCTCTGCTCAAAGAGAAAGGAACAGCATGGTGATTTTTAAAGATACTTCTCTATGGGGCCCACCATTTCAGACATTCCATGTGCCTCTCCTTAGACAGACTCTGTGATCCTCTTTGAAGAAACAGGAACATTAAGGCACAGAGGAACCTCCCCGGTACTGTCATTTGTGCATCAATGCGTTTCATTCATTCAACAAATATTTATTAAGTGCCTACAATGTGCTAGGCCCCGTGGGTAGAAATTTGGGTGACACACAGCCCCTGCCCTCAAGGAGCTCACAGTCTAGGGTAGGGGCAGACATGTGGACAGGGAAGTCACGATGCGCATGTTGAGTATTGTGGCAGGATGTGAACAAAGGCCAAGGTACAAGACAGTGGGCAGGAACTCCTCCTGGGGTGGGGGAGGGGAGGCGCCAGCTATCAGTCAATAAATAGAGCGCCGTGGCAGGCCCTGCGTGCCACAGGCACTTGTCGCCTTGGGTAGGATTGAGTGGCTGACACCGAACTCACTGGAAGGGCCACCTCTGCTTCCTCAGGACAGCTTTCTGACCTCAATCCTGACCTGTCTGCCTGGACTGCAGTGACTGAGAAGAAACCCTGCACATCCAAGGGCAAATGAAGGAGCGCAGCTGTCCAAAAGGCCAAACCCCCAAGGCCCTCAAAAAGAGCTGAGACGGAAAACCAATGAGCGCTTCGTCTCTACTTCCCAGCCCAGGGCTTTCATCTTCCTGAGAGCATCTCTGAGATGGTCTGTGCAGTTACTTCCTTTCTTAACACTGTTGAGTAAGCTCTAGATTGTCCCCTCATTCGCTTTCCTCCCTTTCCATGTATGTTGGGCATCAGTCCCTCTCAGATGCTGGGCACAGCCCCATGTGGACACCCCATCAGAAAAAGTCACCCACAGCAGGCCTCTCTCCACACTTATAGCCGTCTCACCAGCTCAATGAGCTGCTGGATGTTCTTGTTTTGGTTAGACAAGCCATTCCTGATGTTTTCTAGCAAGCATCTCTTCAATTCAAAAATAGCTTCGCTGTACCCCAAGCTCACAGCAGCCATGGGAGGCACGCCATGCCACAGGCCTGGGATGTACCAGACATGCTGCTTCTCGGGGTCACAAAAGGCCAGGTCAGCCAGTGTCCGAATGCTATCACCTTTCTCCATTTGCACCATGGGTCTGCCCACGTCACCGGGCTGATCCAGGAGCTGCCTCCGCTCTCTCAGCTTGGGGCCGGGAGCAGACGCATCATGAAGGTTCTGGTATACGAACTGATAATTTGGCATATGCCCTGTTTTTTCCAACCTCAGGAATGCATGCAAAATGGCAGGCGGAATGTCCCTCGTTTCTGCTAAACTGACGACGGTGACGTTGCTCAGCGCCATGATTAGAGTGGCCAGGGATGCCTCCAGCTCAAACCTCTCTCCAGCTGTGGTCAGGGCACCACCTATCAAACCCCCAGAGTCTATCACTAGAATGTGGTCACAGCCCAAGTCCTGGCTGAAGCCCTCAGCCACTGTGATGAGCTGCATGAAGGCCCCTCGAGGTTCACAGCCCCTGCCAGTGGCAAACCGCAGCCCAAACATGGTGTTGAGAAGGGTGGACTTCCCCGTGCCTGGCACACCCAGTGCTGACAGCACTACCAGTCGAGACCTTCTCTCCAGACGAACATGCAGCTCCTTCAGGAGCCCCGTGACCCAGCGCAGGGGCGTGCTGAGAGTGCTCCCGTCAACCAGTTCCAGGGGGAGCCCTTTCAACAACAGCTCCAAGGCCAAAGCTGGAAAGTGGGCGAACCGCCTCTGGCCTGCTGGCAGCTTTCCTGCCTCCACGAGACAGCTTTCTGCCTCATAAAACTGTCCCATTTCCCGCAAAAAGTGCTCCACTCCCAGAGGTTCGGGCCAGAGCGGTTCGCTGAAGTCCACAGACCCACAATGTTTTGGTCTCAGGGTAAGAATTGTCTCCGGAGGCTGTCGTGGTCTTGGCTGGGTCACCCTGGCCAGCCCCCACTCCATCCACTTGAGGAAGTACTGCTTCTCCCCCAGGGAAGGGCTGCTGATGCCGGTAATGAACTCCTGCAGCCCCCAGGCGGGCTCGTGGCCATTCTGCTGCATTCGAAGTTCCAGTAACCGATGCCTCAATTCAGTTCTGTACTTCTCGGGAGGGTCACCGGCCCACTGAACCTGATAGAGTTCCTTTTCCACCTGGGCCACCTTCCTCCACGGGTCCCCCTGCAGCCTGAGCTCGTCTCTTCGGTAGGTATCCGCATCTTTGATTTTCCTGGTTATCCGCTCCATCCGGTCTTTCGCCTGCTGACACTCCTCACAGTCCTCGTCAACCCTGAGCCCCAGCTTTCGGGCAGCATTTGCCATATCCTCCACAGAGACCCTCCTGCAGGGGGACCGAACCACGTGCGCCACAATGGAGCGGACCCTCCGCACGAAGCTTGCGCTGTCTGTACTGCTTACCTTCACGAGAACATGCGAGTGGTCCATCTTCAACACGGGGATTAGCTTGTTCAGGAACCTCAGGTTTGTGTTTCGTTTCCCTCGGTAGGGACTCAGGATGAAGTAGTATTTCGTGGCTGACCCCTTCATGGAGTACAGCAGCTTGTATTCCTTTTTACTGATGTTGTCAGTCAATATGAACACAGCGGAGGAGATTTCTGTCAAGAGCTTAAACTGCAGCCAGTGAGACCCAATGTCGCCTCTCAGGTTCAGGAAGGCCACGGGCTCCAGGAAAATGTCTAAGTCCTCCCTGCCACTAGGAAGAAACCAAGAGATTTCTACCAACCCATCTGCAATCTCCCGAGGGTTGGTGCCCAAGTTCAGGTCCCGGTGCCAGAAGCAGTCCTGCTGCCTGTGGCCCAGGCTGAGCACAGAATTGAGAAGCTGGGACTTGGAGTTGCTGCTGACCTCCATGCGCACAAAGGCGAAGGTGGGCGCTCGGGATAAGACCACACTGTCTTCTCTGAAGCTGCCCACTCCCTTTGGAGGCTGTGACCACCACGTCTGCACAATGCCCCTCATGGCCCACAGCAGAAATGTGTGATAGTGGTTTTCTGAGTCAGGCAAAATAAGAGGGAGTGCAAACTGGCAGAGGGACATTTTCAACACGATTTCTTGCTGCAAGAAACTATCTGAAGAAAGCATAAGTGCACAAAGAAGGTCCAAGGGGTTCACAGGGGTGTCGGGGGTGGGCAGCTCAGAGAAGGAGTAGATATCTGCAGAGATGTCATCGGCCGTGTCCCAGTAGATTATCTCCTCTTCCATCTGACTCTCCTTCTCCACAGGCCTAGCGTCTGGGGGCATGTCCAGCACCATGGTGGTGTTCCTGGCCTCAGCGTTGAGGGCCTGCAGCTTCCTGAGGAAATTCCAGGGCAAGTCTTTGGGAACCTGAGGAGCCCAGTTCTTTATGCTGTCACTGCTGATCTGCAGCGCATCCTGGAGGCTGAGTTTCTGGACTTGGTAGGTCTCCAGTCCCAGAAGCGATAGCATTTCTTGTAGTCTGCTTCTCTCCACTGTGGAGAGAAATGAAGATGTAAGTGCTCACTGTATACAGCAGGTGTCCTATGCAGAAGTGGGGACATGGAGAGGAGAGGGACAGGCCAGCACAGGGGGTGGGTAAAGGCCTACTTCAGAGAGGAGAATGCAGTGCACCCCTAAAGAAGACAAAGGTAAAATCATACCTCCCTAGACAAAAATCCAGCCAGATACATGGGGCATATGAAAAGAAAAAGGACAATGAGGCACTATATTTAAGAATTGGGAGAGTTCATGTGAAAGTCTACACATCTGGTTTCTCTTAAACTTGTAAGATTTAGTAACACTAAGTCCAAATTTAAAGGGCCAGAGTGAGCAGTCATGCTCCTAGATGTGAAATGCAGACTCCATTTTCCAACTGCACCTCCCCACGCACCCAGAAATTCCTATGTTTCTGGCTATATGTTCTGGGCCTGGCGTGCAACAACTCAAACCATTACCAGGAATTTCCCACAGGTAACACAATCACTGATTCACTCTGATTTTTCAATTGAATATTCTTTCCTCTTTACCGGTAAGTTGGAGAATTTTTAAAGGAAACAAGGAATATCACTAAGCATGGAGTGGTAGAAACTGGAATTAAACAACTATCTTACCAATCTGAGGCCAACAGGACCATTTAAAATTTGTACTGTATTAAAATATTTGGCACAAACTCTATTTACTGGTTAAGCTCTTTCAATATCACCTAATATAATATGAAATCTTACAAGCACTGAATGCTAAGAACACTAATGCTCCCTCTTAAGTTCTTATCCACCATCCCGACTCTTGGCTCTGGTATTAGTTTACCAAATTTTGTACTGCACATAATTAGTACATCATATAAATAAACAAAACAAACAAATGAATACAAATTCTGCTCAGCTACAGGACCTTCTCCACCCCTTTCTTCAAAGAAGTGACACCTATGCTGTTGCCTTAGATGCTCAAATAAACCACAAGCAGCAGCACAGATGAGCATCCCTTGTCATGCTTTCTAAGGTGCCACATGATGTGTTCAGAACCACTCGGGTGACCAGCACGACTCAAAGCACTGGAGCACAGAAGGGTCACCCTGATAGGAACGCAGAGAGTTCTATGGGCAGTGTGACTACAGTACCTCCCCAGAGTGTACAGGAACCACCGAATTTGTTGCAGAAGAAAGAGCCTCCTGGGATAGACACACTACCACAGAAATCCTTCATGAGGGACATTATTTGTCTCACACAAACACGGAACATTGTTTTTATTTTTAAGTAGTAGTAAAATGCAATGGGGAAAAGCTAGAGCAAACAAACCTACTTAGATATCCACTCACGCCCAGTGCGTGACCCTTAGATCCTTAGATTCTTAGCTTTACCAAGATGCTGAGGAGTGCTGATTACTCAGTATGGTAACAACTTCCTAGGGTTTGGTCTTTTTTTTTTTTCTGGCAATATTATTGATGGCCTATCAACTAAAGGTGATACTGAAGCCATTAAGTTGCAGGAACCACCAGGCAACATGATATTGTCCCTCAACAGGACAGGAAGCAAAAGCAGGAAGAAGAAATAGAAAAAGCACATACCTGTTGGAAAGTCACTGTCCTGACCCTCATTTGAACCCTCTAAAAAAAAAAGCAAAAGAAAATGAAATATCAATCATAGGATTCCTTAATTGACACAAATAATTTAAGCCAAACTAAGAGCCCTCCTTCTTTCTTACTGAGATAGCAACTTCTCCCAATTGCTTAAAATATAAAAATCCCATTTTCATGTTACCATTCCCTCTCTCCTTCCCCAACCCACTTTGTTGCCAAATCCTGTAGTTTCTACCTCCATAATGAAACTCGCAATCATCTCCTTCCATTTCTCTCCATTCCAAATCTGGAACAAAAAGCATACACACATTTAGTTTCAGCAGCAAGTTAGCACTTTTAAAATGAGGATAAGGTAGCTAATGTTTATTTTGAATGTAATAATTGGCTTTAGTTTTTCAAAATTTTTTTAACACAAGATATTAAGTTGTACACAAAATGATGATTTAAGATACAGTTCTTGGGCCTCCCTGGTGGCGCAGTGGGTTAAGCAACGCACTATGAAGCAAACCGCAGCCACTGCAGCACAAGTTCGATCCCTGCTGCCGGCCAGGGA